>CAWUFW010009482.1:0-402500 GCA_963921515.1 Calotriton arnoldi | reverse complement strand
TGCGGGAGCCCCCAATCCTGCAAGCCTGCCGAGGGTCCGGGCGCTGGGGACGGGGGTCCACCGGGGCCCGGGGAGGCTCTCTCCAGCCTGGCTAGGGTTCGGAAGCTGGGACAGGGCCTGGGGCTCGAGCTCCATCTGGTGGGCCCTGGGGTGTGGGAGCCCCCCGTCCTACAAGCCATCAGAGGGTCCGGGCGCTGGTTACGGGGGTCCATCAGGGCTCGGGGAGGCTCTCCCCAGCCTGGCTAGGGTTCTGAAGCTGGGTCCGGGCCTGGGGCTTGAGCTCCATCCGGCAGGCCCCGGGGTGTGGGAGCCCCCCGTCCTGCAAGCCATCAGAGGGTCCAGGCGCTGGTTACAGGGGTCCATCCGGGCCCGGGGAGGCTCTCCCCAGCCTGGCTAGGGTTCTGAAGCTGGGTCCGGGCCTGGGGCTTGAGCTCCATCCGGCAGGCCCCGGGGTGTGGGAGCCCCCGTCCTGCAAGACATCAGAGGGTCCGGGCGCTGGTTACAGGGGTCCATCAGGGCCCGGGGAGGCTCTCCCCAGCCTGGCTAGGGTTCTGAAGCTGGGTCCGGGCCTGGGACTTGAACTCCATCCGGCAGGCCCCGGGGTGCGGGATCCCCGCATCCTGCAAGCCAGCCGATGGTCCGGGGGGTCCCATCGGGGCCCAGGAAGGCTCCCCCCAGCCTGGCTAGGGTTCAGAAGCTGGGACTGGGCCCGGGGCTTGTGCTCTGTCCGGCGGGCCCCGGGGTGCGGGAGCCTCCCGTCCTGCAAGCCAGCCGAGGGTCCGGGCACTGGGGACGGGGATCCACCGGGGCCCGGGTGGGCTCTCCCCGACCTGGCTAGGGTTCGGAAGCTGGGACCGGGCCCGGGCTCATGCTCCGTCCCAGGGTCCCAGGGTGCGGGAGCCCCCAATCCTGCAAGCCTGCCGAGTGTCCGGGCGCTGGGGACGGGGGTCCACCGGGGCCCGGGGAGGCTCTCCCCGGCCTGGCTAGGGTTCGGAAGCTGGGACAGGGCCTGGGGCTCGTGCTCCATCCGGCGGGCCCCAGGGAGTGGGAGCCCCCCGTCCTGCAAGCCAGCCGAGGGTCCGGGCGCTGGGGACGGGGGTCCATCGGGGCCCGGGGAGGCTCTCCCCAGCCTGGCTGCTTTCAGAAGCAGGGACCGGGCCGGGGAGCAGGGGTGGCTGGCTTTATCCGCTACGCTGGCGGAGCGTAGTTTTCTGCCCACCCCTACCCATTTCCCCGTTGGCATGAGGCCACTGTGGAGTTATCTTGCGGTGTTGAATGGCGTGAGCTGCCAAGTAGTCATGGAACTCCTTCCCTTGGAATGGTGGGCCATTGTCGGACCGTATCTCATTGCGGAGGCCGATCATTGCAAAAGTCCAGTTGAGGATGGCCTTGACCTGCGGGAATGCCATGGATGAGACCCCTTCCATGATCGGGAACTTGGAATGAGAGTCTATCAGGACAATGGTGCTGTGCCCATCGGGAAAACATCCAAAGTCGATACTGACTTGGGACCACGGCTCGGGGCAGGGCTCTTCTGTCAGAACGGGATGAGGCGCGGGGTCGTCACCAGTGATTGCACATGAGTGGCATGCTCGGATCATGTTGTCCACCATGGCATCCATTCCAGAGAACCAGACTTTGCTGCGGAGGCAAGCCTTTGACTTGGCTATCCCTTAGTGCCCCTAGAGAGATTGACCACTTGCTGCTGCAGGCTCCGTGGGACGACGATGGCTGAACCTCTTAGCACTACCCATGGGGGCCTTTACTGAGTTCACTGCAAACTCTCCACAGCTGCTGTCTTGCCGCCTTGTCCTCCACGTTTAGCATCCGGGCCCCATCCAAGAAGTGTTGCCACCTCTGATAAGCTAGTGCTTCTTTGGCTTTTTCCAGATTTTCATCCGGTGTTGTTGCAGCACCTATCTCTTCCAGGGTCAGTGCCTTGGGGCAGGCCTCTTGCTTGATCATCCGCACAAGTTCTTCAGTATCCTCTTTGTCAGCAGTCGCTGACTGACGTTCTGACATGATGGGGTGATGTGACAGGAAGTCGGCCAGGTTGTTGGCCACTGGCCAAAACACTACTTCAATAGGTATGCATGAAGCTGTACCGCCCACCTCTCGATCCTCGGTGGAGTCAAACGTGTGGTTCCTGCAAACAAGGAGATCAACGGTTTTTGATCCGTCATCACTCTAAAGTCTCACCCGTAGAGTTAAAGGTGAAAGTGTTGGCAGGCCCACTTGATGGCGAAGGCCTCCCTCTCTACTTGTGTGTATCTTGTCTCCGTCTCTGACAGCGCTCTGCTGGCGTAGGCCACGGGGACTCATTCTTTGAAGGAAGTCTCTTGGAGGAGAACGGCCCTAGCCCTGATCCAGCGCGATACTAGCAACGAACATTCATACACCAGATACTCACTTGGGCCCATACATTCATACTACGCTAGCATTTCACGCTGGGGTATCAGTTGTTACTCTTTGTCAAAATCCCTACTACCAATTACCTTCTGATTGAAGAGTAATGACTTACCAATGAATCCTTTGCTAATTGGGAAATTTAAAATGAGTGACATTCATTACAGTTCATAATCCTGAAATAATCACAGAGTCAGGAAGTTTTAAAATGTTTATCTAAAGATTTAGCAGAGTAAATTACAGAGCTGCATGATACTCATTCGCATATCAAGGATGAAGCACAAGAAATCAATTTATCGATTAATGACGGTCCCTCAGAAAAGGAGAAGATAGAGACAGCAGCGCAACTAAAGGTTGCATATATTTACCTAAGTGCGAGAACCAAACCCCTTGGCCAAGGAGTTGGGAAAGATAGGACCCAGGAAGGATGAAGAGCAAGATCTCCTCCAGGTTCAGGACAGGACCGGTGACCTCTCTACCTACGACGCCTGCGTCGTTCCCCTCTCTGATACTCCGCTTCTCCTCGATTCTCCCGTGTCTCCCTTCTAATGGACTCCGCCGCCCCCTCCTCAGGACCTCTTCTGGACAGGGATTCAGTCTGCAATCGATCAGCTTGGCGGTCTGGAGCTCTTCTGTGCGTTCTGAGAGTGTGCTCTCTAATTAACTAATTCTATATCTATTATACCCTTCTACGCCCATGTACCTCCCATTAATGTTGCAAAAATATGGGACCACTACTTCTGATTGGACAGGGACAGGGGTTGATCCTCACACCATATGAATTTAGTTCGATTTCTGAAGACCATTGTTTTTAAAATACCGCCCATCAAATTTATACATTTGCTTTTTTTCCCACCCGTCTCACGACAAAAATGTATACATTCTCCATGTACAATGTTGCATTTTTAACAGGAAAGACATGGGTACAGCAGTGTCGGCCATCAGGTCGCGGCCTTGGACGTCGTCCAGGTTGACTTCATCCTTTTCTCTTGGCAGACATGCGAGACGCATGCGCAGAATCATTTGTCTCTCGAGTCTCAGTTCACCAACCCCAGGCCTAAGTTTACGAACTAATAAAAGTACAAGAAGAAAATATTAAAATCACAAATAAAATGTTTCAATGTATCCCCACTCTCTCTTCTCTATTCCCATTTATTTATAAATTCTATCCCGCATTAATAGCGTTAAAAAAAGACAATTTAATTACAACACGAGAGCAAGCTGTAGCATGTGAAAACATTAAGCAGCCATTTTAATACACACTGCGCAGAAGCAGAATTTTCCCACCAAGCAAAGTAAAACGTCACACCATGTGATATGGTTGAGACATGCGCAGAAGAGTTCCCGCGTTTTAGCTGCCATTTTTAGAACAGACAAGCGGTACTTGTTAGTTAAAACACATAAGCAAGCTTCCTTGCTATTTATGTCGTGTATGCAAAATTAGTATGAACAATACAAAGTTTAACCCCTTTACCGCGGCCGAAATTTCGCCGCGGTGCGGCGGCTTTGAAGAGTGGGCGGGGCCGCGTCGGCCAACGGACGTGCGCAGCACTACGGAGGTAGTGCTCGCGACGGCCGTTGGCCGACAGAAGCAGCGAAAGGGTTAATACATTAATACTGTGAGGAGATTGCCTCCGAGCAAGTCTCATTTGTGAGTCCTTGCTCCATCAGCCCGACGGGGCTGGCATCGACGACCACCTCGGTGCGGCGTCCTGGGTTAAAGTATGCCATCACGGTCTTGTCCATCAGGGCCTCCTTGATGGCTTGAAATGACGTGTTGGCCTCGCTGGTCCAGTTCCACGGCACCCCATTCTTTATGAGAGCTCTTAAGGGTTCCGACAGAGATGTCAATATCAATAAAAGCTTTATTCGACTGTTACAAAGACAATCATAAAAGCAGAGATGTCAGGTTTGGGATGAAACAGCTGCAGTGTGTGGCCATCCCCAGAAAGCTGCGGACTTCGGTCGGGGAGGTGGGCACCTGCGCTGAGCGGATGGCAACCGCTTTCTTCGGGTCGACTTGCAGCCCCCTCTCGGGAGAAGACGTAGCCAAAGAAGTTGACCGACTCTCTGTAGAATGAGCATTTTGATTTATTGAGGGTGAGGCCACTATCTGCGAGGAGTTGAAGCGTGTGCCTCAGGTGCATGTGGTGTTCTTCAAGAGTCCCTGAGAAGACGAGGATGTCATCGCTGAGGTTTATCACTCCTTGCAGACCGGAGAGGGTCTTGCGGATTGCGTTCTGGAAAACCTCCGCCACTGATGACACCCCGAAGCTCAGCTGTTTATATCTCCTCAGCCCTACGTGCGTGGAGAAGGTGGTTGTGCTCTCTAGGGCAAGTTCGAGCTGATGCTATCCGGCGTTCAAATCGAGCTTGGAGAACCATTTTGCTCCATTGAGGTCCACCACAATGTCGTCCATTGTTGGTGTCAGGTGTTGCTCTCTCTTCACTGCCTGGTTGGGAAGGTGCATGTCGACACACAGCCTGATGGCCCCTGGCTGCTTAGGTTTGGGGGCAACGGCCAGAGGAGATATCCATGGGGTGGGGCCGGAGACTTTCGCAATGACCCCGAGTTGTTCCAGCTTCCGTAGCTCTTCCTCAACCTGCAGGCATAGCTGAAGAGGCACCCTTCAATAACTCAGGGCTGTCGGCCGGATTGATGAGTCAATGTGTAGCTTGAATTGATTGCTCTTGAGACGTCTGAGGCCCTCAAACAGCATGGGGAACTCCCACAGGATGGCATCTGCGTGGGAGTCGTGGACTTGGTTGGCGAAGAAGACCAGCTCCAGGTCTTCAGTCGTGTGACAGCTGAGGAGAGTACCTCTCTTTCCTTCCGTGACATGGAATTTGGTAGGGATGCAGTGCCCTTCGCTGGCTACTTCCACCTGATTACCCCTTTTAGGGGAAGAGGCTCGGTCCTGCCATATGTGTAGATCTTCACCTTGGATGGTGAGAGAGGAGGCCGGGGTGAGAGATGTTCGTACTGCACACTGTCCATGACATTGACGGACGCTCCGGTGTCAATGAGGGCCTCTACTGCGGAGCCTGCCATGAGGATTGAGCACATGGGAGGCGGTCTGCAGAGCTGGTCTGCGCGGCTGATGAACAATACCACGAAGACATCTTCATCCTCCACTTCCATACCAAAACCCGGGCCTGGCGAGGTGGTGTCTTCTTGCCCCACGGGGTCTTCCATGGACAGCTGTCTGATGGCGGCCGAGACTCCGCGCTGGTCGGTGGTGGTTGTTCTAGACCATCCGCTTCTGCATACCATGGTGAAGTGATTTAACTTGCCACACCGGGAGCACGTTTTGCCCTTTGCATAGCAGGGGCTTGTCGGAGGGTGCTCGATGCTGCAGTTTCCACAGGGCAACTTCGTAGGCACCTTCGGGCTTGTGCGTGGTGTCATTGGGCGTCTCTGAATGGCATCTACCCTTTCTTCCTTGATGGATGGTGGACAAGGTGGTCCAGACATGGCTGGGTGCCTGTTTAGGGCTGCTTCCATTTCATCTGCTAGTGCATTTGAGAGTTCATGCGACCTTGCTAGTACCAATATTTCATCCAGCGACATCCCAGGTTGTCTGAGGATCAACCGGCGTAGTAACACCGACCTGCATCCTTGTATGATCTGTGCCCGTATCTCCTCCTGTTGATCCTGGAACGTGCAGGAGCTTGCCAACTTCCTCAGCCAGGCGAAGAAGACGTCGATCGACTCGGTCTCTGCTTGTTTCGCCTGGCGAAACTTGAACCATTCAAAATCGGGATTGATTAGAGGGTCGAAGTGTCGATTTAGTGCCGCCACCACTGCATCATAGTCATTAGCGGCCCCTGTGTTCGGGAGCGTTTCGAACAGATTGTATAGTTATCCATCTCCATAGCACATGAGTAGCAATATCTTGACTGTTCTGTCTGTTTCTCTCATGCCGGTGAAGTAGTGGTCTAGTCAGCCGATCCATGATATCAGCATGGGGTCCCTGTTGCATGGTCTGCGAGCTCAGTGAACCGTGGGAGGGGCGACACTGCTGCATGGCTCCGCAGCTGTGGGGGTGGTGGTGGTTGTGCGGCATCTGCTTGCAGACCAGCAGCTCCTGCCTGGGCTGGTTGACTCATGTCTCTGTTTGGGGGTGTGCAGCCACTCTGCTCTTTGTGACTTGTGTGTCCTGTTGCCCCAGACCTTCACTGTGTTCCCACCCCTGTGCAGGTGTCTTCACTGAGCTGTTATGCTGATCTCTGCTTTGTGTTTCTCATGCCCTGGTGGTGTTTTTTTTTTTGTAGCCCTTTGCACAAGGAGATGTTCCTTTATGGCCAGTGTGCACCTTCCCCTTTTTTTTTAATGCTCCTTTTCACTTTTCTCCTTGTGTTTCCTTTATTGCATATTAATTTATTCTTTTTTTTTTCCGGCGTTGCCGCAGTGATCAGCGGGGCCTGTACACTCTTCAAGGCTCTCTTTCCAGCTGTGCCGCTCGATGCTTGGGAGGGTGTTAGACATAGCACCATTGGCGTGGGTTTCCCCTGTATTTTTGCCTTTTGCCTCCTGTGTTTTTGCTGTGTGTTGGACTTCGTTTTGTTGCGGGGATTCTGCACATACACAGAACTATGTGCAGGAAAACAGGACCTCGGTGTATAGGGGTGTACCAACCTACCACCTTAGTACCCAAAATTCCAAAACCGACTAGCTATAGTGTCTCACTCGTTCTCCTCAAAAATGACGAAGCTACAAATGATTAGACAACCCAGAACACAACACTCCCGACTCTTTCAGGAATCGCGGTAGCAAGACATACCCTTTCGCTCGCTCACTCGTACTTGTCCACAATAAGAATGGTCAGAGTCACTGTTATAGTTCAAAATGTTTATTTTAACTATCGTGCTCTATAATGCAGTATACGAGCCACTACCAGCAGCAAAATGCATAAACTTAGAACAATTAGCATTGTTACAATTCCATAGAATATAAAGGGGGATGTCATCATATACAGACAGTGGAAAAAGACTATAAGGCCTAACCACCCTCCCCTTGGTAAGGTGTTTATTATATAATAGAAGATCTCTGGGCTTTGTCAGCAGACCCCATACCTTAGTGCCTAGATGGAAGCTTTACATCATAGGAACTGCATAGCTCTTCTCCCTGGAAAGGACCCTCTCCAAGTGTGTGTCAGAACAACATGCATCCCTGTAATATCAAAGCACGATTTTCCATTATCGCTGCTG
This sequence comes from Calotriton arnoldi, assembly GCA_963921515.1. Lineage (NCBI taxonomy): Eukaryota > Metazoa > Chordata > Amphibia > Caudata > Salamandridae > Calotriton > Calotriton arnoldi. Next base: position 394,883 of record CAWUFW010009482.1, on the reverse strand, counting down.
TGTTAGCATGTTTTGTCTAGATGCTAGGGAGTGACCAGAACAGAATAACAAGGGGCATTGTTTATCAACCTTGCACATCGTGTTCAGACTAAACTCCAGGAACAGGCAGAGAACGCAGAAAGCAGACAGTTCTCATGTGAAAGGCACAAACAGAGTCTTGCAAAACAAAGTCATGTAGTAACGTGTGCAAAAGCAGCATCATGGCAGCCGTGCTCATGCTAACTTAGCAATGTCGACAATGACCCTAATGGCCATATAACACCCTCTCCTTGGTAAGGTCATAGTATATAGACAAAGGACCAAAACAGATTTCAAGGGTGAGCAGAGTTCAAATACGTATGAAAAAACCAGATTGGAATAAGTGTCCAAAAAAATATATATATATATATTCACTGAAAAAACCATAGGTTTCAGGAACGTTATAGTTAGTTGGATATTTCACTCGTACAAAACCATAGAAATTCCGGCGTTATAGTTAGTTCAGCTAACTATAACTCGCGCCCCCGCAATGCACTGCTGATGACCTCACATATTACATCATTCATGACATGGTCAGTGACATCACTGATGACATCTCAAATGACATCACTGATGACATCAATGATGACATCATCCAGTGACTGTGTGTTTCTGTAAAGTTTAAATTTGTTTTATATATATGCCAAGCTGTATTGAAGAATGAGTGGGTGTATAAGTGTCTGGATGGAGGATTTAGTAGGTACGTGACTGACTGTATAAGTGAGTGATTAAATGTGTCTTTCTGAATGCATGGGTTAGTGACTAAACTGTGTGAAAGTCTGTATTAGTCTGTCTGTTGTTGTGTAAGCTGCTGCATGGGTTGGTGAGTAGCTGCATGAGTGTCTATATGGGTTATTGATTGCTTGCCTGAGTATTTGTATGGCTGCCTGAGTGTGTGTGTGGGTGGGTGGGAGGTGTGTGACTCTGTGCATAGATGTGTGAGTGGTTGATTCACTGGGTGTATGGGTTCAAGAGTGCATGTGGAAACAGCTGTATGGGTGGGTGAGTGTGTGTATGGGTGTGTTGGTGAGTGAATGGATGTCTCAGTGGTACATGTGCAAGTAAGTACATATGTAAAAGGCAGTATATGTGAGCGATGGTGTATATAAATAACTATATGTGAGAGTCAGTAATTGTGAGAGTGGCTGCATGGATGAGTGTGTATTTGTATCAGTGATTCTATAAGAGAGTAATTATGTGTTAGTATCTGTATGAATAAGTGAGGTGGTGTCTGTATAACTGTATAGGTGAGTAAATGGAAGTATGATTGATTCTTTGCATGACTGACTAGGTGTGTGAGTAACTCTGGATATGTGGCAGTGTGTGAGTGTCTGTATAGGCGTGAGTGCATATGATAGTGTTGTATTGATGAGTGACTGCATGTATGAGTGACTGTATGGGTGAATGAGTGGATGTGTGTGTAGACCTAGGAATTAGTCAGTGCATATTTAGTAACTGGTATTGATGTGTCTATTTTTTCGAAAATGGTAGTCTGTATTTTAGAGTGGGTGTATCAAAGGTTATATTCAGGTGTGAGGCGGTGCATCAGATTTTCACGTTGATGATGTCATCAGTGATGTCATCAGTGATGTCATTTGAGATGTCATCAGTGATGTCACTGACCATGTCATGAATTATGTAATATGTGACGTCATCAGCAGTGCATTGCGGGGGCACCAGTTATAGTTAGCTGAACTAACTATAACACCGGAATTTCTATGGTTTTGTACGAGTGAAATGTCCAACTAACTATAACGTTCCTGAAACCTATGGTTTTTTCAGTGAATTTCTATGGTTTTTGAAAATGCCAATTTCTAACTATAACGTGCCTGAAACCTATGGTTTTTTCAGTGAATTTCTATGGTTTTTTAAATGCTAATTTCTAACTATAACGTGCCTGAAACCTATGGTTTTTTCAGTGAATTTCAAAGGTTTTTTAAATGAAAATTTGTAAGTCTAATGTACCTCAATCCTATGTTTTTTATTTTCTATATATATATACATATATATATATATATTGTGAATAATTTTTAGTTAGGAAAACTATATTCATTCTTTTTTTTTTATATTATACAGAAGTCTCTCACCCTTCGCGCATCCTACACGATGGCTGTGTGCATTCCGGTAGCCATTTTGAAAAGTCGCGCTGGGGTTGCGACTTCGGCGTAATTTGTAAAGTATAAAATATCTTTAAATTAATTATAAATAAAAGTTTTCCTTTAATTGTTTGTCTAAATTTATTAATAAAAGTATTTTTAAAGTATTATTTTCAATATCATTTTGACGAAAGTAAAGTTACGAAATGCACGGTGTAGCCGCTTAATGTGCGCGACATCTCCCCACGCGTATTTCCGGGGTCGTGCCGTGATCGCGCTGAGATCGCGCCGAAGTCGCGACTTCGGTGTATTTTTAAAGTTGAAAAAATGACTATAGAAAGTTTGAATATGATATTAGACTGAACAGTTTTGCTAATATACTTATTAAAAGTTTATAGAAATTTTTATTTATAGTGTATAATGATATATATGATTTTCGCGGGTGCGCGAAGGGTGCGTGACGAGTGCGCGCACCCTACGCGACTTCATGTCAGCAAAAGAAAAAAAGAATCTGATTGGTTGAAATCAATTTCATTGTGAAAGAGGGCGGATCCATCCTTCTGATATTTCCCTTACTTTTTGTCCTTGATAGAGAGAAGACCTGTTTCTTGCTTCTCTTCATATTGATATACCTTTTTTGTGTGTTTGTTTATTTTTAATACAACTATGGCTTCTAGTTTTGCCGAAGTTGATCCACTTGCAGTAGAGGAGGAAGAACAGATGGTGCAGCAGAAGAAGAAAAGAAAGGAAAGCATCATTTGGTCCTTTTTTAGTGTACAAGAGGACCTGTGATGGATGCCGCTTCTGCCTCCCGTACCCTGGAACGGCACGGTACGGTCATACTGCGGTGGGACGCACACTCGTTGACCTCTCATGGCACTGCTCCACACTTCAGGGAGCACGCTTTCCATTAGCTGTGTTTTCTGATGACGTGTCGCGCCGGCCCCGTCCAAAAACAGAACTCCTTTAGATCCAAACAGACTCTTCCACTCTCTCACCGGAAGTGAAACCAGGCCATGCAGACACTTTCACAATACAACAGCCGGGAATGCACTTTTCGGTAAAAAAACACATTTCTTCCTCCTAATTTATCAAATAAACGACTCACTGAAGAACAGGGGCCAGCTTCGATTGGTAAACAGCCGTTACAACGACTTTTTTACTTCACAATACCATTACAACGCATGCATTACCACGCATGCGTTGTACATCGCAAAGTCATTTCTACGCATTTTTTTAGAACGCATGGTCATTTACCACACATGCCTTTACAACGAATTTCGTTGTAAAGGCATGTATGGTAAATGACCATGCGTTCTAAAAAAATGTAGACGATCCACGTCGATGTAAGGAAACAGAGGCTGTTCCATTTCCTCACAACGACGTACACCGCCCCTCAGAGACGATGTGAAGCAGGAACCACGAGGAGAGAGGAACCACGAGCAGTGAGAGGTAAGGGGGATTGGGCATGGGGTGGGGGTTACTTTTCTAGGGTTTAGGGTAGTGCAGTGGTGTTTGGGTAGTGTAGGGGGTTGTGCTGGGGGTAGTGTTTTAGGGTTTAGGGTAGTGCAGTGGTGTTTGGGTAGTGTAGGGGGTTGTGCTGGGGGTAGTGTTTTAGGGTTTAGGGTAGTGCAGTGGTGTTTGGGTAGTGAAGGGGGTCGTCCTGGGGGTAGATTTAGGGTTTAGGGTAGTGCAGAGGTGTTTTGGTAGTGTAGGGGGTCGTGCTGGGGGTAGTGTTTTAGGGTTTAGGGTAGTGCAGTGGTGTTTAGGTAGTGTAGGGGGTCATGCTGGGGGTAGTGTTTTAGGGTTTATGGTAGTGCAGTGGTGTTTGGGTAGTGTAGGGGGTTGTGCTGGGGGTAGTGTTTTAGGGTTTATGGTAGTGCAGTGGTGTTTGGGTAGTGTAGGGGGTCATGGTGGGGGTAGTGTTTTAGGGTTTAGGGTAGTGCAGTGGTGTTTGGGTAGTATAGGGGGTCGTGCTGAGGGTAGATTTAGGGTTTAGGGTAGTGCAGTGGTATTTGTGTAGTGTAGGGGGTCATGCTGGGGGTAGTGTTTTAGGGTTTAAGGTAGTGCAGTGGTGTTTGTGTAATGTAGGGGCTCGTGCTGGGGGTAGTGTTTTAGGGTTTAGGGTAGTGCAGTGGTGTTTGTGTAGTGTAGGGGGTCCTGTTTTAGGGTTTAGGGTAGTGCAGTGGTGTTTGGGTAGTGTATGGGGTCGTGCTGGGGGTTGTGTTTTTGGGTTTAGGGTAGTGCAGTGGTGTTTGGGTAGTGTAGGGGGTACTGCTGGGGGTAGTGTTTTAGGGTTTAGGGTAGTGCAGTGGTGTTTGGGTAGTGTAGGGGTCGTGCTGGGGGTAGTGTTTTAGGGTTTAGGGTAGTGCAGTGGTGTTTGGGTAGTGTAGGGGGTCATGCTGGGGGTAGTGTTTTAGGGTTTAGGGTAGTGCAGTGGTGTTTGTGTAGTGTAGGGGGTCGTGCTGGGGGTAGTGTTTTAGGGTTTAGGGTAGTGCAGTGGTGTTTGTGTAGTATAGGGGGTCATGCTGGGGTAAGTGTTTTAGGGTTTAGGGCAGTGGTGTTTGGGTAGTGTAAGGGGCGTGCTGGGGGTAGTGTTTTAGGGTTTAGGGTAGCGCAGTGGTGTTTGGGTAGTGTAGGAGGTACTGCTGGGGGTAGTGTTTTAGGGTTTAGGGTAGCGCAGTGGTGTTTGGGTAGTGTAGGGGGTTGTGCTGGGGGTAGTGTTTTAGGGTTTAGGGTAGTGCAGTGGTGTTTGGGTAGTGTAGGGGGTCGTGCTGGGGGTAGTGTTTTAGGGTTTAGGGTAGTGCAGTGGTGTTTGGGTAGTGTAGGGGGTCATGCTGGGGGTAGTGTTTTAGGGTTTAGGGTAGCGCAGTGGTGTTTGGGTAGTATAGGAGGTACTGCTGGGGGTAGTGTTTTAGGGTTTAGGGTAGCGCAGTGGTGTTTGGGTAGTGTAGGGGGTTGTGCTGGGTGTAGTGTTTTAGGGTTTAGGGTAGAGCAGTGGTGTTTGGGTAGTGTAGGGGGTCGTGCTGGGGATAGTGTTTTAGGGTTTAGGGTAGTGCAGTGGTGTTTGGGTAGTGTAAGGGGTCGTGCTGGGGGTAGTGTTTTAGGGTTTAGGGTAGTGCAGTGGTGTTTGGGTAGTGTAGGGGGTCGTGCTGGGGTAGATTTAGGGTTTAGGGTAGTGCAGTGGTGTTTGTGTAGCGTAGGGGGTCGTGCTGGGGGTAGTGTTTTAGGGTTTAGGGTAGTGCAGTGGTGTTTGTGTAGCATAGGGGTCGTGCTGGGGGTAGAGTTTTAGGGTTTAGGGTAGTGCAGTGGTGTTTGTGTAGTCTAGGGAGTCGTGCTGGGGGTAGTGATTTAGGGTTTAGGGTAGTGCAGTGGTGTTTGTGTAGTATAGGGGGTCGTGTTTTAGGGTAGTGCTGTGGTGTTTGGGTAGTGTAGGGGGTCATGCTGGGGGTAGTGTTTTAGGGTTTAGGGTATTGCATTTGTGTTTGGGTAGTGTAGGGGGTCATGCTGGGGGTAGTGTTTTAGGGTTTAGGATAGTGCAGTAGTGTTTGTGTAGTGTAGGGGGTCATGCTGGGGGTAGTATTTTAGGGTTTAGGGTAGTGCAGTGGTGTTTGTGTAGTGTAGAGGGTCATGCTGGGGGTAGTGTTTTAGGGTTTGGGGTAGTGCAGTGGTGTTTGTGTAGTGTAGGGGGGTCGTGTTTTAGGGTAGTGCAGTTTTGTTTGGGTAGTGAAGGAGGTCATGCTGGGGGTAGTGTTTTAGGGTTTAGGGTAGTGCAGCGGTGTTTGGGTAGTGTAGGGGGTCATGCTGGGGGTAGTGTTTTAGGGTTTAGGGTAGCGCAGTGGTGTTTGGGTAGTGTAGGGTGTTGTGCTGGGGGTAGTGTTTTAGGGTTTAGGTTAGTGCAGCGGTGTTTGTGTAGTGTAGGGGGTCGTGCTGGGGGTAGTGTTTTAGGGTTTAGGGTAGTGCAGTGGTGTTTGGGTAGTGTAGGGGGTCGTGCTGGGGGTTGTGTTTTAGGGTTTAGGGTAGTGCAGTGGTGTTTGGGTAGATTGACAACAATAGATCTCGCCAAGCGTTCAGCGCATGCGCTGCATCGGTAGGCGAGACCTAAAAAGCATTGTACCAAGATGGCTGCCAACACTTCCTGGATTGAAGTGTTGGCAGCCAATTAGAGCCAAGCTCATGCTTGTGTAGTTAGGTCCCGCCCAGATATATAAAGATGTTTTTCCTTTAATATCTCAAAAACTACTGAACAGATTTACACCATTTAAAAAAAAGGACGCTTTCTGAACCAAGCACTACCTTTTTGCCAAATTTGGTGTAATTCCGTTCAGCAGTTCGGGCTGTAGCCGTGTCTTAAGTTTCCTATGGGAAATTGATTTTCCGACCTCTATTTTTTTAATTTCTCAGGAACTACTGAACGGATTTACACCATTTAGCCGTGTCTAAAGTTTCCTATGGAAAATAACATGGGGAAAACACGTTTTGGGACCCCCCTTTTTTCTCGGCCCCCGCTTTGCAAATCACCCCGAAACTTTCAAGGCAGGAGCTGACCGGAGCGCCCCACTAGTTTTGAGAATTTCGCGAAGATTCGTCAAACGACGCCAAAGTTATTGGGAAAACAAATAATGCTTTTCCTATGGAAAATAGGTCCTAACTATAACTACCTACTGGCGACCGCCAGTAGGTAATATATATATATATATCAAGGTATATGGGGATACCGAAACGCGTTGGTTGATCTGTGTTGGCAGTTGAAAAATGATTCAAGAATAAATTAAGATTGGAAGATCGCTGCTGGAGTGCGACCATTTACTTCTATATAGAGGTTTTGAATTTATATATATATATGTGATCAAGGTCCAGGAGGACCGAAACGCGTAATGGCCGACATGAAATAAACAAAAAATAAGCACTGAACTGTGGTCCGCGCCTGCTTTTGAATCGATGATGGTGATTGCCTGCAAGCAGTATACCTGGATATATATATATATATATATATATATTATCTACTGGCGGTCGCCAGTAGATAGTTATAGTTAGGACCTATTTTCCATAGGAAATCTGCAACATTCTATTTGCAATAACGTTGGCGCCGGTTGATGAATCTTCGCGAAAGCTTCCAACTTGTTGGGGCGCTCCGGTCCGCTCCTATCCTGAAAGTCTCGGGGTGATTCGTCAAGCAGGGGCCGAGAAAAAAGGGGGGTCCCAAAACGTGTTTTCCCCATTCATTTTTCCATAGGAACCGTTAGTCGCAGCTACAGCCCGAACTGCAGAACGGAATTACACCAAATTTGGCAAAGAGGTAGCCCTTGGTTCAGTGTCATGCCTTTTGCTTAAATGGTGTAAATCCGTTCAGTAGTTCCTGAGAAAATCAAGAGTAAAGTCACATATATATCTATGGCCGAGTAGGGTCCGCGTACCCTCCCGATCACGAGCTGCATGCTAATTGGCTGTCAAGTGGCTGTCAACACTCCAAATCAGGAAGTGTTGGCAGCCATTTTGTCCCTCGGTAGAACCGAGGGACAGAAACAAGTGCGCAAAGTGCAAAAAGGGGGCAGGGTAGAAACACCCTGACCGCCTAGGTTTTTTTTTATTTTTAAATCGGCGGGATGCGCTTAGGGTGCGTGGATCCCGCCAATAAAAAAAAAAATCGAAGCGCGGTCTCCCACGCCTTGATGCTATTTTGCCCCCGGGTGGCCCAAGTCCCGGGGGCATGCGGGGGGTGGGTTTATGTTTTATGTGGGGGGCCTTAGAGGCCCCCCAAGCCCCGGGGACCGCCACCCCATGGGACTTTAAATAAAAAATGGTGCAGGAGGGCTCTCCGCCCTCCCGCAGCCCCGGGGACCGCCACCTCCCGGGGCTTCTTTTTTTTAAAAATAATCACCTGTGTGGGGGGGCTCCAGCCCCCCCACACGCCCCAAGGACCACCTCCTCCCCGGGGCACTTAGAAAACAAATGTGGGGGTCCGTTTTGGACCCCCGAAGCCCGGGGACCACCACCTCCCGGGGCTGTGCACTTGAAGGGAGGGGGCCGCGCGGCCCCCTCCTGGAGCCTGTGGTGGCCCTGGGGACCGCCACCCCCAGGGCCAGCTCCTGCAGTGTCCCGGGGTGCCTACCCCCGGGACACTGTAGTTTGCTATGACAGGACGGGAGCCTCGCGGCTCCGTCCTGTCATAGCAAACTGCTTTGGATATTGAGGCGAGAGCAGGAAATCTGCTCTCGCTTCCAATATCCAAAGCACATTTCTTTCCACACGGGGAGCTGCATGTTAGCAGCTCCCCATGTGGAAAAGCAATGCCGGCTCCCGCAGGACGCGGGGAGCCGGCATGGTCCGTGGGGAGTTGGGGTCCCCCATGGACCCCAAAGGATAGGACCAGCCCGGGGGATGGGGTCCCCGGGGCAAGTAGTGGCCTGGGAGGGGGCCACGCGGCCCCCTCCCCAAATTATGAAATAAAAAAATTTTTTTTTTTTAAAAAGGCCGGCCCGGGGGATGGGGTCCCGGGGCCTAAGGAGCCTGAGGAGGGGGCAACGCAGCCCCCTCCATAAAAATAATTTTTAAAAAGGTGGCAATGACCCGGGGGATGGGGTCTCCGGGCCGAAATTGGCCACGGGAGGGGGGCCACGCGGTCCCCTTCCCGTTCCCATTTAAAAAAATTTAAAAAAGGGGTTCAGGCCCTGGGGGATGGGGTCCCCAGGGCCCAAAATAATTAAAAAGAAGGGGGGCCACACAGCTCCCTTTTAAAAAAAAAAAAAATCCGGCATTGCGCCGGAGGCCACGCCCCCTCCTTGTCAGCACTCTGCAAACGCGCCCCCTGGCGCGTCTGCAGAGGGGGAACGAATTCCCCTTGAATACTGGGGGTCCCTGGGGGCCAACTAGCCCACCAGGAACCTCCAGTATGCGCCAGGGGGCTGCGTTGCAGAGAGGTGTTCTGAGGCCACGCCCCTTTTTACACCTCTCTGCAACGCAGCTCTGTGGTGCTTAATGAAGGTAGCTGGTGGGCTAGTTGCACCCCAGGGACCCTCAGGATTCAAGGGGAGTTAATCCCCCGACTTAAAACGCGCCACGGGCGCATTTGCACAGTGGTGAAGGGAAGGGGCGGGGCCTGAGGTGACATGTGTGCAAACAGGCCCCGTGGCGCGTTTTAAGATAGGGAATTAAATCCCCTTCAATCCTGAGGGTCCCTGAGGGCCAACTAGCCCACCAGGTACCTCCAGTAAGCGCCACGGAGCTGCATTGCAGAGTGTTGTAAAAAGGGCGTGGCCTCTGAACACCTCTCTGCAACGCAGCTCTCTGGCGCATACTGGAGGTATCTGGTGGGCTAGTTGGCCCCTAGGGACCCTCGGGATTGAGGAGGAATTAATTCTCCAACTTAAAACGCGCCACAGGGCGTGTTTGCAGACATGTCACCTCAGGCCCCACCCCCTTCCTTCACCATTGTGCAAATATTCCTCTAAAATCAGCCGAAATACGAATTCCGATTTACTCACCTGTTATCAGGAGAGACCACAGTGCTGCATCTTTGAGCCCAGTACTGATCCTGAAAAGTAATTTTAACCGTACTTACCAGTAACTTGAATTTCCTTCCATAGGATATCATTGCCTGCTTTTGCTGAAAAAGTTTCTGTGTCGATTTTGAAACTTACAAATATTCCTCTAAAATCAGCAGAACTACGAATTCCGATTTACTCAACTTTTATCAGGAGAGACCTCAGTGCTGCATCTTTGAGCTCAGTACTGATCCTGAAAAGTAATTCTAACCGTACTGAACAGTAACTTGAATTTCCTTCCATAGGCTAACATTGACTGGTTTCACTTGGAAATTCTTCTAAGTGTGGAGTTTTGGAACTTTATAATATTCTTCTAAAATCAGCCGAACTACGAATACCGATTTACTCACCTGTTATCAGGAGAGAACCCAGTGCTGCATCTTTTAGCCCAGCACTGACCCTGAAAAGTAATTCTAACCGTACTTACCAGTAACTTGTATTTCCTTCCATAGGAATCCATTGTCTGGTTTTCAGCAGAAAAGTTTCAAAGTGTCGATTTTCACAAACTACAAATATTCCTTAAAAATCGCCTGTATGACTTAAACGCATTCTTTCAACTGTTTACAGGAGATGCACCAGTGCTGGATCCAGGATCCACCACTGAGTAAGAAAAAGTAACGATAACAGTACTTACCTGCTAAGTGAATTTCCTCCCATAGGATAACATTGGTGATTCTATGTGAAAAAGTTTCTAAGTGTCAACTTTTAAAATACAATAATATTCCTTAAAAATCACTACTGTAACCAAAACGCTTTTACTCAACTGTTTACAGGAGATGTCCCAGGACTGAATCTAGGATCCAGTCCTGTGGTTAGAAAAGTAATCCATAAAGTAACTAATTGCATTTAACTAGAAATTCACATTGAGCTCAATGTTGCATTGTGTTTGAAATTGTGTTGCCCATTGCAACAACTGTAACTACTGTACTTAAAAGTCTATTGCCTATTTGCAAAGTATTTAAACTAAAGTAAATCATTCTGAGAAAGTATATTTTGTAATGTAATGTATAATGTAATTACAATGTAATTTAAAAAATAAAATATCTAAAAATAAATAGTTTAAAAAAATGTAGTAAATCAGTATCAAAAAAATAAATATAACAATTAATACATTTAAAAATTGTCATTTACAAAACCTTTGAAATTCACTGAAAAAAACCATAGGTTTCAGACATGTTATAGTTAGGAATTAGCATTTAAAAAACCTTTGAAATTCACTGAAAAAACCATAGTTTTCAGGCACGTTATAGTTAGAAATTAGCATTTAAAAAACCCTACAAATTCACTGAAAAAACCATAGGTTTTAGGGACAGTTATAGTTAGTTGGACATTTCACTCGTACAAAACCCGTGAAATTCCCCCGTTATAGTTAGTTCAGCTAACTATAACTCGCGCCCCCGCAATGCACTGCTGATGACGTCACATATTACATCACTCATGACATGGTCAGTGACATCACTGATGACATCACTGATGACATCTCAAATGACATCATTGATGACATCACTGATGACATCATCCACGTGATAATCTGATTCACCTCCTCACACCCTAATATAACCTTTGATACACCCACTCTAAATTACAGACTGCCATTCGCAAAACCATAGACACTCCAACACCAATAACTACAAACCCACTCACTGATTCTTAGGTCTACACACACATCCACTCACTCAACTGTACAGTCACTCATACTTACGGTCACTCAGTACAGGACTATCATATGCACTCATACACCTACATAGACACTCACACACCGTCACTCATCCATAGAGGTACTCACACACCTAGTCAGTCATGCAAATAATTAATCACACTGCCATTTACTCACCTATACAGTTATACACACACCAGCTCACTTACTCATACAAATACTAGCACATTCTTACGCTCTTATACAATCACTGATACAAGTACACACTCATCCATACAGCCACTCTCACAATCACACACTCTCACTTATAGCCATTTATATACTCCAACACACATATATACTGCCTTTCACATATGTAGTTACTCACACATGTACCACTGAGATATACATTCACTCACTAACACACCCATACACATACTCACCCACCCATACAGTCCATCACAGATGCACTCTTGAAACCATGCACCCAGTGAATCACCCACTCACACATCTATGCACAGAGTCACACACACCCCATCCACACAAACACTCAGGCACCCATACAGATACTCAGACAACCAATCAATAACTCATATAGACACTCATGTAGCTATTCACAAACCCATGCAGCCACTTACACAGCAACAGACAGACGGATACAGACATTCACCCAGTTTAGTCACTAACCCATGCATTCAGTAAGATACGTTTAATCACTCACTTATAGAGTTAGTCACGCACCTACTAAATCATCCATTCAAACACTTATACACCCACTCATTCTTTAATATGCCTTTCCCTATATATATATTAAACATATTTAAACTTTACAGAAACACACAGTCACTGGATGATGTCATCAGTGATGTCATCAGTGATGTCACTGACCATGTCATGAGTGATGTAATATGTGACGTCATCAGCAGTGCATTGCGGGGGCGCGAGTTATAGTTAGCTGAACTAACTATAACGAGGGAATTTCACGGGTTTTGTACGAGTAAAATGTCCAACTAACTATAACTGTCCCTAAAACCTATGGTTTTTTCAGTGAATTTGTAAGGTTTTTTAAATGCTAATTTCTAACTATAACGTGCCTGAAACCTATGGTTTTTTCAGTGAATATACATATATATATAATTTTTATGTTGTTAAAAATTTATCGTTGCACTGAAACGTGACTAACATGGAGGTGGTGAGTCCATCAAAGTACGTGAACCTAATTTTTATTTTATTTTATGGAGTTTTATATAGCACAAATTTCACCCAAAGGTATTGGGTATCAGAGCGCTTTACATAGCACCAGTTGCGTTACATGAGGACACATTCATTTTAGTTAGGCACGGGGAGATTAAGTGATTTGCCCAGAATCACAGGATGCTCAGCGTCATTGCCGAGACTCGAACCCAGTTCCCCAGATTCGAGGTAGACCGCCCTAGCTGTTAGGCCTACTCCTCTCCCCAAACAATGCAATTCGTTCCAAAAGGTCATCCCTATCGTTAGTAGAAAAAAGGGATGCCATTCAATCAAGTAGGCCGAAGGAACAGACGTGCTCCTCATAATCCGATGCTTCCAAGAGCATATCCGGACAACTTGCTTGATATTCAATAAAGCTCCGTTGCAATAGGTTCTGCGCAGCCACACAGATATCCCATTCTGCCAATACTCCAAGTGCAGCTGCATGCGCCGTACGCCAATCCCTAGAACAGACCTGGTCATGGGCCACTAAGGGACCCATTAACTGGTCATAATCCGGGACAGAACATGACGTATTGGAGAGGCATAAATCCAAAGCCCAGTAGAAGGGGCACCGTTGACAGTAGAACACAGGTTGCACGCAAGTGAAGTAGGCAAAGCGAAAAGTTAGTCCATAACTTACGCTAAGCGTCGCTAATGGAAAGCATCCAAAAAGTTGTTGCATTCGGTCACGGTACAGTTGCAATTGGCCTGGCCTGTGCATTACCACAAGATGAGCAGCCATTGTGCAGCAGGACAGAAGCAGCAGGATTCCACTAGCTAGCGCCTGTATTAATGGGAATCCCCCGAAGACGCTGGAAAAAATAGAATGAATAAAGGCCGGTATTACTCCAAATATCGTCTGATAAGAAGTCACAAGGCCGGATCCCACCAGTTTAAAAAAATGAGCAAGGCCTTCGGTATCAGACGCATTAAATATTTGATGTATCAGCTCCCCAAAATGCAGTGGGAGATTGGTGTTCAGAAGTGACTGAATCTCGCTAGAAGTTCTAGCCACCTGCAATTCGAGGATCTCTCGAGCTGAAGTGAGAGCCACTTCTTGTTGAAACAATAGCGCTTTGAGCCTGCTTAATTTGTTGAAATCTGTTTTCAAAGTCGGAATGGATGGCCAAATCGAAATATCTACTTTACCATGTGGGGGCAGAAAAAGCACATTGCTACAACAAGTAACACGTTATGAAACTGTTACTATATACAGGATTCCTGCCCGTAAATCACAGCAGTTGTGGTTATTCAAAATAAGATAACTGCCATTAGTAAGCAATGTAAAAGCGGGAATTATTGCTGGGACGGGACTCCCTTCAAAAAACAAGCAAGATTAGGTGCGGAAAGATTACAAGCGCCGTGCAACTTAACGTGTTTGCAAACTAGGGAGTGTCCCACTGTGGAATCGCAGTCCTCCCCTGTTAGGAAAACCTCCTTATCCTCCCAATGACATCTATAAGTGAAAGGTAGGGACCACAATTCAAGATGAACCGTACTTCCCAGGGGTTCAAAGCGGCCAATTGGGAAATGTTTCATGCAAGATTGAAATTGAAACAGCAAAAAAGGGAGAGAGATAACCCCATGAATTAACCATACAGCTGAATCTGTGTCCGCCACAGAGAATGGCAAGTGTTCCAATTGTTCAATGTGTTACAGTGTGTATGTAGCGTCTTTCATGGACATAAATCTCTGTTTATCAGTTAAATTAAATGGCAAAAACAAAGCGGAAGCATTTAAATAATCCCAAGGTACTTTTCCCTTTTTTAAGCGTCTGTAACGTCCATGCAAACTGCATCACAGATCGTAATTGATTTTGGCCATGATATAACACAGATACACCATTCTGAACAATATCAATAACAGATGAAACAATATTATCCAAGGTATGAATGCGTGAAGACAGTGTATTAATGCTATTGTCGACCATCGCAAGGACTTTTTCTAAATTTGCTTTGTCAATTTGGCGCAGACGAAGCTCTGCCTCAATCTGCGAAAGTTTCCATATTTCATTGTAAGCAGCATAGAAAAATCTTTTTGTTTTCGGGGTCCTAGGACCTAGAAGAAAATCAGCCTAATTGATGTCACTCGACAAGAGTGACAAGTGTTGTTTAACTGACAATAACGTGGAGTGTTCCAACCATTGTTGGCACAATTTACCCACCGAGTATGTGGTGACTGAATGTGAATGTGGAAAACGTGGATCCGGTCTAGTCTGTGTGAAACCAGGCATTATATTATAAAAACGCAGTTGGCATGAATTTGAACTGGTTTGCCACAGCAACCAACTATTAGGGTCAACATCAGAAACATTGAAAGTGCCATTCCGAAAGAAAGTTTGCAAAACATTGATTGAATAATTTGTGTGTGTGCGCCAATTACAATACTCAGCCAAATATGGAATGGACGGTTATTTAAATGTGTTGCAGTTGCCAGGCCAAAGCAAGTAGTTTGATATACCGTATCATTTAAAAATAACATTTGTGCTGGTATTAGGCAGGCACGATGTAAAGCCTCAGTTCCCTGAACCAGCCAAGCCTTAGTGCCCCATATTGTTTTTAAATCAATGGTAGCACTCCAGTGATCATAACTCTGTGTGGCCAATTCAGATCTAAAGGAATTGGAATAGATTAATTTAGTATGGGTCAGAATAAATTTAGATTGCGACGACAATTGTAATTTAAAGAAATAGGATTTAGGATTGGACATGTCATAATCCGTGAAATAGATGAACTCATCCCTAAGTGTTTTAGAACTTCCCTGTAAAGGAGTTGGACAATGTTCCCATTCTGTGTAATTAAAAACAGGTCTTAACGTGCTTGTTTTGTGTAAGTATTGATGCCCATAATGTTGATAACAGAATAAATTAGCATAATTGGCAGAATTTAAATATAAATCTTCAGCATCAAAAGCAGCATAATACTTTAAATCTGAAAACAATGAATGTACAGCTTTTACATCCCAATCATCGGAATGTATGTCCGGTGTTACCACGTCTCCTAAAGAAACGCGAAACACGTATGGTATGTTAAGAACTTCCGTCGGACCATGGATTTCGAATGCTACTTTATCCCAAATGATGCCATCTGCAACTGGGAAAGCTGAAATGTTCACGAGGGCTTGATCACGTTTCATTATATGGGACGATGTATGAGGGGCCAGAACTCCATCGACCAACTTTACAGCAGAGCGTTCTGGCAAATAATGACCATTGATGACTAAGAAAAATACAGTCACAAATCCGATTGACATGAAGAGTAAAATCAGGATAAGTACCAACCAGATGTAGGTCCAGGGTGGGACCAAGTAAGTCTTTTTGAACCAAGAGATAAAAATACTTATTTTTGTCGGTGGAAGTGCCAACGTGGAAGACAAGGAGGAAGAGTCATAGGAGAAGCTTGCACGGTCCCCAAAATAACTGCTTGTACCCATACTCATCAAAGGCGGTAGGGTGGCATCAGTTTGATGTTGACGTGGACTGTTTGGCACTCCACTCTGGGACTCTTCCGCAGGATAAGTATACTCGACTTTGGCGGTGGAACAGGAGGGGTTCAGGACAGGTAAAAGGTCAATGGTTGTTTCCGTCTCACCCTCAGCGATACGAATGCACCCGGTTCACTGAGATAGCGTTGCATGAAACTGCAGGACTTACACGATTCAGAATCGGCCAGATGGTGTCATTTGACATTGTCCACTGAAATGTATCTGTTGTCTTTGTGACCAGGTAAAGGTGGTAGAATCACTGTACGAGTACCCTTCAATCCAAGAACCGGGACCGGTGCACGATAAGAGGGACCAAATTCTTTCTTGTTCTCCAGCTTTTCTCGTACCAGATCTCCAATCTTAGGAAGCCAGCCGGCGACCGGAATCAGCATCGCTGTGTCAGTGGAAGTGGGCAAATGTTCAGTTGGGTAGCTGTCACGGGTCTTTTGTAGGTCCTGTAACATAGTATAATGATTATCTACGTCAAAGGTTGCGGCAGCCCCCACAACGTCTAGAACATCAAGGTCTGGCACAATCATTTTAATGCCAAAGAGCATTTCGTATGGGGTCCGCCCACCCAGAGATCTTCTAGGGAAATTATTAAGTGCACGTTGAACTCCATACAAATGGACCAGCCAGTTCCTGCCAGTACCTAAGACTCTAGCTGTCAAAGATTGCTTTAAGTCACGGTTCTTTCGCTCCACTATACAATTGCCCTCAGTCCTGTATGGAGATAAAAACTGCACCAGCACCCCCATCGACTTCATCGCGTCCTTGAACGCCTTAGAGGCGAACGCTGGACCTTGGTCTGAATGGAAAGTGCCACAGGCAAACATCCCGACAAAGACACGCAAATCTCTGATGACATTTCGAGCGTCAGCACTGCGTTGTGGCCAAACGCAAAAGAATCTAGTGCACGAATCAACTGCAACAAAAATGTATTTATACGCAGTATCAGAAGAGAAAGTACCGTAGTGATCAAGATATACACAGCCAAATGGCCGATTAGAAATACATAGCTGTGTTTGTGGTGGGCGTGTGACCGTAGATGGTTTGATTTGCTGACAAATGTCACAAGAAAGCACATAATTACGGGTTTGTTTATATAAACCACGCCACCAATAACGTTGCTGTAAAATAGAGACAGTTCCAGACACCCTGGCATGTGCAGAAGCCATGCCCTCGTGTGCGGCTATGATCAAAGCAAGTCTGCGGTCCATGTTGAGAATCAGCCGATCCCCAACGTGCTGGTCTAGATGCTTTGGGCACATTGCCACTGCTGTTCAGTGCCAAAGTGCCAGTGCTCCCTTTGTAAATTGTTGTTATGGATTTGTGATTCCATGATTGGCATATTTGATTTACTAGTCAGACCCTAGTACAGTGCACTGTGTGTGCCCAGGGCCTGTAAATCAAATGCTGCTAGTGGGCTGCAGCACTGATTGTGCCACCCACATAAGCAGCCGGTAAATGTAAACTCTGGCCTGCCATTGCAGAGCCTGTGTGCAGTCTGGTACTGCCATGTCGACTTGGCAAGTGCACACACTTGCCAGTCCCTAACCTTCCCTTTTCTTTCATGTTAGTCACCCCTAAGGTAGGCCCAAGGTACCCCTGTGGTCAGGGCGCAGTGTATGTGAAAGGTAGGACATGCCCTGATGTGTGTGGCATGTCCTGATAGTGAAATACTGCCAATTTAGTTTTTCACTATTGCAAGGCTACCTGCTCCCATAGAATAGAATGGTGAATTTGTTTATAACATCTTATAAACATAACTACCCCTGGGAACAAGGTAGGAAAATAAAGTTTGATATGCCTGAACTCAGAATGTTACAATGCATCTTTTAGTGAGGGTGATTTTTATATTCTGTGTTTGAAAATACCACTTTTAGAAAGTAGGTATTTTCTTGCTTAGCCATCCAGTATCCCTCTGTTAGGTTTGTGTATTGCATGTCTGGCTTTGGAGTGTCAGGGGCTGGGGAGGAACAGTGGCTCCAGAGAGCCTGATGAGTCAGGGCTGAGCTGAATAGGCCTGGTCTGCATTTGGAGTGGTGGGAGGAGTTGCACCTGCACCTGAATAGGGCTGTGCCTGATTTCCACAATGATGGCTCCGCCCCCCTGTGGTATGTCTGGAACCAGGACTCACACTGACAATGGAGGTTGTTGTGCACTTGCAAAGTGCCCCAACAGAACTGGTTTTGGCTGGGTACAGACACTCTCTGCCTTCAGAGAACAAAGGATTTTGGGGTATAAAAAGAGGGGCCCAGACCCCAGACTTTTAGATCACTTCTGGGAAATAAAGAGGAACCTTTGCCAAGGAGAAGAGCCGGAGAAGCTGAGGAGTAATACTGCCCCTGTGCTGTTTGCTGTCTGGGATTGGCCTGCAGTGGCTACTTGCTGCCAAGGAAAGGAGAAAAGGACATTGCTGTTTGCTGTGTCCCCTGCATGAGGAAGATCTCCAAGGGCTTGAAACTGAACTTGCTTCCTGTTCTGAAGTCCCAGGGACACAAAGACTTCACCACCAGCTCCCCTGAACTTCCTTGCTGGGAGTTCTGACCTGCAAAGAAGTGCCTGCTGTTGTTTTGGACCTATAGAGACTGTTTTCCGCTGGGAACTGGAAGAATCCACGCATCGTCCCGGATCATCGCATCGCATCGTGGCGCCAAGTTTGTCGCATCGTTGGGGACGCAGTAAGAAACCGACACATCACCTCCCCACGCAGTAAGACACTGACGCATCACCTCTTCGGTAAGGAACCGATGCATCACCTCACCTGCGCAGCAGTAAGGAACCGACGCATCACCTCCCCCGGAGCAAGGAACCAACGCATCACCTTCCCTGAGTGTAAGGAACCAATGCATCACCTTCCCTGCGACCCATTTTGTTTGTTTGCATGACGCATCCCAGGTACTTTGTGTGAAAAACGTTGCATCTGCAATTTGCTTTGAACTGAACTATTTCTACAATCTGAAAGTCATATTTTTATTACTGTATTGTGGATTTTTGTCGTTCGGTCTTGTTTTGGTTTAGATAAAGATTACTTATTTTTCTAAACTGGTGTGGTGTCCACTTGTAGTGTTTTCACTGTATTACTGTATCTGTTCACAAATGCTTAACACACTGCCTCTGAGATAAGGCTGTCTGCTCGTGCCAAGCTACCAAGGGGGTGAGCAGGGGTTATTTTAGAAGTGTATCCCC
The DNA here is from genome assembly GCA_963921515.1 of Calotriton arnoldi. NCBI lineage: Eukaryota > Metazoa > Chordata > Amphibia > Caudata > Salamandridae > Calotriton > Calotriton arnoldi. The sequence continues at coordinate 375,678 of CAWUFW010009482.1, read as the reverse complement.
CTTACCCTGACTAGAAGCAAGGGTTCCTATTTGGACAAAGGTACCTACCTCTGCCAACTAGAGAACCCCATTTCTAACAGAGGGGCATGCAGGAGCGGGTGTAAGAGAGAGAGAGAGAGAGAGAGAGAGAGAGAGACCACGCGATGGCAGCCTCCGGGTGTGCGCGCACTCCCTCGTTGCACTGACCAGGAGCAACGTCGAAGAGCCGGCACTTTTAACGTCTCTTCAGGATTAGAGGTGCCAGGAGCCTCGCGGTGCACACGCCTGCTCACTGGAGACGCCGTAGGCCAGGTTGCTGCCGTAGACTCACCGAGGCCTCCGTTGAGAGGAGGGGCGGCGTCGGACGCCCGTCAGGGGGCTCAGCAGACGCAGGGGTGTTCCCACCAGCAGGAGGAAGGAGCATCTTGGGAGTCGCTGGACTGGAATGCTTGCACAAGATGGTGGAAACGCAGGTAGGAAACCGCCTTGTCGCCAATGTAGTGGGCCGGGTGGTGGGTGTCCCGGGGCCACGTGGTTATGCCTGAAAACGGAGCCCCGCTCCACAAAATGCACGTACACCAGTTTAGCAGTAAAGGGCAAAGACCACGAGTGGTCATACACCTGTTTATTTATCCCCTTCGGGCGAGCCCGCCCTCTGGGGTGATACAACGTGCGACTTTGTATAGTGTGGGCCGGGTGGCTCCTAAACTACAATAAGCATAGTTAAAACTCAGAGTAAGTATACTAGGCTTTGAAAACTGTGATCTAGTCTAGGTAATATACAGATGTTTGCAAATCTGTCATAACAGAAGAGTATATTGTGTATCAGCCAGGGCTGCCGACTTTGGAATTGGAGACCCTGGTTCGGGTCTCTGCGTTTGCTCAACATCCAGTGATTCTGGGCAAATCACTTTATCTCCCTGCCAAAAAACAAACAAAATGAATGTGACCTTGTGTAATGTAAAGCTCTCTAACATCTTCGAGTTGAGTTCGCTCTGTGTAAATCTACACAAATAAAACACCCTAAGTTAATGTTACTCGTTTAGAGCCTGTGGCTGCTGTTTTACATGCTGATACTCTGAGTTGACATCTTAACCACCTGGGCTACCTTACTGAAATTAGATGCTTTATTTGCTCACTGCAACAAGCATGCAAAATCTATTTAGTTTGGTTCTGAGACCAGCCTGTTGAAAACAGATACCTGTAAAAGGCAGTAGCGGTCAATTTGATATCTCATGTGGACTGGCCACTGACATGCAGGTCATTGACTGATCTCTACAGTACTAGCACTAACCGTACTAGGAGGAGTTGAAGGAACCTGTGCCCTAAAGATTGCATGTATTTCTGTGGATTCTGTACAACATAGTGCATTATCTTCTAATGCAGCCTTCATTGCCTCTTAGTTCAGTCTCCAGTACCTCTGTGAACACCTTCCAGTGCATTTGAATGCATTGTCCCTCTTCTCCAAACATCCACTGCGTTCAAGTACAGTATGGTTATTTGCTCTCCCTTCTCGAAGAGGCTCCTGCTATTTCCCTTCAAGGTAATTCAGTCACAGTCAGCCCCCTCAGAGCCAGTGGTGTCTGGTGGTCTGGCCCTGGAGCACCAGCATAAAACAAATGCTGCACTTTGACCTTGTAGAGCTCAGTGATCCTGACACCTCCAAAATGCTAAAAAAAAGTCTGCACCAGGGAGCATGAGGGATAAACATGGCTAGGATTGTTACATAAATCTACAGCATTCGTTTTAGTACATGATCATCCATCACTTTTTCTCTTTTTACTCCCCATCCCTTCCTCTTCAACCCTCACTCCTCGTTCTGTGCACATAAACTCTAATTCCACCTAACTCATTCTTCACCCCTCATTACTCAAATCCCTCATCCCTCAATCCTCACTCATCCCTTGCTCCTCAGTTGTCACTGATCAGCTCTCATGCCTCATTCTTCTTTCTTCACTCCTCAGCCCTTATTGTTCTTCCCTATGCATAATAACTCACTTCTCATTACTCTGTAGTCTTCCTTCTCTCCTGATCCATTGACCCCTTTCTTCGCTATACATGCCTCACTCTTTATTCATCACTGATCATTCATTACTCCTCATTCTTCACTCATCAACACAAATTGTACATCACTTACTCCTCATTCCTCAACTCACTCCCCTTCTCTCACTTCTCATCGCTGCGTCCACACTCCTCGCCCACACTCTTCAGTCCTCCTCTCTCACTCTTCACATATCATCATCCCCTGTAGTGTTTTACCTTCTGGGCCCACTTTGGTTCTCACTTGGTTGCACATATTAGCTGCTTTAGGCTGCCTTTGCTTTGTACTACCACGCATAATAAATTTGTTTTTGTCACTTGATATTATTTTAGAGGTACGCAGTACATGTTATTTGTTATTCAGTGACTCTTCTTGGGATTCATTCTGGATGTTTCGTAGAGAGGTCGAACAACATGGTGTACTGTTATCTTGTGCCAGCTCAGCAACATCCCCTAATGTTTTTGACACAACATGGTAGGACCACTGCAGTTTTATAACACAATAGTTCTTATCATATAAACTGTGGCTCGCCATCTTCGAGAGCAGAGAGGAGAATTCTAGCAAAGAGACAAGGCTTTGAACAGAGGCAGCAGCCTTTTGTAAACTGAGTTTACACCTATGATGAGGATTGCCTAACTGCACACACCAGGTTTGGGGTCCAGTGCTAATCTCAGAGATCACTAATAAATACCTGTGCTCACATAGTGAGTGTAGGCCTAGACAGATATATTAGTCCATGGCCATGGTCTGGTTGTTCATTATTTACTGCCTGCTAGTAATGCTGATTATGTTGCTCAGCTGTATTTGTTTACTAGTCCCAGCATACTTGCTTTAAACTAGACTACAATAGTTTCAAAAAATATGTTGTAAACTTCCTTCGTTTTTTTCCTTGTTCACATGGGACATGCATGAATGAGAATGAAAGGTGATGGGCTGTTTCCACAGTTCACATGGGGACTAGAGGTTCATGTTCTCGGTTTGCTAAAACCACCTGCTACTCTGGAAAGGTTAGGAGTTCAGGTGAGGCACTGTGAGCTAGTCGGATTTTGGCCTACAGGTACTAACGTGGTAGAGAGAGTCAGGTCCTCATTTACAATATTCCGATGCACAGCAGCCCAGCAAGCCTTCCTGCTGTGCTGCTGTGCATCAAAAGAAAAGGGCAGGGCTGCGCCATAGCTACAGAATACAGTGCATTCCTATCCCTTTCCTATGCCCTGGCGCACAATGGGCTGCCATGCGCCAATGCTGGCACCCTTTGGGCTACGTTAAAGGTGTCCCTTCCTGCACAAAAACAATCATGAGAGGTGTTTTCCTCTTTCTATGTGTGCTGGTGAATGCAGCACACATTGTACCTCCCGTACGCCTCCCCTGGGGAAGCGTAGGTATCTGACGCATTCCCAGGCTTACAAAACCTTGTAAATCTGGGAATGCATCAGGTTCTATGGATGTTGCATGTATGCACACACGCAGCAACACCCATGGAATGCTCGTTTCATGCAGAGTAATGCGTGAAAGGGAACCACATTTACAAGGCCATGAAAAGCCACACAGGGTGGCTTTACATGGTCTTGTAAATACGGACAGGCATATTGCACCAACGGTGCATTAAAAAAAGTGACGCACCGGTAGTGCAATGGGCTTTTAAATAAGCCCCTCAGTCCCTACATTCTGATGTCCTGTCCTCCCAAGGCACAGTTCTGCTTCACAGCAGAATCCCTGCAACATGGAACCACCAATGTTGGTCGGGTACTTATTCAGAGGGTCTCCTGAGTAGTACTTGTGCCTGCCCATAGTACCCTCACACCTACCACTGGGGGCGTCCTTGGTGTTGGGGATATATCCTCAACAGTATTATTAGGAAGCACCTAATTGTTTCTGTTGGTTGTTCAAGTTTGAACCTTTAAAATGATTGCCCATATTTGTGTTTGCACTTTGTTTCCATTACCATTTGTATAATGGCGCAGCCACAGCCTATACCAATTGCTGACGATTGCTGACCTGCCGCATTGCACATAAAACTTTGCATGGCCTTGGTGCTGCAAGTAGTGATTTTATCTTTGTGGTTATTCTATCACTTAGAAGTATTTTACTCTTGGGCCAATTTTCCGGCTCTGGATGCTAATTCAAAAGAAACAATTGATGGACGGAATGCTGGACAATGCAAACATTCACCCCCAGTCACAAGGATCTGGGTTCAATCCATCATTCTTTTGCTCACCACACCACCCCAGTTTGGACCCAGCCGTATGCAAATCAGTCTTGACCCTGTTCCTTGTGGGAACAGTCCAGCCCGAACTGCCAAGCCAGGTCCTCCCTGGACCGGGAACAAGCATCCTGGAACCGGTTTCAGGGCATCACCCTTCTTCAGCCAGGCTAGCTTGAATCCAGTGGTGTAGTAAGCAAGGGACCCACGTCTGGGCATACCCTTCCCACTTAGGGTGACAAATGCAAAAGAAACAATTGATGGACGGAATGCTGGACAATGCAAACATTCATCCCCAGTCACAAGGATCTGGGTTAAATCCATCATTCTTTTGCTCACCACACCACCCCAGTTTGGACCAAGCCATATGCAAATCAGTCTTGACCCTGTTCCTTGTGGGAACAGTCCAGCCCGAACTGCCAAGCCAGGTCCTCCCTGGACCGGGAACAAGCATCCTGGGACCGGTTTCAGGGCAACACCCTTCTTCAGCCAGGCTAGCTTGAATCCAGTGGTGTAGTGAGCACGGGACCCACGTCTGGGCATACCCTTCCCACTTAGGGTGACAAATGCAAAAGAAACAATTGATGGACGGAATGCTGGACAATGCAAACATTCACCCCCAGTCACAAGGATCTGGGTTAAATCCATCATGCTTTTGCTCACCACACCACCCCAGTTTGGACCCAGCCATATGCAAATCAGTCTTGACCCTGTTCTTTGTGGGAACAGTCCAGCCCGAACTGCCAAGCCAGGTCCTCCCTGGACCGGGAACAAGCATCCTGGGACCGGTTTCAGGCCATCACCCTTCTTCAGCCAGGCTAGCTTGAATCCAGTGGTGTAGTGAGCACGGGACCCACGTCTGGGCATACCCTTCCCACTTAGGGTGACAAATGCAAAAGAAACAATTGATGGACGGAATGCTGGACAATGCAAACATTCACCCCCAGTCACAAGGATCTGGGTTAAATCCATCATTCTTTTGCTCACCACACCACCCCAGTTTGGACCCAGCCATATGCAAATCAGTCTTGACCCTGTTCCTTGTGGGAACAGTCCAGCCCGAACTGCCAAGCCAGGTCCTCCCTGGACCGGGAACAAGCATCCTGGGACCGGTTGCAGGGCATCACCCTTCTTCAGCCAGGCTAGCTTGAATCCAGTGGTGTAGTGAGCACGGGACCCACGTCTGGGCATACCCTTCCCACTTAGGGTGACAAATGCAAAAGAAACAATTGATGGACGGAATGCTGGACAATGCAAACATTCACCCCCAGTCACAAGGATCTGGGTTAAATCCATCATTCTTTTGCTCACCACACCACCCCAGTTTGGACCCAGCCCTATGCAAATCAGTCTTGACCCTGTTCCTTGTGGGAACAGTCCAGCCCGAACTGCCAAGCCAGGTCCTCCCTGGACCGGGAACAAGCATCCTGGGACCGGTTTCTGGGCATCACCCTTCTTCAGCCAGGCTAGCTTGAATCCAGTGGTGTAGTGAGCACGGGACCCACGTCTGGGCATACCCTTCCCACTTAGGGTGACAAATGCAAAAGAAACAATTGATGGACGGAATGCTGGACAATGCAAACAATCACCCCCAGTCACAAGGATCTGGGTTAAATCCATCATTCTTTTGCTCACCACACCACCCCAGTTTGGACCCAGCCATATGCAAATCAGTCTTGACCCTGTTCCTTGTGGGAACAGTCCAGCCCAAACTGCCAAGCCAGGTCCTCCCTGACGATGGATTTAGGCCCAGATCTCTGTACTGGGGTGAATGTATGACAATGTTCTGCATTCTGTCCATCAATTGTTCTTTTTGCATTTGTCACCCCGAGTGGGACGGGTATGCCAGACGTGGGTCCCGTGCTATCCATGCCACTGGAGTCAAGCTATCCTGGCTGATGAGGGCTGAAAGCCCGAAACCTGTCCTAGGATGCTTGTTTCCAGTCCAGGGAGGACCTGGCCTGGCAGTGCGGGCTGGACTGTTCCCATTGGGTGCAGGGTCAAGACTGATTTGCATATGGCTGGGTCCAAACTGAAATGGCATGGTGAGCAAAAAAACGATGGATTTAGGCCCAGATCTCTGTACTGCGGTGAATGTATGACATTGTTCTGCATTCTGCCCATCAATTGTTCTTTTTGTATTTGTCACCCCGAGTGGGACAGGTATGCCCAGACGTGGGTCCCGTGCTCTCCATGCCACTGGAGTCAAGCTATCCTGGCTGATGAGGGCTGAAAGCCCGAAACCGGTCCTAGGATGCTTGTTTCCAGTCCAGGGAGGACCTGGCCTGGCTGTTCGGGCTGGACTGTTCCCATTGGGTGCAGGGTCAAGACTGATTTGCATATGGCTGGGTCCAAACTGAAATGGCATGGTGAGCAAAAAAACGATGGATTTAGGCCCAGATCTCTGTACTGGTGTGAATGTATGACATTGTTCTGCATTCTGTACATCAATAGTTCTTTTTGCATTTGTCACCCCGAGTGGGACGGGTATGCCCAGACATGGGTCCCGTGCTCTCCATGCCACTGGAGTCAAGCTATCCTGGCTGATGAGGGCTGAAAGCCCGAAACTGGTCCTAGGATGCTTGTTTCCAGTCCAGGAGGACCTGGCCTGGCAGTTCGGGCTGGACTGTTCCCATTGGGTGCAGGGTCAAGGCTGATTTGCATATGACTGGGTCCAAACTGAAATGGCATGGTGAGCAAAAAACGATGGATTTTGGCCCAGATCTCTGTACTGGGGTGAATGTATGACATTGTTCTGCATTCTGTCCATCAATTGTTCTTTTTGCATTTGTCACCCCGAGTGGGACGGGTATGCCCAGACGTGGGTCCCGTGCTATCCATGCCACTGGAGTCAAGCTATCCTGGCTGATGAGGGCTGAAAGCCCGAAACCGGTCCTAGGATGCTTGTTTCCAGTCCAGGGAGGACCTGGCCTGGCAGTTCGGGCTGGACTGTTCCCATTGGGTGCAGGGTCAAGACTGATTTGCATATGGCTGGGTCCAAACTGAAATGGCATGGTGAGCAAAAAAACGATGGATTTAGGCCCAGATCTCTGTACTGCGGTGAATGTATGACATTGTTCTGCATTCTGCCCATCAATTGTTCTTTTTGCATTTGTCACCCCGAGTGGGACAGGTATGCCCAGACGTGGGTCCCGTGCTCTCCATGCCACTGGAGTCAAGCTATCCTGGCTGATGAGGGTGAAAGCCCGAAACCGGTCCTAGGATGCTTGTTTCCAGTCCAGGGAGGACCTGGCCTGGCTGTTCGGGCTGGACTGTTCCCATTGGGTGCAGGGTCAAGACTGATTTGCATATGGCTGGGTCCAAACTGAAATGGCATGGTGAGCAAAAAAACGATGGATTTAGGCCCAGATCTCTGTACTGGTGTGAATGTATGACATTGTTCTGCATTCTGTCCATCAATAGTTCTTTTTGCATTTGTCACCCCGAGTGGGACGGGTATGCCCAGACGTGGGTCCCGTGCTCTCCATGCCACTGGAGTCAAGCTATCCTGGCTGATGAGGGCTGAAAGCCCGAAACTGGTCCTAGGATGCTTGTTTCCAGTCCAGGGAGGACCTGGCCTGGCAGTTCGGGCTGGACTGTTCCCATTGGGTGCAGGGTCAAGACTGATTTGCATATGACTGGGTCCAAACTGAAATGGCATGGTGAGCAAAAAAACGATGGATTTAGGCCCAGATCTCTGTACTGGGGTGAATGTATGACATTGTTCTGCATTCTGTCCATCAATTGTTCTTTTTGCATTTGTCACCCCGAGTGGGACGGGTATGCCCAGACGTGGGTCCCGTGCTCTCCATGCCACTGGAGTCAAGCTATCCTGGCTGATGAGGGCTGAAAGCCCGAAACCGGTCCTAGGATGCTTGTTTCCAGTCCAGGGAGGACCTGGCCTGGCAGTTCGGGCTGGACTGTTCCCATTGGGTGCAGGGTCAAGACTGATTTGCATATGGCTGGGTCCAAACTGAAATGGCATGGTGAGCAAAAAAGCGATGGATTTAGGCCCAGATCTCTGTACTGGGGTGAATGTATGACATTGTTCTGCATTCTGTCCATCAATAGTTCTTTTTGCATTTGTCACCCCGAGTGGGACGGGTATGCCCAGACGTGGGTCCAGTGCTCTCCATGCCACTGGAGTCAAGCTATCCTGGCTGATGAGGGCTGAAAGCCCGAAACCGGTCCTAGGATGCTTGTTTCCTGTCCAGGGAGGACCTGGCCTGGCAGTTCGGGCTGGACTGTTCCCATTGGGTGCAGGGTCAAGACTGATTTGCATATGGCTGGGTCCAAACTGATATGGCATGGTGCGCAAATAAACGATGGATTTAGGCCCAGATCTCTGTACTGGGGTGAATGTATGACATTGTTCTGCATTCTGTCCATCAATTGTTCTTTTTGCATTTGTCACCCCGAGTGGGACGGGTATGCCCAGACGTGGGTCCCGTGCTCTCCATGCCACTGGAGTCAAGCTATCCTGGCTGATGAGGGCTGAAAGCCCGAAACCGGTCCTAGGATGCTTGTTTCCAGTCCAGAGAGGACCTGGCCTGGCAGTTCGGGCTGGACTGTTCCCATTGGGTGCAGGGTCAAGACTGATTTGCATATGGCTGGGTCCAAACTGAAATGGCATGGTGAGCAAAAAAACGATGGATTTAGGCCCAGATCTCTGTACTGGGGTGAATGTATGACATTGTTCTGCATTCTGTCCATCAATTGTTCTTTTTGCATTTGTCACCCCGAGTGGGACGGGTATGCCCAGACGTGGGTCCCGTGCTCTCCATGCCACTGGAGTCAAGCTATCCTGGCTGATGAGGGCTGAAAGCCCGAAACCGGTCCTAGGATGCTTGTTTCCAGTCCAGAGAGGACCTGGCCTGGCAGTTCGGGCTGGACTGTTCCCATTGGGTGCAGGGTCAAGACTGATTTGCATATGGCTGGGTCCAAACTGAAATGGCATGGTGAGCAAAAAAACGATGGATTTAGGCCCAGATCTCTGTACTGGGGTGAATGTATGACATTGTTCTGCATTCTGTCCATCAATTGTTCTTTTTGCATTTGTCACCCCGAGTGGGACGGGTATGCCCAGACGTGGGTCCCGTGCTCTCCATGCCACAGGAGTCAAGCTATCCTGGCTGATGAGGGCTGAAAGCCCGAAACCGGTCCTAGGATGCTTGTTTCCAGTCCTGGGAGGACCTGGCCTGGCAGTTCGGGCTGGACTGTTCCCATTGGGTGCAGGGTCAAGACTGATTTGCATATGGCTGGGTCCAAACTGAAATGGCATGGTGAGCAAAAAAACGATGGTTTTAGGCCCAGATCTCTATACTGGGGTGAATGTATGACATTGTTCTGCATTATGTCCATCAATTGTTCTTTCTGGATGCTAATTCTGGCACATTTCATGAATACATTAACGCTAACCCACCTCAACAATACAGAGCATATTTGCTCTTAGAAATACCACTTTCACATTGGGAGCACCAAAATTGGTTCTGGGGTGCCCTTCTACATGTACTTGCACCAGTACGCATGGGTCCCCTCAGTAATGAAGGGGCCAACTGGCCAGCATTAGCTGGTTTTACACCATACCCTAATCTACTAGGTCTGAATGTTAATGAGTCACAAAAATTGTACAATGGTCTAGTTAGACTATATAGGCGCTTAACTCAGTATGTTTCGCGCACCTTGTTGGCTGTCCCAGCAAGGGCCGGCCTGGAAGGGCAAGCTCAATTGCCTGCTTACAGGACAACAAGACAAGCACAGAATATTGACTGTGTGCTTACCCAATGGGATGGTTCCCATAATAGGTGACTGTGTAACTTGGGGCACAGTCTTTGCCGCTGTCTATTCCATAACACATGGCACTCTGTCTATGTCAGTGTTACCACAGGTGTTAAATACAGAACAAACACCGGCAGCTGATGCCCTGGATTTTGGGAATGAGACTACTGGGACACTTTCTCATAGTCTCTGCCATGAGTCTGTCTAACATTAAAGGTGAAGCGACTTCTCTGGCTGTACGCCAGTGCCTCGCACAGGTTGCGCTGCTCAACCAGGAACGCGAGCTACCTATAATTATTGCTGAAGAATACACTTCTATAGGAAGCAATATTTTGGGAACCAGACCCAGTAAATAACAACTTAGCAAGCCTAGTTCTGACTAGGATATGGCCAAGCCAAACCCGGAGTTTGTTAAAAAACGATGGAACAAACTCATACTTGAAGAAAAATCTCAATCTCGAGGTGTCCTCTGACAGACGCTATAATTTGCATGATTGCACACAAATAAAAACACCTGATATCTATCAGCTTTCTGATGCTCATCTTTTGCATTCCTTTCAGGACTTATCAGAGAAACAATATGAGAGAGGAGGGTGTTCTGAAAACAGACAGGAAGAGTACGTGAAGACGAAGAGGGACTCTCAATGCTCGTCTGACGTGAAAATAAAGAAGGAAACATCTCTTCAATTTAAGCCCCAATTTCAGAAAAAGAAGGATACTGCAAAGTAAGCCACAAACACTGAGAACTCTCCTCCTAAACAGGAGGTGGGCGGTGACTCTTCTCAACAGCGCAGTAGAGGTCACTATAGTGGGCCGGAATCTCCAGGAGTTTCTGGCAGCGACAGCAATTGATAACTTTGTTACAGTTGAAACCCCAGACAGGCGCGTAGCTCCTCCAGATAGATTATATAATTTGGATATACAAATTGAGGGTGAAATACCACGTACCATTAGAGTAATATTCTGGGAAAATTCAACTTTATCATAAAACATTCTCTTAGCGGAAGTAAATTGGCCCTGCAGTTTGTCCAACCATCCCCACAAGGTGAAGATGTTATACTCCCATCTTTTTCTACGCTTGTTCCAGTCAAAGTCAAACAAGCATATGCAGCAGAATGAGCTCTTGCACTAATCCCAGCTTTACATCGCAATCATATCAGCTGGGGCAAAGATTCTACTTATCATATAATACACATACAGCCCAGCTCACAATTGCAACCACAATATCCCATTAAACAGGATGCTAAAGCACCTGTTGGAGAAATACTCTCCCAGTTGGAGTACAAGGGAGTAATTGAATCCTGTGTCTCTCAAATGAATAATCCCTTTTTTCCTGTTTTGAAACTAGACCATTCATATCACTTAGTCTTAGACTACAGACATTTAAACAGTCATACACGCACATTTGCAATACAAAATACACACAGTACAGCAGATACAAATAATATAGTCCGTAAAAAATATAAAACAACCTTGGACATTTCCAATGTTTTTTTCTGCCAAAATATAGTGCCTGAAAGCAGAGATTGGCCTGCCTTCTTGGTGCTCGGCTTTCAGCGTCGTTTTTCACAATTCCCTATGGGGTATAAGAACAGTTCTGGACTGTTTGCTGCCTACATAGTGGCAATTCTACAAGATATTGACTCAGACGCATTGTCCAATGTGGATGATATCTACTTGACGAATGATGAGTTAAACACTCATTTGGCCACAGTAGATCGCATAATATTGGGATTCACCGAATATGGTTATAAGCTCAACTTTAAGAAATCGAATATTGCATTTCTAAGTGTCCTGTTTTGGGATTACAAACTTACACATGAAGGAAAAAGCCTGGCACCACACTTCCTAGTGAAGTGTGCTCTGCTACAGCCTCCAAACACTCTACAGAAACTGCAATCCTTGTTAGGATTTCTTAATTTTGGCAGAACCTACACACCTGATTATGTGCAACACATTAAAACATTAGGGCCCAGATGTATCAAACAGTTTTACCCATTCTGTGTCTATGGGAAAATGTGTTCATACATCTGGCTCTATATGAATTGATTCATCCTGATTTTTCCAGTTCTCATTGGACATCAGAACACACAGACAAACTCAGATCACTACAATCTGATTTGCTAGCAATACGACATTTACATACACGTCATCACAACAAAGCTGGTCATCCGTATTATTGCAGGTGCAATTGGCTTTACCTATATCACCTTTAAAGAAGGTGAGACAGTGCTGATTGCATATAAATCACAGTTACATTCCAGTCCGGAAATGTGTTTTGCGTCCATTGAAAAAATACTGACTTCAGTGCAGATGGCTATACTTAAAGAGTGGCCACTTGCACAAGGGAAACACATTATTGTCATTACTCCTGTTCCAGCCTTGGAGAATGTCACAACAGCCAGCATTCCAAATGCTAAAGCCCTCCATCCTAGATGAATACAATGGGCAACATCCTTGACAGCTGTTGATGTAGACTTTGTCTTTGACTCGTCATTACAGACGCAAGAGTTTCTTCAATAAAAGCATGCTTATCCCATTCCCAGCATTATCTAGCCTCTTGAACGGTATAAATACATTGCTTTTACTGATGGTTCAGCCCACCCTGCTGTAGGTACTAAGCACCAACATTCTATGTCATGTGCCACTGTTCTTGTACACAGTCCTTAGGGGACCCCACTGCACAATTGGCTAGACTGAGAGGCTTGTTGCTGGCACTGGAACATACAGATCCCTAATTTCCCACACTTATAGTGTGTGATTTATATTATTGTGTCCATTCCTATAACAAAAATCTGCATTATTGGAGCCAAAATGGATTCAAAGATTCTGAAGGCAACAAAATAAAGCATAAATCACTCTGGGTGAAGGTGGCAGACCTTAAGAATAGGTTGCCACAGGCTCATGTTATTCATACATTGAGTCATCAACGTGCGAGACCACACTTTGTGGGGAATTCTTTGGCAGGTGAAGTGGCCAAATCTGCAGATGTGACTGCATCAGTTGCTGTGACTACTTGTTCTCATACAAGGATAGACAATGATGTATTAGCTGCCGGTAATGCTACATGAGAGTACTCCTTTGCCTACATATCATGTAAGTGAGCAGAACGCCCCCTTTGTTACAATTCCAGAGGTTGGCGATTGGTTGATTCCCACCAAGACAGCTGGCTAGCTTTGGTGATAGCTCCCCATGGAGGTGTTGTTCCTGCTCATGCAGGTGTGGAGGCTACAATTTTGTTGCTACAACAATGTTATTGGTGGCATGGCATGTACAAAAAGGCCAAGAAATATGTCCTTTGCTCTGATATTTGTCAACAAATTAAAACTTCCACTGTGGCTCAGCCGCCACCGACACACCTGTTAATTTCCAACAAACCTTTCGGTTGCATTTATTTGGACAACTGTGGTCCTCTTAATTTGGATGGAGCGTTTACATTTGTCCTACTAGCAGGTGATTTGTGCTCCAGGTTTCTCTGGGTGTGGCCACAATGTTCATCTGACACTCTCACTGTTATTAAAGATGGGAAAGTCTTTATCAGAAGATATGCATGTACTACATTCCTCTGGAATCAGGGGCCTGCTTTTACCTCGAACGTGTATAGCGATTCTATGGCTTCCCTGACAGTAGAGATACATTACTCTTCTCCGTATCAGCCCAAGGGCAATTCTGTTGTGGATTAGGATGAACCGTGACTTAAAGCTGTCCTTAACACAGTGGCAGCTGGTGACATTTGAAAGTGGTGGGCGCAAACGTTGGGCATGACTTTTATATAGCAAGCGATGTGAACAAGTTCAATGGACAAACCTGGGGTTCAGGGTGAGTCCCTTTCCCAAGAAAGAAATTAAAAAAAATATTGGCAAATGGTGCATTTTAAGGCAAATGAATGTTGCGAGAAATCAAGGCTTATTAAGCAGTGGGAACGTAGAGTCTTGAAATATTAAACACATTAAAAACAGCCCCATATCTTCCAGCATTAATATGTTCAATAGTTACTGTAATGTGTAAATTGTACAGCATGACAACTTTAACCCTTTAAAATATATGCTTGCCCAGTGTCTTGCACTGCATGCAGCATTAACTTTGTAAAAATATGCACTAACCAGACTTTGATACGCACCCACAGATGCTGGCTGTAACCAGTCATATAGAGATATGTGCAGACAGGTCTTTAAGTGAGATGAAAAAAGTGGGGGCTCTCTATAAAGGAACATGTCAAATAAATTTAGGTGATTCACATAGTGTGCCACCTGACCAGCATTTTGGTTTCTCTCTGAGATGTAATTTAATCCAGATAAATGACACAACAACTGACATCCACCTAAAGCCTGTCAGTATGATTGGAATTGTCACTGGGTGTTAGCTGTTTAAGATAAATGAATAACAACAATGATTTCTTATAAATAATTAACATTGAAAATGTTTAAATTCTGAAATAGTGAGTCTGTGAATTAAAATAGCATAGAGGCCTGTGGAAGAGGTTTTGGCCTTCAGTTATGTGTGCTTTATGTTAGATTTGTATCCTCTTTTTCTCTGCATATCTCGTCTACCTTGTCCATCTGCACATCTTCAACACCCTCTCTTTCCTCTTCAGCATCCTCTTTTCACTCTTCCCGGAATGAACTTCCCCGCATCTCTGTCACTTCACCGCCCCCAACATACACTGCAGTCCCTCAAATTTAAACACTTTAATTTCTCTTACTTTTGCCTTGCAAATATTTTGACATCTGCGTACCCCCTTCCCGCACATAGCCACAGAATTTCAGTTGCAAATGGAATGCATAAACGTTGTTCTGAGTGCTCTGCAGAGAGGCCAACCCACTGACAGGCACTTTGTTTGGCTTCAGCCTTTTTGCCTGCAAGCTCAATCAAAGCCCCTCATAAACACCTGGCATGGCTCAAGCCTCAAAGTATGCACAGAACAAAATACAGATAAGCAACAACATTATACAATAGCTAACTCTTGGGCAATGGAAGATTAAGTAAAGCATGTGAAATAAGAGAGCAACTAAATTGCTGAAATGCATTCCCTTGACGCTTTTAAAATTCATTGTTTGCAAGTCAATCCATGTTTTTGGCATCAAGGTTAACTTAGGGGCATGAAGATAGGGCCAGTTTTAATGTCATACATCAAAGAACTGTCCACTGTAAGCACATGTTCCACAGTATGCACATATCTCTTGCTTTGGGCTTGTCTAGGATATTTGGATGAACTTTGCAAGGGAACAAGAACCCTGTTCCTTATTTGAATCCATTTTGTGGGTAAACAAATACAGCTGCTCCACTTCTAAAGGAGCAAGCGATCTGCAGTGAGGGCGTGGGGTGTCACCGTGCGAGTGGGGGAGGTTAGCATGATGAGGGGTCTCAGCACAACATAACACAACAATAGCATGCAAACACTTACCATTACCGAGAACAAGGCACCAAATCAGACGTGCTTACATCCACTCCCACGTATGACGAAAGGGTAGGATCTACGCCTTTGAATGACAGAATGAGGGATGTCTGAAATCAAGCAGGGATGAAGTCTCCGACGCCTGAAACTGTGACGCTTATTGCATCACTGACCTACAGAATACATACAACCCTAGACCACAATGGCAATGAAGGCCTTTAGAACAGTAAACCCTGAGTCCTGCATCACAATTAAGAAAGTTGATTTACTGCCTGGCTTCCATCTCCTGCTTTAGAGCGAGGCGGGCTGGCAGCCTGAAACAGACAGCCCAGACTTAAATACATCAATTTATTTAGAGATACATTTGTATCTCTAAATAAATTGATCTATTTAATATGTTTTTATGAAAGCAAGGAGGTGCACCAAGAAATCAGATTCAGTCCAATGTAATTCTTGAAGAAATACTTTATTCAAAGTTCGTGCACATTGAATGAACAACCAGCCAACGTGTTTCGTTCCCACAATAAATTCATGGAACTTCGTCACGGCTGTAACGAATAACATAATAACGAATAACATAGAAAACATAAAATGGCTAACAAACATAACTGATGACAAAATAATTCAACATTGTCATCCTGGCATAATGACAACATATGACTGAAATAGTTAAATTAAAAGGCACATAGGACACATGATCGACATTCAAAAACTGATAACAGAAACTAATTAAACATTGACAGAATAACTTACTAATGAATGAAAATAAAAGAAAGTTTATAAAAACAGGATAAGACACACAATGAATGCCACAGTGAAAACCGCACAAAAACAGACTTAATAGAAAAACTGTTTTCAAACATTTTTAAGAACAACGGCTTGCAAATGGAATTAATTAACTTGTAGTGATATCTAATACATGGCTAATTATAAGATAAAACCCACCTAGACCGACATGCTTATCTCATCCATTCTCAGAGCCAATGAGATTCAACATTTCACCATATATCATTGTGATAGCAATGGCTCGTCCAATAGCAAAAAATTAAAGTTAATCAAGTTGTTAAGAATTTAGCTTAGGTGGATCATAGTTGAATTACTGGGTGAAAAAACAAGCTCAGAATAGAGTAAAGAGAACAATAGAAAAATAGACAGGTGCTGCATGAGCACTGTTATATAGCTTAAATAATGTGATAAAAAGTGGTTTGAAAAATGTGGTAATGATTAATCAGATAATGATCTGAACTCTCACCAACTATAATGGAAAAGGCTAGTACGCCATATACATTCATCATGCATCTGTTGTCACCTTATGATAAAAGGGAAATCCCAGGCATACTGTCTGACACCTAGTGTAAGAATAATAAGATCATTTGATTAAAGTTTGGGTAAGGTGCTTATTATAACAAAGGTGTTGAAAGAGTGGAGACAAAGACAGCTCTCCAAATTCCAGATCAAAATTAATATGTTGAATTAGCATAATATGCCAAGGGATGAAGTAACCAAAAGGAGCAGAATTAACCCTCCTTTTAAAAACCAACTGGAACTTTCTCCTAAAACTATCAAATCGTACATTCAAGAGTAAAAATCAGTGCATCATTGTCCCCTATCGTCCATGAAAGCCTCATTCACATGTGCCGTAGTTCAAATAACCAGTATAACCAATCAGTATTATATCTCATCAATTTTTACAATTGGGCCGAAGGGAACACATGCCAAGTGTAAAAGGCAGGGATTCTCTTGATTCGGAAGAGATCTATCACTACCGCCTTCTACATAATCTACCTGATCTCCCGTGTAAGTGCTTTTACCCAACCCACTCCTGCAGCAATCACCGAAAATCAATTGACCGTTGTGCACCCATGCGCAATGCTACGCGAAGGGACTCAGACGCATTAGGTGGGAACACCGAATGCTACCCACTATAATGGGAACTCTCCAGCCCGCATTACATACTACGTGGACATGTAATATTAGTGAGGGACTCTGGAAATACACCCAAGTTAAAATCCCCAACTGACCCCATAGAGTCAAGAGGTACGACCCACTCCCTACATACCTTGCTAAGTGTCAACACTCGTGTTCCGTGGTTCCTTGTGTGTTTGAAAAGTGCGCCGGGTCGGAGTGTTTAAGTACCCAGCAATCCTGATTGCCGACAGGTGAGACCTGTGGCGTCACGTATCACGTGACCTGTCATGAGTCTAATGCAGATCACAGTACTGACCATTATCACTAAGTGTGGCCATCTTGGAATGGGGCATGTATCACTAAACTATTTAGTCCCCCGGACATCATTAAACTTGCCGGCAAATTTATGCTTAATGTTGACTGCCGCTGTTGAGGGCAGCAAACACTATCATATAGTGCGGCCTTCTAGGAGTATGCGGGCGGCATAATTTTTTGGGCTGCTAAGCAGATGTCTGAGTTCATGTATCCAATAGCAACCATAACTAATACGTTCGGCCATGTTGGAGTGGAGCACGTATAACACACAAAATATATGGGTAGACTCTTTGCTTCTGCTTAATGTTAGCTGCCGCTATTTGAGGGCAGCACCCGCAATCACATAGTGCTGCCTCTAGGAGTATGCGGGTGACATAATTTAGTTAATGCAAATGTTGGCTGCAAACCAGAGAATGTATCTAATAGCAACCATAACTAATACAATCAACCATCTTGGAGTGGAGCACGTATATCACATAAAATATACGGGTAGACTCTTTGTCAGATATTAACCACCTTACTTAAGAAGTACCTGTAGCTAATAAAGATTTCACAAGTAAATTTATTCCTCCGGCCATCTTTGAATATGCAAATAAACTCATGCTTAACGTCGGATGCCCATGTTAAGGACAGCAACTGCATTAAAATAATGTGGATTATATTGGAATAAGCGGGCGGCAGGGCTTTTCAATGTAAATTGAGACTGCTAGCTAGGTGTCAAGGTTATTACACTTAAATTTCCGCTATAGTACCTTACTAAATTCATCTTAGGGCTCTATACTTTTCTATATAATCTTTGCAGTGTCTTAAAATCATTATACTAACTTCTTTACACCAGCATTGTGGTCCAAGAAGATTAAAAAGAGAGAGAGGCAGAGAAGCTAAAAAGAGGTAAGAGAGTAGGAGAGGTGAATAGCATAACTTTTGTCCTTAAATCCTTTTATTTTTAAAAGACTTTCAATAGAAATAGGTGAAGTGTAACCACACATATCAATCCTACTGTTATCAGTGACACAACTCATTTAGCAAGCATCATATTTGACATAGAGGGAAGTATCAACACAAAAAGGCAATTCATTTAACCAATGGACAAATATCTAGACAGCTAGATCATCCTACATGCAATGCTTGACCACAACTGTAATTGATGATATTGCTTCCCTATGGTTATTTATAAAGTAGTGAAATTCATTGTCGGTATTATGATCACAGATAGTAGCCCGCAATCTGCAGATCCACTTTGCTTCCTTTTGTCTTAGAGAGAGCTCCCTATCTCCTCCTCTATTTCACATCCTAACATGCTCAATCCCATGGAACCAGAAACCTGGATTTGCTCGGATGGACCTGTCTGTAATGTTCAGCCATAGGGTACCCGGTGTCTCCATTCGCTATGGCTCTACGGTGCTCTTCAATTCTCAGCTTCAAGCTTAGTGTGGTACTGCCCACATAGAACATTCCACAGACACAGCCCAATACATATATCACAAATGATGTATTACAGTTAATGAACTGATTGATCTCATATTGTTGCGTGCTATTATAGGCAAATTCCTTTGTTTTATTCTTTCCAAATTGGCAGATGTTACATGAGTCACAAGTGTAAAAACCAGTAGGATTGGGAGGTAACCATGTTGTGACTGTCTTGCCAGATGTCACATAACTTGGGCAGAGTTTGTCCTTTAGGGTTAACCCTTTCCTGTATGTTACTGAGGGATTCTTGGTTAACGCTTTTTTCAAGCTTGGAATATCTTGCAATATGTGCCAATTCTTCTTTAATATTCTGAAAATGTTATCACTATATGTGGTGTATTTAGTAATAAATCTCATTGTGCTGTCATAGCTATCCTTATTCCTTGCGCTCCTGTTGTCCATAAGCGTTGTGTCTCTATCCAACTGGTGTACCCTAGTCTCAGTATTTTGCAAATCTCTCATTTTGTAGCCTCTCTTGAGAAACCGAGCTCGAGTATCAGCAATGTTAGCTTTAAAGGGGTTAACTTCACTACAGTTTCTCTGTACCCTTACCATCTCCCAGTAGGGGACGTTCTTGATCACTGACCGTGCATGTGCACTTGATGCATGCAGTACACCATTGCAGGCTGTTTCTTTCCGGAAAAGAGTGCTCTGAACAACTCCATTGTTTACATAAAAGTGGAGCTCAAGGAAATTAATCTTCTCCTTATGTTGGCTCATTGTTAGTCTAACATTGTACGGATTGCTGTTTAGAAACAAGAAGTATTCTTGAAGTGCTTAATCTGGAACTGACCATAGGGAAATGATATCATCAATGTACCTCCCCCAGAAAACTATATATTGGGTCCAGGGGGAGGCACCTTTGCTACAGGAGTGCTCCCTCTCATACCAACCCATGAAAAGACAGGCATAAGAGGGAGAAAACCTACTGCCCATGGCAGTTCCGCGAACCTGGTGGTACCACTGTCCATTGTGGAGGAAATTATTTTTTGCTTAGATCAACTCCATCATCTCCAAGATCATGTTGTTATACTCAAATCGGTCTGCTTCCTCTCTATCAAGGTAAGAGCATGCTGCCATGAGACCAAATTTATTTTCAATACAGTAATAGAGACTGACAACATCAAATGTGACAAAGCGCAAGTCATCCGACCATGTGAGATTATTGATTTTCAACAGTATATCCTTACTGTCCCTTTTGTAAGATGGAAGGTTAACCATAAATGTTTGCAACTTGGTGTCCACAAATTCTGACATTTTCTCAGTTGGTGAACCCACCCCCGAAATGATTGGTCGTCCGGGTGGAAATCAATCAATCAATCAATCAATCACAGAATTTGTAAAGCGCACTACTTACCCGCGAGGGTCTCAAGGCGCTAGGGAAAAAAAGGGGGGGGTGCTGCTACTGGTCGAACAACCAGGTCTTGAGTAGCCTCCTGAAGGTCAGCAGGTCTTGGGTTTGTCGTAGGCTTAGTGGAAGGGTGTTCCAGGTCTTGGCAGCGAGGTGGGAGAAGGATCTGCCACCGGTGGTAGTTCTTCGAATGCGAGGGACGGTGGCGAGGGAGAGGTCGGCGGAGCGGAGTTGGGGGTTGGGGACGTAGAAGAGGAGTCGTCTGTTGAGGTAGGCTGGGCCAGTCTTGTGGAGTGCCTTGTGTGCGTGGATGAGGAGTTTGAAGGAGATTCTCCCGTCGACGGGGAGCCAGTGCAGGTTCCTCAGGTGGGGGTGATGTGGCTGTGGCGTGGTACATCGAGGATCAGGCGTGCGGAGGCGTTTTGTATGCGTTGCAGTCGCTTGATGAGCTTGGCCGGGGCTCCCGCGTAGAGGGCGTTCCCATAGTCAAGTCTGCTACTGACGAGGGCCTGGGTGACTGTTCTTCTTGTGTCTGTCGGGATCCACCTGTAGATCTTGCGAAGCATGCGGAGGGTGTTGAAGCAGGAGGATGAGACTGCATTGACTTGCTTGGCCATGGAGAGCGTTGAGTCGAGGATGACTCCCAGGTTGCGTGCGTGGTCGGTGGGTGTCGGGGCTGCTCCCAGCGTCGTTGGCCACCAGGAGTCGTCCCAGGCTGAGGGGTTGGAGCCGAGGATGAGGACCTCTGTCTTCTCCGTGTTCAGTTTTAGTCGGCTGATCTTCATCCAATCGGCGACGGCCTTCATTCCTTCATGGAGGTTGGATTTGGCGGCGAGGGGGTCCTTGGTGAGGGAGAGGATCAGTTGAGTGTCGTCGGCGTAGGGAGATTATGTTGAGGTCGTGCTGTCTGGCGATGCGTGCGAGCGGGGCCATGTAGATGTTGAACAGTGTTGGGCTGTGGGACGATCCCTGGGGTACGCCGCAGATGATCTCGGAGGCTTCGGATCGGAATGGTGGGAGGCGGACTCTCTGGGTTCTGCCGGCGAGGAAGGAGGTGGCCCATTCCAGGGCCTTGTCTCGGATCCCTGCCTTCTTGTGTACCTTTGGTAACATATATATACACGGAGATATGTTTTTATGTAAATGTGTAGGAATTTCAGAGGGGCACAGAAACCGCCCCTGCGTTAACGGCTAGAGTATTAGATACACAGCGTAGTTGGATCTACCACCTATGTGGGATATAAAGAGCACTTAATAATCTCCCTAAAAAATCTCTGGGTGGCCGTACCTCATCTGAGGTCCTTTTTGGCAATAAAATGTACGTTCAAGACATTGAGGGTCCAGACATTGCGCTGGCAGCCACGCTCTTTGACATAAATTATCATTGTCCTATCTTACAAGGTTTACAAAACGTTTGCGATGGCCAATCAAATGAGCAGTTGAAGATATCTGACTTTGCAGGAGGCAAGGGGCGGCCAGCACCTTCTGGCTGGATTCCACAAGTTGGGGATCTCGTTCGAGAAAGGATTATGGTAAAGAAGGAGTTTGGCCTATCATACTGAGCGCCGGTGCTAGTCCTTGGCATTCAAGGTACAAGAAGTGTAACATTGCCACTACTTGTTGGATCTAAAGACAATTGTTTTGTCTCCATTGATCACATCAAGTTACACCGAGTGGCCTATTCTAAACAGTAGGCCACAAGGAGTCCTTGGTAGTTCTCTAACTCCTCTCACTACCATACAGCAAATTCCTCTACAGCTTGTGAGCACTATTGAAGCTGTTTCTCCCCAGCTTGGGGTAATGGAGAATGAACTTCAGTTGATTCCCAGTACCACTTCAAATTCAAGCCATACGACTGAGCAGAGTACTATACTTATTGTGTCTTCTGCAGCTGATGTTGTTTTTACTGATCCACCCCTTGTGGACTTTACCAGTTCTCTTACTGAACATTTGGCTCCTGTTTTTCAACAAACTGCTTCTGGTTCTTATGAGGGAACTGATGACTTTTCATTAGACTCTTCTGATAGTTCCTCCATTCTACACACTCTGCCTACACGGGCCTGTGTTTTCCTTTCATGGTTGAAATGCACTTATTTGGTCCCTCCTTCGATATATGGTTAGATAACACTTTCTTTGGTTTTCTATTTCTTTGGACTGGATTTGTCACTGTTTTCTTTTTGCTTTTACCATTACCATTACCTTGCAGAACACTCTGCCACAAAACTGGTCATTCAGGTGTTAACGCCTCACTTATCTTCACATAAAGTAAAAAGAGACTTGTCCCTTGTGAACATTTCAGCTGTTCCAGTAACTAATGGAATTGTTTGGGATAAAGTACCTAATGATATCTTTGGACCAACGGAAATACTGCAGATTCCTTATGTATTTAGGGTTTCTATGGGTGATGTTGTTGTTTCTAGGTTACATTCCGGTGATTGGGATGTTAAGAATGTAAACTCCATGCTCTCAGAGCTAGAATACTATACTGTTTTCGAATCTGAGGACCTGTATTTAAATCCTGCTAATTATGGTGAGATGTTCTGTTACCATCATTATGAACATCATTATTTACATTGAGCCAGTGTTCAATGCGCACTTTTTAATTATTCACAATGGGAACATTGTCCTACTCCCCCACAAGGGAGCTCCAAAACATATAGGGATACATTTACATATTTTTCCCAACACGATGCATTAGACCCGAAATCTTTTTATTTTAAACTTGTCCCTACACCAGCAAAGAGATATATGCTCACACAAACCAAGGTAATGTATACAGATTTTTTTGTTACACAATTAGCTGTAAAAGGCTATGATTATTGGA
The DNA here is from genome assembly GCA_963921515.1 of Calotriton arnoldi. Taxonomy (NCBI): domain Eukaryota; kingdom Metazoa; phylum Chordata; class Amphibia; order Caudata; family Salamandridae; genus Calotriton; species Calotriton arnoldi. The sequence continues at coordinate 352,414 of CAWUFW010009482.1, read as the reverse complement.
AGGATACCATTGACATGAAATCAATTGAGGGTACCAAATTCAGGGGACAGACACCTTGTAGCGATCCTGCTTAATTCCAACACAGATGACTTTTCTGAATGACACAGTTCAGCAGAATACTTGTCTAGGACTGGCAAAAATTAAAGATATGAAGGCACCTCACATTCTTTCCATTGCCTGACTTGACAATTGGCAAGATCTCACAAATTATACTGAACAACAGCTCATTAGCATGTTACAGAATGGAACATTTAACTACACACTTTCAGGTTCAAACAGGTGGTTATTCAGGCCAGTGGACACAAATGGTTGTTATGCTCATGTTTTGAATTCCACACCAAGGATTAAGGCAAGCAGACCCGACCCTCGTTATTCCCATTCCCAACACTCAGATATTGTCACCACCTATTCGGTAGGGAAATTGAGCCAACAATGGTCGGAACATTCCACACTGTCTGCAGTAAAGCAACATGTTTCCCTCCTTTCGGAATACACGGACATATCAGAGTTTTTGTTGGGTCCTACGTCTCTGTGTTCAAAAAGATTTATTTATGCCACATGCAATGATTTGAAAACTATCAAAAATGGAAGCTAATGCACATTTAAGATACATTTATCAAGATAGTTTGGATAACGTACTTGCTGTTGCTGAAATTACCTGCTACTCTGATAAGGTTAGCAGTTCAGGTGAGGCACTGTGAGCTAGTCGTTTGTTCGTAAACTTTATTTGGCTGAATATAAAAGCAACCATAAAAGTACATCAATAAAAACGCATACCAATATCAAAATACGACAATAAAAACCCCTGTCACATCATCCAAATTTCCAAAATACTTAGTGCAGTTTACCACAATAAAATAAGCAATTGGTTGTGTGCTACAATTCATTTGTACAGATGGTCACCTGAATTTAGACAATATGGTAGCACAAAGAGGGATCGCCCAGTAACACCAGGAATTTCATTGCTGCTTTATAGCATCTAATATTCTGGCCAACTAGCATAGGTTTCAAATATAGTAGCCTAGGAATCCGGTACAGTTTGTAGAACAGTAAAAAGTGCATGGTGCTCTGTTTACTCTGTCCGTCACATGGACAAAAAAGTATATCAGAAGGCAGGACCTCATAAAGTGGAAAAAAACAAGGTGATGCGCGATTCCACATCCCAGCCCTGTCAGCACAAATCGGTGCTGCAAATTGATTACACATACCAGGTAGTTGCTATCCCCCTCCTCCTTATACAAGGACTTATAGAATAAGACAGTCGATTTGAGTTCATTGTCTGACTCACGTTTGTCCAGCCTGATTTGAAAAAAATTATTTTTAATTCTAATCTTAGACGGTGATGTAAACCGGGTGGAATCAGACCAGATTGACAGATTAAGCAATTTATTAGGGCACAAGTTAATGTAAGATAACCAGGGTATATTTAGGGCCTTATCCAGGGCTAGGCAGACGAGGATAATGTTTCTCTTAAGACTGGTCTCTTCCCTGGCCCATAGTGATATCCATATTAACAAGGGTCTCACCAAAAAATGGTCATCAAGAAGCTATAGGCCTACCTCGTTATGAACTATCATGTTAGATACACAAGGTGGCAGACATAAGAGTCGTTTCAGAAATGTATTTTCCTCGATTTGTAATGAATGGCCATTTGCATGGCCCCAGAGGCCAGCCCCGTATGTTGCAATAGTCACGCCCTTAGCTTTATAAATAGCTACCATTTCCCTAATGGGTCTACTGCACAATTTAGAGGCAAACTTAAAAATCCCCTGGGGAACCCTACTCATTTCGGCTCTGGTATTTAGTATATGATGTGACCATGAGCCGTTGTCTGCAAATGAAATATCCAGATAGCAAAAAGAGTTTACTGAGGCTATTTGGATATTATCATTAAAAAATGTTCTGCATGGTTTCCTCCTTTCACCACAGACCATGGTAAATGTTTTAGTTTTATTTATAACCATATTTTTTAAGCCATGTATTCGCCAAAAGCATTCATCAGTTTCTGCAGGCCCACTGGTGTTCTGGCTAGGAGTACTGCATCGTCAGCATAAAGCAGCACTGGTATTGAATGTCCTGCAGCCTTGGGAGCATCAGTCTGTACTGACTGTAGATGGCTATCCACCCTATTAATAAATAATGAAAACAGCAGTGGTGCCAGGACGCAGCACTGTCTGATGCCATGCCCCACTTTGAATTTTGGCTTGCATTCCCCTTGTGGGCCGAACCGAGCTTGGCTAGATAGTTTCTCATAAAGACGTGAGAAGAAGCCCACAATTGGTCTTGGTGCACCTATAGAAATCAGTGTTGCCCATAATAGATTATGATCTACTAGATCAAAGGTGCTACTCAAGTCTGCAAAGCATAAATATAGAAAACCCGTTTTTACCCTGGTATATTTCCCCATTAAAAGCTCGAGATTGATACATTGTTCCATAGTCCCCACCTGTTTCCTAAAACCATACAGGACCGGGGTCAGAATCGACTGTGAGATAGTAAGAATTGTTCCTACAGGTACTGAGATGATAGAGGACTCAGTCCCTACATTCTGATGCCCTGTTCTCCCAAGTCACAGTTCTGCCTCCCAGGAGAATCCCTGCAACACCCCGAAACCCTTATGCCTAAGTCCACGTGTTTCACCATACACTCCTCATACCTCATCCCACATTTACAATTCATCCCTCATCTTTCTCTTCTCATCTCTCTTTCCTCATCCCTCATCCTTCTGCTCTGGCTTCTCATTCCTGACTACTCATCTCTCAATCCTCACACCTTTTTTAACACATAATTCCTCATTCCTCCTTCATCACTCCCCATTCTTCACTCTAACCTTTTATCCTTTATCCCTCATGCACCACAACCCTCAGTTGTCCCTCCAGATTCCTCACATTCTATCAATTATTTCTCACACTTCATATTCCTCAAGCATCACTTTCATCACTTCTTCCTTTTCCTTCATGGCTCATCTCTCCTATTCACTTCAAGAGTAGCAGTTGGTGAAATTGAATAATTATTTCCATGCATAGTGCACATAATTTTCACAAAATATATCTGAAATAAGCAAATTATGCGTGGTGAGTTACTTGTGTGAAAATTCTATGTGAAGTATGAGCTTGCATACAGTAGCTCACACAATATACCTGTTCAATATGTTGGTTAGAGGTCTGAATTAAAATTGTAATTCAGGTTTGCCCTTGTTACACAAATCAAGAGAGATTACTGATCAATGAACTGGGCAGTCGAATGTGTGACACTTCTACTCAAACCAGTATAATATGTACAAACACTATGCAACAAAAACAATTATGCAACAATCGTAAGTGAAAAGAAAACAAAACATATGCGATATATGCAAAATTCAATAATAAGGAATTACAAAATATTACGAGTGTGAAAAAAAATCCTCATCCCTCATTCATTATCCTCGGCTCCTCAAGCTTTAATTGTCTTTCATCTTCATTCCTCTCTCCTCTAGTGATAAGTGAAAGAGTTGATGTTATTATGTCAACAATAGACAGCTAAGCATTCAGTGCTGGAAATGGCTTGCATGTAAGGGGGAGGAAAAAACCTGACTTGTTTATATGATTTAAATCACTAAAATACATTGAATTAGAAAGCATTCAAATTTTTTCAAACCTGTGCCATCAATCGATGAGAGAGACGGGCTCCTATGAGGCATAGAAGACAGCCACGCAGGGATGGATATGCAAGTAGGCACACAGGAATTATGCTTGACCATGTTCATTTGCTCTATAGCTCTTATTCCACCAAGAAATATATCAATCACACATACAGCATTATTTTTGTCTTATAATGAGAACTGAGGAATAAGGAGTGAGGAGTGAGGAAGGCTGATGTACCAAAATAGACAAACCGAGTTACAAATGAGAAGTGATGAGCGAGGGATGAGAAATGAGGGAATGGGACCTGTGTTGTTGCCTCAGACCCTCTTATGTTTCTGTTTACATGTATAAAGCCTTTAATACCATGAATAAAGCACAATAGTAAATTAAGTGGGAATTGGTCTTAGCAATGTGTGGCAGCTGAATAAGAGATCCATCGAAACATTTGTTCAATCAATTGATAGCTACGTGGTTTGTTTTGCATATCTTTATTACAAGGGGTGTTAGGCAAAACAAATTAGTGCTCTCTAAACTGTATGACCAAGTGTTTCAATGATTCTCATATAGTGCTCTTGTAATACACCAGTCCTGAATTCATAGGAACCCTGGCATCACTAGGTTACTCTGATGAATATAGTTGTTCCAATAACCAAATCTGAATTATTGTGGGCCACAGGTAACTAAAGTGAAAATGGTAGCATTTTCAAAATAATGTTACTGTTTGTTGAGGTTTTAATTTCCAGAATAATCAAAGATATAGGGCATTCTGAATCAAATCCATAATTATGCCTCATTGTCCATTTGGACAGTGAGGGGAAAGTTTTTGAGAACCATTTTGATACATTCACGCAAGGGGGTTACCATTTCTATTGGAACAAGTGTGGGAATGCTGGGTGGGAGGAAATGTGTGCATCCCTGAAAATCCATGAATCCAGAGTACACTGGACTCCCCTGAGAGTCTAATTTACCAAAATGTTTGGGTTGGTAGGTTTCCCTGGGTTGCGACTGAGCTCAGGCATAAAATGCAAACCTCTTCACAGTGCAAGGACAAGGTTGGCTTTGAGTCGAAAAATTTGATCTGTCCATGTTGTGTTTTTGGGCCTTTCCTGTCGTGGGTGCTAGGCCTATCCACACAAGTGTGGTACCATATTTATCAGGATGCATGTGGGAATACTGGTGGTAAGAATTTTATGGATGCTCACAGTTTTCAGCATTTTCCTACACAAAATGTAACACAAACTACTGTTTCTAGCCAAAGTTTGAGTTTAGCAAGACTTTCTGGTTAAAAAAAAAACATTGTGGGATCCACTCACATTGCACCATCCTGAACTGCCCTGGGTGTCTACTTTGAGAAATGTCTGTTTTGTTTATCTGTGTGACGGGGGGCCAGAGCCCAAAATTCCCAGTTATCCACATCATCAAATCAGGGAATTATTTTCTACGAGATTTTTTGTTGTCTCCACGTCATTTTTTGGGGTGTTTTGTGCCCTACGTGCTAGGCCCAGCCACACGTGTAGGTACCGTTTTTAAAAGAGAAGTGTGGAAACTCTGGGTGGTAGAAATTCTGTGAATCCCTGCAGCATCAAGATCTTTCTATCACAGAAAGTTAAGATAAATGTGTATTTTTAGCCAAAGTTTGAGGTGTGCAAAAGCTTCTTGGTAAAAATGTTTTGTGTGATTCAAATGAGTAAGATCACCCTGACTCCTCTAGGTGTCTAGTTTTCAGAAATGTCTAGATTTTGTATGTCTCCCAGGATGGCGTCTGAGCTAGGGCCAAAATTCTTCAGATACATTGTGAAAAAAAGTGTTGATTTTGCGGGGTGAAATGTGATGTCTCCAGGTTGAGACATGCAAGTGGGGCACTGTTTTTATTGGGAAACATGTGGAAACACAGAATAGTTGAACAGTTGTTGTTACCAATTGAATTTCTCTACATGTGTGGCTTCCAAATGTAAGGCAATGTGCAAGAAATAAGACATTCTGCCAAATGCCTTTGAATCACATGATAGTATGGGCAACCCCAAACTCAGAGTAATACAAATAACCACTGTTTCTAAGCTGATTATCTTGTGCACATTTCAGAAATATGTAGTTTTTCTACATACCCCTTTTTCATTAATTATATTTTACCGTATGAACTGGTGTCTGGTCGGTACACAATGAAAAATCATTATAAGCTACAGCTGAGCTGTTGGCTCTGGGTGTTGCGTGTTTTTGGCAAACCTGCAAACTCTATATATTTCCTCCAAGACCACTACTGATAGGATATTGTTTTTGTAAATTGTCCATCATGAAAAAAATTACAGATCAAAACATTGCCACCACTTGCTATTTTTTTCATACTCATTTTCATGACACAAATGACCCTTTTCTGAATTCAGAATTTTGTCTACTTTTCATAAATACCTGGGAGCATATTAACAATAGACGGCGATAAATATTGCAAAGCGCGCTTAGCGCTTTTTTATTTATCGCCGTCTATCGCTGCCCGGTTAGCGCGTTATCAACAACGCGTATCACCGAGGAGATAATAATTCCAGCGATAGCGGGGATATCGCCGTTTCCCATGGAACAACGCTGGTTTTCCAGCGATGTTCCATGGGAAACGGTGATAACCTTGCTGATACGACCCTGTGGTCGTATCAGCATAATCCACCCCCAATGACAGGTATAGGTAAGTCAGCATTTTAGCAGACGTTAGTTTTCGGCGAAAACCGCGGTTTTTGCCAAAAACTAACGTCTGCTAGAATCCTGGGGCCACCTTGTAAATATCGCGATGTGCATTTAGCGATATTTAACAAGGTAATCCGTCAGGGGTACGCCCGGTGACGCCCACTTTGCATCTCATTAGAGATACAAAGCGATGCGTCGGCAAAACGGCTGCTAACATGCGCTAATGCATATTAGCACCGGCTTGCAAATAGGGCGAAAACATTATCTCCGCTTTTTTGTCTTTTAAAGCCAAAAAAGCGGAGATAAGGCCCTTGATAATATGCCCCTTAGTTTTTTGCATCCCTCCATGGTTTTCCCACCAGTTTCTACCACAAACTGCAAGTATGTTGAAACCACACAAATAAAGAGACATGGACTACCTCTTACAAAAGAGAAGGATGCAAGTCCTACAAAATAAAAAGACACAAATTTGGCATGAAAAACGTTTGTGGAAAATATGTTCAGAATGTTTAAATGCAAACCTACCAAAGTGCAAACTTACCAAAAAAACAAAAAACGGTTTTACAAAGCCCTAGCAGTCAAGTGGTTAAAATTTTTAGAATACATATACTTAACACACTTCTCAGCATACACCCCTAAAACCCAGCAGCCCGCCAAAATGTTTTTTATAAATAAATCTATTTTTTATGTTATACAAAACCCACACAAACACAACACTAAGAAATACTCCTTAATAGGAAAAATACAATTATTAGATAAAAAACACAAAAATGTACATAATAACAATAATCAGTTTACATAATTAATCTATTTAACCAATTTAAATAAAAGAAATATTAACAATGTGGTAAATATGAAAACATATGTATGCTATACACCTCCCACTCCATTTCCATGCAAATCCAACAACTCACCAACAAATCAACAGAATGAAAATTAAATTAAATATAATACTTTAAATGTATTACCAAACCATCAAAGATAAATTTTACTAGAAAATATTTAAAATAACGAACCAAAAATAATAACAACACTCAACTAAAAGAAAATTAAATAGGAAATACTTAGATATTTTTTTATAAAAGTAAAAAAAACAATGTTCTTCCCTGCGATATTATCGCCCACAATATTATCGACATCATAAAATTTAGCACTGGTATTAAAGGCCAACAATATTCTTGAAACAATATCAAGGGTGAACACCTCAGAAAGAAGAGGTTAAAACTGTTTTGGGTGGTGTTATAATAAGCTTTGAGGACATTGACAACTTTTTGAGGCATATTCACAAACTGCAGTTTGAGGAATGTAAGTAGTAGTAAATCAGTGCTATTTAACTACTACAAAATGCTATTCACAAACCTATAATAAACTTAATTTAAAAACCATACTTCAAAGTTAGTTGAAGTTAACACATTTTAACAGCATTTACTACATATTAAATAAAAATGTTAGCGAGGCTGCAATTTGTAAACTATTATTTAAAACATATTTATAAATCAATATATAAATGAATCATTTAATTTGATGAGTTAATGGGTTGTGACATTTTATTTTATTAGTACCATGTTAATAATAGTATTTTAAATTCATGTACATTTATACTGTAAATTAAAATACATTTTTTATATATTCTATGGGTACGCTCATGGGGAGGGTTTTAATGGATGTGCTTCAGACATAGGCCGTGAAGGATGGTATTTTGCAAACTGTGCATAACTGAGTTTTGACAGGGTTTCGGCATGGAACAACAATGTCCAAATCTCTGTCTGGTAATCCAAAATTATGAGATCTGCAGGAAGGTTCCTATACACCTGGAATTTATGGACCTGTTATTTGCTTTTGATATGGTGGGCAGGTCCAATCCGTGAGCAAGTTTGGCAGTGTTTGGTGCAAAGAAGAACCCTGTTGCCCTCTTGTCATCCTTAAACTGTAAACCTCAGTCATCTGTAAGTTATGTTAGGGGTGAGGAATGCACATACCCTTTCAGTTCAAAAAAGGGTATTCAACAGGCTGCATATTTACACCTCTCCTTTTCACTCAGTGTATTTACCACCTAGAACATGAACTGTTGGGCTTAGGGGCAGAACCACCTGAAGTTGGGACTATATAGCTATCTTTGCTACTTTATTCACCTAACACTGTGCTTATTTCTCAGACGAGGTGATGCTTGACTAAGAAAAAAAGGTCATATTTTGCTAATTAGTTCTGTCAGTTATGCCAGGCAATGCTTGGCACAGTGTGCAGCTCGGAATGCAGCTGTTGATTTGAACTAAGGACGAGCTGCAGTGAATCAAAAGCGAAGGTGGGGTTACATAGCACAGTCCTATAATTACACTTAGAGTAGGAGGAACAGTTGGGGTGAACCACCTGTGAATGCAACCAACCCTACCCAGAGCTGCCTCACCAGGCAGAGACTATGACAGCCTGAAGACAGTTCTATGTGGAGCCAGACACAATATTACAGCCCTAACCAGTATGACTCCTCTTCAGTGGAGTGGTAGTACAAGAGGTACTGGGGAAAGCTATACTAACTTCATTTGAACCCACTATGTTGGGTCATGGTTAGGAGCTCATCCTATTACTGCTGTGTTGCCTATTACCCTATGTTTGCTGTGTTTGCTATGCCCTCACACCCAGATCCATTGTCCCAGAGCAATAGATGTGCTCAATCTCAGCCAAACCACTGTACAGTAGCACCAAATGATTTACCTTGCCTGTACCCAGTTATTCACACTTTTGGCGCACTCTATCTCCTAACATGCCAGCACTTAGTTGCTGTACTGCACCAGGGTATACAGAATGTGGCCGCCAATCCTACTCAATCAATCCATGTTTTCTAAATTACTTTGGGTGCTACTACTGGAACTGCGCCATCATTGGGAGTGGACTTAGAGTAAACATAGAGCCTAGTTCTCTTAGAGAACCTAGTGCGCTGGAGCTGGTGGAACCTGATCAGAACTAAATGCATATCTCCATCAAATAGTCTGCTTGAAGAGCACAGAGTTGCCACTAGAGGCTGAGAGAAAACTGTGCTCATGCAGACCATAAGTAACTAAACATTCCAGTAGAAAGCTACCATGTATAGAGAACCTCAATGGGCTTTAAGGAGGGATCATTTTTTGTCAAGATTCCTCTTCCTGTAATTTTAAGTTGCCCACCCCTAGGAATGAAGTAAAAGAGGCTATCAGAGGTAATTATTGAAGTAAGTGTGCCTAGAGACCAGTCCTCTTGTCTAGCAGATGGGGAACATCCAAGGATCAAACTGCTAAGTTTGGTTCAACTAGAATTCACCCTCCCAGATGTAGAGGAAAGGTTTTCCCCTACTTTTCACTGGTTCAGAGTCTCATGCCTAAGGAACCCTGAATTTATTCAACATCACCTCAAGTCATTAATTGACCAAGACCTTTCAACCCCCTCCTACCTACCACTGGAGGGTTCAGTTAACCTAGAAAGTGACTAATTCAGTTCCCGGAAGCTACAGGCCCTTCAGAGAATCATGAGCTAGCTCTAGTCTTAAGCTGTTGGAAACTCAATTCAGATCATATTGAGGGCTTGGGTGGTGATGTTTCATTTTAAGCCCTGTCCAAACTATAATACCTGATCTAACATTGGTGTACAACAGGGGGTCTGGAAGTGTTAGATTCATGAGTCAGGAGCTACCCTATGGCTCCACTCCTTGTCCCCTTTTTTAAGTTAAGGTTCTAGCAACCAAAGAGTAAGGATATGCATGTCCTGTCAGACAAAAATCCTACAAATAAAGGTAATGGCCTCCAGCAAAACCCTAACCTAGTATTAAATGCAGCTGATACATTTTTCTAATTACAGAACTTTTCCAGGAGACAGAAGCACCCCCTCCAGCCCACGCTGGAAAGGTTAGCTGCTTTCCAATATTTAACAAATCAGAAACAAAAGAGCCTCGAGAAAGGAAACTGAAACAAAACAAATGAGTGGGAAAACATAAAGAGAGAAAACTAGGAAGCACAGGCTCTTGAGAAAACTCCATCACTACTTCAAATTTCAATAAAAACTTACTGAAGACAAAGACTGAATGGAAGGCTTTAGTCAACAAACTCCAGTCTAAAACAACCATTCAACAGGATCACCATCAGTGTCGTCACCTTTAGACCACCCGCTGGGTCAAGACTAAACCTAGCAGGTCAAACATTCTAGAGATCAGTTTCCATCAGAGGCCTGGATAGTCTTGTATTTTGTACTGATTTTGTGCCATAGAGACAGGCCGATTCCTCAGAAACTCACCACCAGCTCCCAGTTACAGGAGAGAAGTGAATCTAAACCACAACAGAGTTTATAGACATGTTCAGTGAGAGTGTGTCACCTCTAAGTAAATCAAGAATTCTGAGTCACTTTAATACCCACTCATAGCTGAATTACTTTGAGTTCTAGTCTCAATTCTGCAAATATACCATTGCAATATTTCTAGTGTACAACTGGTGCAACACAAAATTGCCCACCCTTTACACGTCACAAATATGTCACACATACTTAACAGACACACGCATGAACATACACTTAGCCCATGTTTCTTGTGAGGTTTAACAAATTAATGTAAGTGTTGCACTTGACATCATTGTTAAAGAGTGCATTTACTGTAGGACTGGAGAACTTACCCACACTATGTGTTTATCATAATGGATTTATTTATTAATGTAAGTGTTAATGTATTAAAGCATTGTCATTTAATAGATAATGTACTCACTATGAGGGTGAAATTTGACCTTCATAATGTGTGCCATAATACATTAAGCAGCACATCCTGTTTAGATAACTGGATAGAAACCATCCCCACAGAGGTAGAATGCGATTTTACTTAAAATGCTAAAAAGTTTATGCAAAGTGTGCATTATTATTTCATATATTTGATTTAAATGTAGTTCCTAGCCATACTGACTGTTTGCTGTGACACTTTTCACCCTAAGTGGGATGGGTATGCCCAGACGTGGGTCCCTTGCTCACTGTGCCACTGGATTCAAGCTAGCCTGGCTGAAGAAGGGTGACATACCCTGAAACCGGTCCCAGGATGCTTGTTTCCGGTCTAGGGAGGACCTGGCCTGGCAGTTTGGTCTGGCCTGTTCCCATGGGGCACAGGGTCAAGACTGATTTGCATATGGCTGGGTCCAAACTGGGGTGGCGTAGTGGGCAAAAGAACGATAGATTTAACCCAGATCTTTTGACTGGGGGAGAATGTTTGCATTGTCAGCATTCCGTCCATCATTTGTTTGCTGTAACACATAATACATTAAGCAGCACATCCTGTTTAGATAACTGGATAGAAACCATCCCCACAGAGGTAGAATGCAATTTTACTTAAAATGCTAAAAAGTTTATGCAAAGTGTGCATTATTATTTCATATATTTGATTTAAATGTAGTTCCTAGCCATACTGACACATGAGTTTTTTGAAGACTTACTGAATATTACTTGAAATGTGCATCTAAGGCACTATAACATATCCATTTGTGTTTAAATGTGCACATGCATATTAAATGTGGGCTATTGAGTTAATGCTTTAAGTTGTCTTCAGTAGGTCTGTATTTCACCATGCTGCATAAAGGCTGTTTTCCATTTTCGGCTAATGTGACATTTATTGCAGGTATTTACATACATTGTTAGTTGTAGAATAGATACATTACTGTACTAGCGATAGAGGAGAGAGCCTGAGAAGGAAAAACCTGATGAAAGAACATGGGAAACTAGAGCATTAACTGAAAGGCCTATTGAGCAAATGTTGCGAACTAACTTGTGAGTGAGAAAAATATGTCGTTCCCATGTCCAGTGTGAGACTTTACCCCGATGGTGCAGTCTGCAACATGAGAAAGGGACAACAACAATGGACCCCTGATGATGCGTACAAAGGGGGTGTTAGCTAGACTTTGTGTATTATAATTTAGTGTTCACACCATTAGATATCAGATCCCTTTTGACATCCCTTCAGAGATTTTCTCCTGAATGCTTAGAGCATTGAGAGGTTTAGACCTCTATGTTTGGCTCACTAACTCTCTGACCCATAGAAGACTCTTGACCAAGCTTCTGACTCTTTCCCTACATAGTCTTCCCTTTCATTGTTTTAATTTCTTTTATGTAAATTCCTGATCAAGACTTTTAGATTTTTTAACCATCCTTTAGCAGTAACTCTATCGTCGGTAGTCTAGATTCATTCATGCATAGACAACAGAAGTTGTGACTCTTCTCTGAGCATCAAATATTATTTCCAATCTTTTGTATTGCTGTGAACAAATTGCTTATTTAGCTTATACTGGTCGGCCTTAATTTCTTCTGCAGGCTCGTACTGCCTGTGGCTATTCTGTATTTCTATAAGCTGGTTCCAGTCCTGGTTTTCCGATTTCCCGTTCCCGCTTGCAGTGCAGTGCAGCAGCAGCCTGCCAGGAGACTCCCTTCAGCCCGTTACAGCCCCCCCCGCTTGGCTCCATCGCTTTATCTCCCGGCTGGGAAGCCTGCCGTGAGCGCCGCGGGTCGTGAGCTGCGAGTGCCGCGAGTGCCGCGAGTGCCGCGGGTGGCTTCAAACGGCCCGCAGCAGCCTTGTCTCTCGGTGTGTGGTGTGGTGCAGCGGCGGCGGCGAGGTGGTGCAGCGGCGGCAGCGAGGTGGCGCCGCAGGAGGTTTAACCAGCCAGCTTCAACCAGCCAGTAGCAGCTTGTAGAAGCCCCCGCTGGCCCCCACTGGTCCCCCCAGCTTGTAGTGTGGCAGTGGGGTACTCCAAGGAAATCGCGATCAGTGGTCTTTCTTCCCTCTGGCCTGTGTGCCCGTCGCCGGACTTCTTGCCTCAGACTCACGTGAGGCGCTGTGAGAGCGGTGAGGTTGGTGAGGCCATTGGAGAGAGGAGAGAGGAGTGGTGAGTTGCGGCGGGGAGGTCCCAAGGCTTGAGGAAGGCTTGAGGAAGGAGCGTCGGGGCCCTCCAGGGGTCTGGCAGGGTCTGCTGAGGGGTTGATGCAGATAGGTGGAGAGGTGTAGGTGGAGGTGAGAGTGCGACCACGGCCGTTTCCAAGTGGTGATCGCTGAGTGACACACCAGGCGCACCAGGCGAGCCCGTGGGTGCGGCTAACAGGACCCCAGCGTGCCCTGCTTCTGTGCCTCTCTCTCCCCTTCTCCCCCTTCTCCCCCTCCACTCTGCCCCTGCCGCTGCCCTCGCCCCTTCCATCTCATCAAGGCTTGGTAATTGCGGCCACTCCTATTAGTACAGCCTTCACTAGCCTTTACCATCTGCCACACGCCGCCTGGGACGGCCAGGTGCCGTTGTAGCATACTTGGACTACGGTGATAATACAGTTATGAGGTCGGGCTGAGTAAGGAAGACTCCCTTAAGACCAAAAACCAAACCTAAAAAAGGAAAAATAAGCATAGAGGTTTCAAGTGGCCTTGGATCAGGGCCAGTATCGAACAAAACAAGCAAAGAAAGTAACACAGCCAAGGGTGACACCAGCACTTGCCCCGGCATAATCTCTTCCATCAATGGCGAAGGTGCCAGTGAAGTGCGAGGAACGGGAAAAATAACTTCTCATCAAATAGCTGGCTTAACGCCGTCACCAGGTACCCAAATGGAGAAGGATCTTATAAGTATTGACGGGGCTCTCCAAAGGAAAAACTCCTGTACTTTCCAACCAAAAATTTACACAAAATTTTCTTTCTTGAAGGATCCTGGAACAGTAATTTATTCCAAAAGTGAGAACGTAAAAGGGCTGCAACCGCCTTTACAGCCTTTACAGCCAGAGAAGTACGGATCAACTCATCAGCCTCTTATCGCGTCCCCGGAACCCCCATTCCACCACCATGTTAAAAATCATCCAAGGAACACGCTTACGGTGGGTGACCAGGTTCCATTAAAAAATACCACCGTCACTAAGGCAGGCGGAGATTCCGAAGATACAATGGATGTAAGAGCTGACAGGGATGACAGTGTGGTAACCCAGGCGGTAGCTGTCAATAAGTTAGGCAGTCCCAAAAATCATCCAAGGCCTGGGAGTCTCCAACTAGTAGGTATGAAAGATCTACAAAATACAAGCATTCCAGAGGTTTTGGAGAATCCGGAAATTGAAATCGACTTACGAGGGGACATGAGGGACCCTCATGTCTACTCCTTGGTTTCAAGTCAGTCGGCAGAACACTTGGGAACGGTCCCCCATTCACAGCCAAAAAACAGCTCCCCACTACAGCTGCAAGAACTACGAGCAGGTGCAGGTGCTCTGGCAGATCCGACAGCTTTCAATAGCCCACTTGGCAGCAAACCATCTGAGCGTGGTATGATGTCTCCATATGAAGACTCTCACGATACAAGCCCGGACATGTCTTTCCTGGCCTCACAGGAATGGGAGGAGCTTGTTGCTTCTTATAATTTAAAATCTGGTCGAAATAATACGCCCCCTGAAACAACTAATACACCGTTGTTGGAAAGATGTAACCTTAGCGATGCCATGCACACAGAATCGATTTGGGTGGCAATCTTAAATACAATGCAATATTCAACTACAGCCCTACAATATCAATCGCATAAAATGGATTTACAGCTCACGGTTCTTCAGACCTTGGCCGACTTTACGTCAGGGATTGACAAGAAGTTATCAGAGCTCAATAGCTTAATTAAGCGGGGACAAGAAGCGGTACATGGAAGCCAAATAGCCCAACTTGAATGCACCTGCGCCCCAATAATTGATAAGCTAATAACATTACCATCTATGTTAGGAAATCTCCTATCAGACATAAAAGGCAGTGCTTCAACGTCCACCAATTCCATAGATGGACTGCGTAAGCCAGGGACAGCTCCATTCGAACCCCAAAAAATGGATTCAACATCAACCAATTTATCCAATACTCGTACAGGCCGCGTTGCAACAGCAACAATGGCCCCAACACAAATTAGTCCTGCCAAAAAAATCCCCACACCACGGAAAGTCCGTCACAAACAAAAAAGGAAGGGACGAAACAAGAAGCCACTAGCCCTCGCTCTCAGTGTTTCAAGCAAACCATACGCCACTGTGGCTGCACCCGACTCTGATGTTGAAGAAATTGGGCCCGAACCCTTCTCCACCTGGGCAGGCAGGCTGGATTACCCCATCGCAGCCACTACAACCACGGCTGCCACTTTGGGGCCACCCTTAAGATCATCAAGATGGAATATCTCAAAAACGGACGACAGACAGGAGTCAACCCTATTAGTAAAAGAGCTAGCAACTCCAAAGCAAGAACTACCTTACAACATTAAGGAAGAACAAACATTAAGGTCGTCCTCTAATGAAGTCCATCTGTCTGAAAATGAAGACCGAGCACAACAGTCGGCGGGGGGCTCCATAAAACAAAGTGGCTCTCCTAGCAAAACCAAGTCTCTAACTGTCCTCCTGCCAATCTCCCGTACTCATGCCAACCAAGGAGCGGGACAGAATAACCTTTTGCAATCAAGGCCTCATCCTCAGGAGGAAATCTCTATTCAAGGAACGAAGGAGAGCACTACTGAAGAACCGGTCAGCATCACTTTCATCCCTGAATATGAATCCCGGGGAAGAGTTGACATATTAAATAGAGGGAATGTACTACGACTTTTAAATTCCATCCCGAGTCTTGGAAACGTAAGCTCATCAGAACTACTCTCCATAGAATTCCTTCCAAGTAATAATCGTCTGTGGCCTGAGGCGACTAGGACAAGATGGAGTTCCAGTGGAATCGTGAACAAAATCAAGGAAGAAGAAAGCAAGCTTAAGCTCTGGGGAATAAAGCTGGAACCCGAATTGAAATCTCCTTACCCTACTCCGTTCCTAAATGCTCGGATCAACGACCCAGACAAAATTACCCCCTCAGTATTAAGAGGGGCAAGAATCAGAACTCCTGGTAATTTAACTGCTTGCATAAAGGTCTTAAATCCAAGTACAAGCTTTGGGCCATCAATTCCAATTTTGACATCGGGTACACAGACTCGGACGCAAATAACTCGCACAATAACAACAGAGCGCCTAAATTGACAAGAGAGCTGCGCCTTACAGATATCCCCTGAAGAGCAAGGGAAAATAAAACTGTGTATTTGGAACATTAATGGCCTGGCAGGCAAAACTGACGATCGCGAGGTAGTTAACTACTTAAAGTCATTTGATATGATACTCCTCCAGGAAACCTGGGAAGATAAGGCCTTAGAGCTCCAGGGGTACACCTCCTATTTCGTTCCGGCCACAAAGGGCTCTAATTTTGGTCGTCGTTCGGGGGGTTAATGATGCTAGTTTCAATAACTACAATAGGCAAAACACAATCCATAGAGGCAAAAATCACACCACCAAGCGAGGTTCAAGCAGTAATGATAACCCTCAAGTTCAACAATATGTCCCAAGAAGTTATAATAATTAACATCTACGTGCATCCCAAACAAAAACAAAAAGCTGTAAAGGAGCTGACAAAAGAAATAAAAAGGATTATGGGCGAGCAAGATACCGACCATATAATCCTTGCTGGCGATTTCAACTTACACCTTTTGGGGTCAGGCCAAGATGACGGCCCTGCACACGAACTTACAGCAATATGGGGGATACCGAATCAAGGCCGAGCAAAAATTAATAAATCAACGAAATGGTCTAAACATCTGCTACAGGAATTAGAACACTTAAATTTAAGAGCACTAAACGGTCGCTTCTTGGAGGATAATCCACCAGTCGCCACATTCCATTCTTCAAAAATCTCCTCTTATTTAGATTTTACGTTTACAACATTAGCTATGTTCAACAAAATAGCAACTTTTAGAATAGGTGACAACACATATAGTGATCACCTACCACAAGAAGTATTGTTGAATGCGAGACCGGCTGTTATACTAGGCGCTTGGAATCCCATTGTAACTGAAGAGATCTCTAACCTAAAGCGTATAAGGTGCAATCTCAACAACATTGATGCACTATCAGCCTCCGCCAAAATCCTACATGAGAGAGAAAAAGAATTCGCCGTCCCAACAGTAAAAGCATGGGAAAATTTTATTACGACCTTCAGTGGGAAATTTGCGATTAGGTTAGGGACCAAACCAAGACAATCGGAAGATGATCTAACAAAAGTGAAATGCAGTCCGGAATCAAAGAGTCTAAAACGCACCATAAATCAAACATTGAGTCAACTGCGAAAAACACCAGGGAACTTGGACTTGCAGTCGACCCTTCGGCATACGAAGGTATTATTGAAAAGGAGGAAGTGGAGGAAAATAAGATTAAAGAATGATGAACTGTGGGCCAAGTTACTGCATGATGCCAAGCAAAAAAACAGCGCTACGTTTTGGCAAACGATCCACAAAATAGAGCGACCGAACCATCCAGGATTAAGCTCCAATATAACAGAGGACGCTTGGGTAGATTACCTCTTTGCCCACTTCAACAACAATAGACAAAAGGAAGCGGAATCTAACAAGGAAATGGGTATTGTGACAACTGATAGTGAATCCCCCAAAAGGGTAGAAGTGACACACAATCACACTATCAATGATCAATCGGCCGAAAGTTCTAATACCCGCAAACAACAGGGGACCCTCCTGGCCGCCGATTTAGATTCATTAGCCTCCATTAAAGAGGAATGGTATGCACCCACGGATAAACAGATAAAAAGTCTGATAGCCAGGGGTAGAGCTATGGGTGCCCCTGGCCCCAATGGCATCCCACCGATGTTGTACAAACATGATGCCGACTTCTGGAGCAAGGCTTTATTACCAGTCTTTAAGGGCATAAATTCTACAGTTACCATCCCGGAATCTTGGAAAGGATCAATTATCAGTCCTATTTTTAAACAGGGCAATAGAAACGATCCAAACAACTATCGATTAATCGCCCTTATCGACATAGCTGCAAAATATTACGCAGGAACAATCTTGGATGAGTTAACTTCTTGGGCCTCAGAAAACTCCATCATTCCTACCAATCAAACTGGGTTTTGCAGTGGCCAAGGAACATCAACTAACATCTTGGCCCTAACACTGTTAATGGACGCAGCTAAGGAATCAAAAATCCCCCTCTTCCTCTGCTTCATTGATTATACAGCCGCCTTCGATCATGTTGACCGAGCCAAACTCTGGAGAAAACTTGAAAGCTGGGGTTTACCTAATTCACTCTTGGATCGGCTTAAACAGTTACACACAGACACCTGGATCAGGATTAAATTAGGCGCAGGGACACATATTTCAAAACGAATCATGACCTCGAAAGGCCTCAAGCAGGGGTGCGTCCTTGCGCCGCTTCTTTTAACCTCTTTTTAGCTGATCTCCCAGGGGAGTTGGACAGCTGTATATCCCATGCTCCAAAATTGGGAAACAAGTTATTGTCAAACCTGCTATATGCTGACGACCTGGTTTTGATTAGTCGGACTCCCATTGGTCTTCAGCATCTTCTAAATACGACAAGTAGTTTCTCACATCGGAACGCCCTCCAAATAAATTTCAAGAAAACTAAAATTATGGCAGTTAACTATCATAAAAAGAAGAATAATAGTTGGTTCCTAGATGGCCAACGCTTGGACCAGGTAACGAGTTATAAATACCTGGGAATACTAATGGACCATAAAAGCTCCTTTAAACCTCATCTAGAGTCCATGCGGAGAAAGGGAACTACAACTTATTTAGCACTGAAGTCATTGAAGAGACGGCTTCCCGACCTCACGCTGGATCCCTTCCTACAGGTTTTGCGGGCCAAACTGCTGCCGACACTAACATACGGGAGTGAGGCTCTTAAAGGTAAAGACGCAGCAACCCTAGACGTAGTAATAGCCAATTCTTATAGAGCGATTTTCAATCTTCCAAAATATGTCTACCCCGCTCAAATACGGCTGGAATTTGGGGTCCAAAGACAAACGGTGGAAAGAAGAAGTGCTTATGTAAAAAGTTGGCATAAAATCCGAAGTGCAGAGGCAGGATCCCTAAACTCCCACCTCTGGATCGCCTTACTTCGTCAAGGAAAATGCTCAGCCAGGGATTACCTGTTTGACTCCATTGAGCTACTGGGTTTGTCTGATCTCTGGGCCGTATCAACAGATCATCTTTCATTTAAAAAAACTGTGAAAAAGTCAACGTCCATGTTATCTGTTTTAGAAGACAAAGCAATTCTTACTAAAAAGGCACACGGCTGGATAGTGCTTAGTGATTACGTAAGGCTCAAACCCCAATCCTACTTGAGTGCAGGAGTCAAAATAAGAACGAAGGAAAACTTTCTAAAGCTGCGATTGGGGATAATTGCGATTAATCCCCACCTCCCACCATGGGAAAGAAGAGGAGGTACACCGACTTGCCGTTTATGTGGAAGCGGGAAGGAGGACATTATTCATGTAATCTGTATCTGTCCCAACTTAAAGGATATAAGATGCACCTTGTTACGTCCCTTTTTTAGGTATTATGGCACCCGGTCCTGCAGGCAGGCAGTGAAGCTTTGTTTCAACCCTGTTGACATTCAGCTGAACTGTCGGCTAACAAAATTTTTTGAGACGGTATCCAAGAGACTCAAAAATTTGTCGTCATCTGAAGTATGTTAAAAACAAGAGTACAAGGGCATCAGAAGGGACTCGCAAAAAATCAAAAATGAATAATAACATTTTATAATTGCACCAGCACTTTTTATTAATGCCGAAAGGTCAAGAAAACGCTTTTTTATATGAACTTAACACCTTCCTATAGTTGCACTTTTTTTAAATTAATAATGCCCAATAGTTTGAACAATGGACTTGGTTATGCTGTGTCAGGCGGCATGTAATCCAATGGTAGTTATTGCCAGCTCAGCACTATTTGAAGTATAAGTATTTATGTGTAATGTCTTACAGAACAGCCAATCGCACAAACTGGGAATATTTTATTGATGATCATTTTAATGTTGTTTTAAGCTTAATAATTTGTGTATAATGGGAATTTTTCTGTTATGTATTTGCAAAGATTTTAATTAATCAAGCAAAAATAAATATTATCTTATCTTATCTATAGCATGGTTTTAAGAGTCGTGTATCTGAATTTGATATCGAATTTGTAATAAACCTTCTTAACCCTAGCTACCGATTCCTGGTCCTTATTGTATAGCCAAATGAGTTGCACTGTTAATTGAATTAGATTGATGTTAATGCTAACTTCCATCACCACTCAGTCAGAGAAAAAGGGATACTTCTTACTGACCTAACGTTTTATAGCCAGAACAATTAAGAATTAGAAAACGGACTCAGTTTTACGTGTGGGCAGTAGCGGCCCGTGGTGGGAGTGCTGCCGGGCGGTGACGTGGGGTGGGGGAGGGGCAGGGTGGCGGGTAATAAACTACGGAATACGGCGCACAGAGGTAAGTAAACAAACAAATAAATAAAACAAATTTTGTTGCGCGCGCTGCATCGCCAAATGCGATGCAGCGCGCGCAACAAAAGCAAGTACAAAATAAGGAATTCACTCCTTCATTGCTTAAGACTGGGGGGCATATTTACACGCCATGTGCACCACTGGAACGTCACTTTTTGTGACGTTCTGGTGGCGCATAGGGCTTAGCTATATCTACAAGGCTACGTAAAGCCACCCTGCGTGGCTTTTAATGGCCTTGTAAATATGGAGTAAGGCAGCCTTATTCTGTGTGAAAGAGGCGTTCCATGGGTGTTGCTGTGGGTGTTTCCACTTAACACCCATGGAATTCAATGCTGGCCCAGATTTACAACATCAGGTAAACCTGGGGCAGTGCCAAAACCTTGCGCCTCCCTAGAGGAGGCGTAACAAGGAGAAATGTTTACATTTCTCCTTGTCTTTTCCTCTTTCCACGTGGGCTGCATTCTTCACACACGTAGAAGAGAAAAAATGCCTCTTGTGATTGTTTTTGTGCAGGAAGGTGCCCCTTCCTCCACAAATACAATTGTGCCATGGTGCGAGGGTGTCTGCGCTGGCGAACGGCTGCAAAATGTGCACCAGTGGTGGCTGAAAGTACAGGAATGCACTGTATCTTGTAAATATGGTGTGTTCCTGCCCTGTCGAATTGGCATAGGGCAGCACAGCAAAATGATTTGCGATGCTGCCCTATGCCAATTTTTTATAAATAGGTCTGGAATTAATAGAATGTGTGGAATAATATTGCTGCATCAGAACATTTTTCTCCCATGACCCAAGAAATGCGCCACTTCTGACCTGGCAAGACAGTGGTCAATGATGGGGCCTTGGCTCCTTCTACAAATCACACAGTGTAAGCACTTTAAGAATAAAATTATGATTTAGCAAGCACAAATTTCCTCTCCTCTAATTCATGCAATTAAACATGTACCTCACGTTATGCTTCTCTTTCCAGAAAGCAAAGGGTAGAAACTGTGCAAACTGCACCCATTGACTACTTCAGCTCCTATTTGTGCACTTAGGCTGGAAGTCGACTAGCAAGTATTATTGCTGTGGTTTAATCTCGCGAGGCTACCAAATGATCCACTGCTCCCTCAGGGAGCTTCTATAGTAGGATTTTTTTTGTGGAAGTGGACACACAGTCCCTGCCAATAAATTGTTTTCCATACTTTGTAAATCTGTTGATTATTTCAGAAGTACTTATTAGCTTAATCACTCAGACAATTAAACAAAGCCTATAAAGATGTGGTACCCAGAATTAGTTTTAAATTAGACAGGGAATACTCTGTTAAAATAGAAAGTATAAAATGACTACAGGTTCGTCCTCGAATTATATAAATCCAACCTTAGCTCCAATTCTAAGTAGAGAACAGGTTGCAAAGAGTGCTTTTCCTACTGTGGCTGATGGATTAACACTAAGGGGCCGATTCCGATCTCGGCCGGTAGGGCTCCGAATCGGATTCGGCTTTACCGGATCCGATTCGGAGCCCTGTTTCCCGACCGAACCGTACGCGGGTCCGGCCGAGCGAGTACGATGCGAGTCGCCGACCGACTCGTCCGGGCGACCCGACCGCTCCGACCGACTCGTACCCGGATCGTACCGCTCCGACCGACTCGGTCGGACACGGTCGCACCGCGCAATGGAGACGTTTTCCGGCCGGGTAAGTACGATGCGCACCTCGACCGCTCCGACCGACTCGCGCCGTCCGACTCGAACTCGCTGTCGGAGCCGTACTTTGGGGGTCCGTGTCGGACCCCCTGTACGGCGTACCCGTGCGAGCGCACACAGGGGGACCCATGGGTCCCCCTACCTGTGCGTGTACGCCGCGAAGCGCTCGCGGCGTACTCGCTGTAGGAGCGCCCGTGTCCGCCTCGCACCCATTGAGGCAATGGGAGCCCGCGTACGCGTTGTACGACCGGCTCCCATTGAGTTCAATGGGAGTCCGACCGACTCGTGTCCGGTGGCATACGAATGCATCGGACTCGTTCGGTCGGACTGCACGGGTCCGATTCGGTCGGAAATCTCTCCGGGTCCGGCTCGGTCGCAGAGATTTCCGGCCCGAATCGGAATCGACCCCTAAGCGTGATTACTGGCTTGGCACTAACGGTTCTCAGGATTTTGACAATGTGGTCTATGACTGCCAGGCTTTAAGAGCACTCTGAAGAATATTCTTAGGAGCATATAGTTTGTTATGGTATTTTTAAATTATTAATCTTTTTCTGATTATGCATTATGTATTAGCCTAACTTTCCACTTTTAATATGGCATGAAGTTGTCTGCTGCTTTGCTTAAATTCTGTTGAGGACTAAAGGGAATGGAACCTTGTAACCACCTCTGTTAATAGTCACTAAATTAAAGGATGGATTTTTCCCCTACGTGGGCCTTATCTTTAATTGCATTTTATATTGAATGCCTTTTTTTAATGCAATTAGCTATAAATAGCATGGAGTGAAGGGTGTGATCTCTAGTTATGCAAACAGGTTGGAGAATATGAATATCCCATCCATGATGAAGGTATGCATGGCCACAAATATAGAACTATTGCTTATGGCATGGGTGTAACAAAATGTGCTAATTCTCCATGGCCACCCTCGATTTGTCTCCTCTTCTGAGCCCGATTCTTGAAGGTATTAAAATGCTGTACACTAAGACACCTCTAATCAGTGCACTCAACATTCCTGTAAGGCCATGGTATAAATTGCACCAGTTGTATGAGAGTTCAATATGCAAGATTCATTGTGTATTTACACCACCCATATATGTGACAAAAATATATGACTACCCGGAGCACCACTGTGTTCTGGCTTGGCTAATATTTAAGGATTCAACAGTAACACATGGCATAGAAAAGTGCATTTGCCATGTAAGAAAACCTGTTTTTTATTTTACTAAGTCATTTCTTACATGTGTCTTGTAAGTCAATAAGGGAGTCTGCCTAACACATACAAAAGCGACACATTATATATTTAAAAAGTGCACAGTCACAGTAACTGAAGGCCTAAAAGCTCTTTCGATTGTAAAGGTTGAGATACATCTTCCATAACACAGCCTGATGTTTGAATTAAAAAATTATTTTGAGTTGTCACATGGGAAAATGCAGGAAACCGCATTCAAAATAATTGTCCATTTAATATTCAAAATCTGATTTAATGATGAAATCAGATATTTGATAAGTTTATTGGAAAAGTAACTTTGTAAAAATATACTTTGTGCTGCCTGAGACAAAACTGGCCCAGGGCCACTTTTGCCATTCAGACTCTCCAGAGCTGTAATATGTAACCTTGGCTGGAAGAATTAACTACTGTGCTGTAGAAAACACTAGTCTGCCTCTGAGCCCAGGATGATCAGGGTGCTGTTAACCACTGGACATTTAGTAGAGATTTGCTATCTGGGAGTGGTCAGGAATACCTGCCAGTTTGAGGGACAACCTAAACACCACTTCTTTTCAGTTAGAGATGTGAGAAAAAGCTTCTCTGATTCGTTCCCCAGGACGCTCCTAGACATACTGTCTCTAATTATAGCAGAAAAGGGAACCTGTTTTGGCCATGTGATGTGGGAGCAGAGTTCATCTGCATTGAGAGTGCCTAGGAGCTGAATATAGTACTGACTATTGGCAGAAGGAGTTTGCAATCTGAAAATAGGGATTCCTGGTTAATTGTACAGAAAGGCATAAAAGTTGTTCTCCGCAGCGAAGTGGAGGATTTTGCCAGGTTTGGGTAGGGATACTTCCCTAACCACTGGTCTCCTGCAAAGTACAAGATTGGTACTTGATCATCACCTCCTCAAAACATTCCTGACTCCTCACTCATGATTCTTGCTGGAAGTACATGACGCAAGACCTTGAGCACTCCTGTCTTCTGGCACCCAGTGATTGGAATTGCAATCCAAACGTCAAGTCATTGGCCTCCTGTTTGCCTGCTCCAGGGACAGATAAAGTTGAATTTCTCCTGAGCCTAAGAGGGTCCACCCAACCACATATGAGTGGGCCCTGTGAGAGACCTGACTATAGAGGATTTGAGTGCTTAAAAAGCTACCCGAGGACCTGGGGGCTGAATGACAGACCAGAATGACCTTTCCCAGAAGTTGGAGAAAAGTGGGACTTCAACCTCAGGAGGACCAGGCCGAGGTGCTGTGGCTTGCCCATGGGCTGCACTCAAACTGGCCAAGAACATCACTTTTCTCCTGCCCTGAGCTTTTCACCGTGCTGAAAACAAGTTCAGAGGTACCTCCTTGTAAAAGGATTCGGCTTCATGGAACCCTGCTTGCTACAGCTCCAACCTTGCTCATCAGAGGATTTTGGGAACAATAAAAGTGACAAATCCTTAAGGTAAAACCTTGGACCTGGTTGACATATCATATATATTTGACCCACGATTCAACCTTGTTAGCTATTAAATTCAGCTTTATTCTTCTTGGAGCTTTTGGCTCCCAAAACAATGGCTTCAGTGGATACTCAAAAATGATGTATCCAACTTTTAAGGACCCTTACCAGCCTCAGACATGGATATTACCCTTCTGAAGTATTTTCACTTAAATTTCAGAAACTAAGGCACTGATTAAGAGTTTGGTGGACAGGGGACTCAGCCACAAATGTGGCAGAGTACTCTGCCTGCCAAACTGATTGGTAGCATACTCTAGTTAGCTATGGGTGGACTGTCATGCTTCCACCGGTGGTGCCCTCACTGGCTCTGCCAGTGGAAACTTTACACCAATGACCATACAGGCTAGGAGACATCAGGGTAAGTGCACCAGACAGGCCACCCTATTTAAAGCAGATGGTCTGATGAACTCTTTTGTCTTTTGTCTCTTTGGGACCACCAGGAAAACCCTGGTAGTCATGAATAAATGAAATAGAAATGATCCCCACACCCTGGGAGAAAACTTCCAGGATGTCAGGGTATTTTTGTTTTTTATAAAAACAAACTCCCACTTTCTCTGAATATAGTGGACAGTAGCCCTACAGGTCAAAGAAAGTCATTAACTTCACTAGTACTAGCAAAAGGCTGGTCACCTGCCAAAGCCTAAATTATGGCTTAAATTCTGAGGAAACTTGTTAGAAATGGGGGTCTCTAGTTGGCAGGTTGTTACCCTGTCCAAGTAAGGACCCTTCTTCCTAGTCAGGGTAAGGGAGTTACACTTCTAAAATAACCCCTGCTCACCCCCTTGGTAGCTTGGCATGAGCAGTCAGGCTTATCTCAGAGGCAGTGTGTAAAGCTTTTGAACATAGCATACAGTAATGCAGTGAAAACACTACAAAATGACACCACGCCAGTTTTAGGAAAATAGACAATATTTATCTGTGTAAAACAAGACCAAAACAATAAGAATCCAACATACAGTTATTAAAAATCGTCAAAAAGCAAAAATAGACTTTAAAAACAGTTCCTTGAAGTCAATAGCTCCGTCCAGGGCTATCGCGGCTTCATGAACACACATGAAGGAGGGCGTCAGGGCTGCAGTGCAAAGTGCAGCATGTGGTGTGCGGTGCCCTCAAGTCGCGGTGCAAGCAGTGGCTCGTTGACGGTCGTCCAGCGGCATCGGTGAGACGAGGGCTGCGTTGCGAAGTGGGACTGTGCTCATCGCCGGGCTGGCAGGTCACGGTGCAGACCGCGTTGTTGGTGTTGTTGAAGCGCTGTCGTCGTTTGATGAACTAGAGTCGATGGTGCTGGTGCCGGTGGGCAAAGGCTGTGGTATGGGATGGGGCGGTGCATCGTATAACTTATGAGCGGTGCCCCCAAACCACGGTGCAGGGGGTGGCATCGTCGGTGAGACCAGGGCTGCGGTGCAAAGCGGGACGGGGCACCATGTTCTCCACAAGCGGTGTCCACAGGTCACGGTGCAGGCAGTGTCGTCGGTGATGGCATCATGGCATCATCAGGGATAGCAGGGTGGCGATGTGAAGTGAGGCAGTGCAGAGTGTGGTGCCCACAGCTCACGGTGCAAGCAGTGGCTCATTGGCGGCATCAAACAGCGTTGTTGGGGAGATCAGGGTGGCAGTGTGAAGTGTGGCAGTGCCCTCTGCAGTGCCTTCAGGTCACAGTGCAGGCAGCGGTGTCGCAGACTGTGTCGTGTTGATTTTTCCTCTGTGGCAACTGAAACAACTAGTTCCAGAAGCTGGTACCCAAGGGATCCTGAAGTCTTTGTTGTTCCTGAGACTTCTTGAGCAAGGGGCAAGCTCTTCTTCAAGCCCTTGGAGACACTTAGAAAGACGTTGCAGAAAGTTCAGTTTAGTCCTTTCTCTGCCCAAGACAGAAGCAGCTACTGCAGGCCAACACAGCAAAGCACACAGCAAAGTGGTCTCTCCTCACAGCTTCTCCAGCTCTTCTCCTTGGCAGGTTTCTTGATCCAAAAGAGTTCTTATGTTCTGGGACCAGGGCCCAAATATTTATACCACATTTTCTCCTTTGAGGTTGGTACAAGCAAAGTTCCTCTTCCACACATAGACCAGTTCAGCCTGGCTCACACCAGGTTCACCAGAGGAGGTGGAGACAGCTCTGTGAGAGGCAGCCACAGTCTATTCAGATGCCAGCAACAACTCCTCCTCCTACTCTAAATGCAGCCAGTTCTATTCACCCTGGCTATGAGTCACCCAGGAAAGGCAGGGCACACCTCAACACCCCCCCTTCGGTCTGTCTAGTGTGAATGCACATCCCCTGCTCCTGCCATTCTAAACCCAGACAGGGAATACAGAAAAGGAAGAGGCACACAGGATGGTTAAGCAAGAATATACCCACTTTTTAAAGTGGCATTTTCAAACACACAACATAAAAATCATCTTCAATAAAATATGTATTTTTATATTCTGGTTCAGGCTTACTAAACTGCAATTCTCTATCTTATCCCAATGGAGAATTATGCTTGTAAATTGTTACAAGGCAACTCCTATGTTAAGTCTATGAGACAGACAGCCTTTCACTGGTGAAAAACTAAAAACACAGTATTTCACTATCAGGACATGTCACACACACCAGTACATTTCCTACCTTTCACATACACTGCACCCTGCCCATGGGGGTACATTGGGCCTACCTTAGGCATGTTTTACATGTAGGAAATGGGAAGGGTTGAGCCTGGCAAGTGGGTGCACTTACCAGGTCGACATGACAGTAAAAACTGCGGGCAGACACTGCAGTGGAAGGTCTAAGACACCATTGAAAAGTTATTTCTGTGGTTGGCACAATTGGTGCCGCAGGCCCACTAATAGCATTTGAATTGCAGGCCCTAGGCACATCTGTGCACATTACTAGGGACTTACTAGTAAATCAAATATGCCAATCATGGATATACTAATCTGAAGCACAATTTACCTTGAGCACTTGAACTTTAGTACTGATCAGCAGTATTAAAGTGCGCAGAAAAACGAAACCAGCAAAAACAATATCCAGAGTACCACATAAACCAGGAGGTCAGAAGCAAAAAAAACAGGGGAAACACGCCAAAAGATGCCAGGTCTACCAGGACTCTTTGAATGGGATAACTGACTTGGTGTGTCCACCCTCTGCTGCATCACAATGAGTTTCAAATCATGTCTACCTCCAGGTAGCAAGGTTCTTAGAGTAAAAGTGAACTTATAATGCATTATGACATAATGTTCTATAAATATGTTTATCTTTAGTTCTTCCTTAAAGTGAAGCAGAGTTGTTGCCTTTTTCTTTTTTGTACATCTTCATCTCCAGTTTGATGGTGTCCTGGATGTGGGTATTTTGAAAGTAACTGGGGATGGTGAGATTTTCACTAAGGTAGGCACTGATGTTGGTCCTGACATCTTTGTAAATGATGCAACTGGTATTGAAGATAGTGTAGGCCAGTGGAGTTCCAATAAGATGGGTGAGATATTATTAGCATACCAATTACGCCAGCAAGAATTCTCTAGAGTAATCCCCGCAATTAGAAATTCTTCTGGTGCTCTACTCACACATCCCTCAGAGATACTTTCTCAGTTTCATACATTTTATGAAACAATCTACATGTCCATAGACAACTCAGATCATACAGTAGAAAACGCCTTCTTGCCCAAACTTAATCTTCCGAAATTATCACAGGAATAATGAGATGATCTAAACTGGAGTATTACAAGTGACGAGGTACTTAAGACAATTGACTCTTTGGCTTCTGGTAAAGCACCGGGGGAGGATGGGTTCCCTATTGAATTTTACAAAATCACTACAAACTACACTGTCATAATTTTAGTTTCAGGTTTATGTTTAGGACATTTACTGTCAGACTTAACCATGCGTTCTTACCTGAGTCCGCACAGTTGAGTTTCGAAGAGACGTTATGGACCAACTACCCAGTACCCTACCTTATAACCTTTGTATATAGAATGCACTAAGGATATGCAGTAGGGCTCAGGGAGGAGGGCCGGATTCTGGACGCTTGAAGATTCTTTGTTGTCGACCTGCGAGGCAACAAGAAACTCACTATAAGCTTTGATGTGTTAATTATAAACCAGATCTACTCTCTACACATACATGTAACCACCTATAATAAGTACTCACTCCTACCTGCGAGCTAAAGATGTAAGGCACAACGTTCAGAGATTCTTTTGCAGTGGATGTAGTGAGGTCGTCTGTGGTGGTGTACTTGGCATAGTTTAGACTCTATCTGTTCAGAAGATGTAGTGCTAGGAAAACAAATATCTCTAATTGGTATAAATGTACTTCAACTTCACAAGCATTATCAATCACAGTGGTAATAATACTTACTATCCTTGTGCCACCAATACCTCGCATCCACCTATTATTGAAGTGATAAAAATAATAAAACAACAAAAATCGCCTACAAACTTTGTTAGACTGCTTTTTGTCTCTTGTCTCTTTGTTTACACTTTTGCCCGTTTTGTCCAAAAACTCTTATTCAGGATCAAGTCTCTTCTCAAATTGTTCTCCAAGAAAAGGTTTCAAAAATTAGCTTGAAAATAGTTTGTTTTTTGCTATAAAAACGCTTAAAAGTCAAAGCACTGCTTTCTTGCATAGGGTGCCAAAAACATTGGGCATTTGTACTTAGCTTTCTCTTGTTTTGTTCACAGGCTCGACATCAGGATGTGAAATCAAAAACTGAGCTGGATCGCCATGTTGGATTTCTTCAGGTAAGCGTCCTTAGAAACGGGAACAGCCTCTTCGCTACGACGACCGGAAGGCTAAGCGCCTTCCAGAACCGGGGTGTGGCATTAAATAGTAGTGCCACACCCAAGATGGCCGAAGCACGCACAGTGTTGCACGTCGTTGCTAAGGGCCATTCTTGTTTATTTGTAGACGCGTGTGTCTCGATCGACTCGGGACTACACGCGTTCCTGTTCTTGTGCACAAATCTTGCTTTCCTAATCTTTTCATAAGTCCTGAATACAAAAAATCGGCAATCTAACGAAAGTGACATAATTACAAGCAGAAAAAACATACAAAACATATAAGCAATAAAAACATGCGATTGCTTTACATATCCAATATTTAGGAGCATCTAAACACAATATACCTTAACACATAAAATACACCAATTATGGACGTGCTGGTTGCATTGGACAGGGGTGGGTTTTTTCCTGAACATAATCATTGGGATTAGTGTTAGTCCCCTTGATTACTGTTCCTGGCCGGCAACTGCCTTATACTCTAACAAGGGGGTGTAGAGCACATAATGCCTGACCCTACTTTACAAGTTAGGTGGGGAACTGTGACATTTACCATCTGATTTTTTACGGTCTTTCCTAAACACAGGTAAGATCCCTCAGAATACTCTAGCTACAGACCAATTTCATGAATAAATTCTGATGTCAAATTTTTAGATAAAGATTTAGCACATCGTCTTGGATTGGTAATTAAATCCTTGATTCATCCCTCCCATGTCCCTGGCCGCTCATCCACCAATCATCTCCGTACTAATTCTCAGTACTGTGACATTACAAAATGATAAGGAAGAGAAGGTCATCCTGTCTTTAGATGCGGAAAAAGCCTTTGATAGAGTAGAGTGGGGCTATTTATTCCATACTATGGAGAGGATGGGATTCGGCAAATATTATCTGGCACTAACTAGTGGGATGTATTTTTCCCCTACAGCGGCTGTCACTTGCGGTGGGTTTATATCTCAGTATTTCAACATTTATCCAGGTAAAAGGCAAGGTTGCCCGTTTTCTCCTTTATTGTTCCTTGTGGCTTTGGAGCCACTCGCTATAGCAATACGCTCCAATGCTGATATTAAAGGTATTATTACTAAAGCTGGGGAAATTAAGGCCTTTTATCATGCTGAGGGTATTCTCTTGACTCTTTCACATCCACAATCCTCTGCAAATGCTTTGATTTCCCAATTAAACATGTTTTCAATTTTCTCCGGTTATAAAAATCAATTGGACTAAATGTGAAGCCCTGCTGATGACTCCTGTTACTACTATAGCTGTTATTGATAATGGTCCATTTAAATGGCTACATTCAAAATTGAAATATATAGGCATATTTCTTAATAGAGGTTTAAAGGACATGATTATGGATAATTTAAGTATGATATTTGAACAGATCAAAAGAGATTTTCAATGATGGCCGCTTCTAAACTTGTCATTATGGGTTAGGGTGCAAATAATAAAAATGAACACGATTCCGAAATTCAATTAAATTTTTGGCATGATTTCACTTACCATCCCAAGATCTATTCTTAAAATGTTGACATCCACAATTTCCCCGTTTGTATGGGGCAAAGCCACACCACGATTAAGTGGCACCAGGTTACATTCATCAGCTGCGAAGAGGGATTTTGGTCTCCCTCATTTAGAATATTATTGGATAGCACAACAATTGCCTCATTCTATTTATATGCTACCCACTCATAGGAATGAATCACTCTGGGTTTTGTTTGAACACTCAATATTTCAATCTGATATGGAATTGGCGATTTATTATACGAAACGCCCAATATTTACTGGTTCAACTAATCCTATTATTTATTTTTCGCAATTTGCATGGCAGAAAGCATACAAGATTACGAATACTCATATTCAGCTTCATTTTGAAGCTCCGCTATGGAAGAATGCAGAAATCACGTACAAAGGGGCTGAACTCAACTGGTCTATTTGGACCCGACATGAAATATTTCATGTAAAGAATGTATGTACACATAATCATTCTTTGAAATCATTCTCAAGTTTACAACACAACTTTGATCTTCCTTCGTCACAAATGATTAGATACAATCAAATTTCCTCTGCACTCGCCCTAAGTGCGGTAAAAGCTCACCATATAGCAATTTACTCCCCAATTCCACGATATATTCACATTTGGAAACTTTTCAAGGGTACAGTGTCCGACCTTTATGCCCAGAGACCACAAGTAACTTAAGATCATGGTGGTCTACGCGTTTAAATCTGGAAAACGGATAAAGAGTGGGATATTATATTGGATAATTACAATAATGGGCTTAGGGACTCCTGTCTTAATTTTAATTATTTCAAAATACTGCATCATTGGCATTGGTCACCACCCAAATTGTAAGCAGCTCACCTTAGTGCCTGATTCCCTTTGCTGGTGTTGTAACACACCTGAATGCGATATAGTTCATATTCTGTGGGAATGCCCTAATATTTGCACATATTGGCTCCAGATTGAAGGTTTTTTGCAGACATACTCTTTTAATCATTTTTCCCTGTCAGAACGTTTATCACTTTTACATGACACATCTGAAATATCACCTATATCCATTCATGCCTTTAAGTGGCTTTCTACTGCTCTCGGTCTAGCCAAAGTTAATATTTTACATTTTTGGATAACTAATGTTATTCCAATACTTCAATCTTGGCTTGAAGAAATGTTTGATGTGGCTAACTTTGAAAAAATGATTTATAAGTTGAATGACTATTTACACCTTTTTGATCATATATGGGGTCCTTTTTATAAATGTAAGGTGATTCTGACTGTATAATGCATATTTACTATTCATAGGTTCTCCATTGATTCTCATATATTGTATTCATGACACTTTTTGTTGTATGGAACACTACATTTTCTTCTTACTGTTGTATTGATTTATCATATGCCTGTATAATCGAGGTATTTGTAATATTTCTTTGTTTTGTATTTTTTTTTTCTTCTTTTTTTGTAATTATTTCTTTTGGGTATCAGTGTCATTGCCCACATCTAATATTGTTTAACTGGTGTTTCTTTTTTCTTTTTCCCTGTTTTTATGAAGGTATTTGATTGTTGATAATTGTATGTTTGATTTTGAAAAAACATTAATAATGAATTGAGACACAAAAAAAATAAGATGGGGAGATGTGTTCATATTTTTTGGGTCATGGATGAGATATGTTGTAGAGGGAAGCATGCCCTTAATGGTGGGGGAAGGGACACTGTGGAATCTGAAAGGCATAGAGCAGTTCTAAAGTCATTTGTTTAGTAGAAAGAGTTGGTAGCATACAATCTTTATTTATTTGGAAACGTACTCCTTACAAGGGAGGTTTGTGTCGATGATAAATCCAAGGGACGTCTCATTAGGTGAAAGTTGAGGTACAAAGCCATTGAGGATCAAGTCATTGAGTCAGGTTAGAGCTACCTTGTTGCTTACTCTTCTTAGTTAATAACTGCAATTCGCCTGGCAGATTTGAGTTTTAGGTAGGTGCTAGACATCTAGATTTGGATAAGATGCAGGACATCCAGGCATTATGAAGTGCAAGCAATTTTGAGGTATTGGAACTCTGGGGTGGAGGAAGCTTACAAGAAGAATTGTGTATATTTGGCCTTTTGGTGACTTTATTATCAATGAGGAGAGCCCCCAGGGTCTTCGTGTACAGGTTGAAGATGACCAGCCTAAGATGGCATCTTGAGGGACTCTGCAGGTGATAGGCATCTTCTTGGACCTAAAATTGCCTATGTGAATGAACTGGAATCAGTTGCATATGTGGAAGGTAAACCAGTAAAGGATGTTGTCAGTGAATCACATTCAAGAGTACAGGGTGTGGATCAGGGTAGGATGGTCAATGCTGTCAAAGTTGGCTGAGAGGTCCTGCAATATTAGGAGGCAGGGATCACCTTCATTTGTTGTCAGCAGGGAATGGCGATTCTCCAATTGACATGCTGAGAGAATCTTGATTTCATTAAAGACAATGGAGGCTAACATTATGCCATAGCCTAGGCATCATTCTCTTAGAGCTGCGACGAGAACAGTGAAATCTGCTTATTTGGCATCTTCAACCTTAATTGCACTTGACAAGGAGAAGAGTTTCACAGTGACAAATTCTCTGAAAAAATTGAAACAATCAGGTGATACCAACAGGTAAAGAGTTAACCAAATCATCATAAATTTGCTAACAAGAAATATATAGTAAATAATGATAAACATTTTATACAATATATATTTTATACAATATATATAAAAAATATACATCTAAACACAATCAGTTTTCCCTTTACCCACCTGGGTGTGGTGGGTGGGATAATGTTAGCCTCCGTTCTCTTTAATGAAATCAAGATTCTCTCTGTATGTTAATTGGAGAATCGCCATTTCATTACAAGGAGGTTACCATAATGCATGTTTAAAGCTTTTCAACACCACGCTGCTCACATGCTCCACAGGCCTAAGGTAAAAGCTTGCAAAGGTGGAGGCATTTTACCAGTCTGCTGCCTTCAATACATCAGAAAGTGAACTCCAGACCAAAAAACGTTGCTGGCCATCACACCCCGGGAAGAGGGCGCTCCAAATTTGGACAAATATACTCCTGCTTCCAACATAACTGTTCTTACCCATCTTGAAATGGTAGCTGTAGACACTGCCTTATAGGGTTTCACAAAAGATATTAGTAATTGATCCTCACCACCTAGTCTAACATCAATCATGCTATGTTCATAAGCTTTAATGCTATATACAACACACGGATTCTTGCAGAAAGCAAATTAAGGATAAAAAGTAATTTTGAGACAATGTTTCGGTTCTTTTCCGTATTTTGAAGTGCACTCCATCCAGAGAGTAGTATCTATTACAGATCTCTAATGCCTTAACATCCAATACTCTTCTAAAAGATATTAGACAGAGTAAGGTTGCTAATTTGATAGATAGCTGATTGCTGGAAAGACAAGGATTATCAGGCTATAAAACAAATAGGTCGAATATAGGGTTAACATTCCTTAAAGACTCATATCTAGCTCTGGGAGGGTGTCTAAGTCTTATTCCCTTCATTACCCTGCAGATTAAAGGGCCATTACCAATTGAGTATTCATTTCTTAGTGAGTGGCCTGCAGAGATGCCTGATCTGTAACAGTTAACTGCTCTATAACATAAACCTGATCTAAATAAACCTGCAAGGTAGTTTGCTATATCTACTACAGAAGCATCCATGGGATCCACATCCCTTTCCAGGCACTGATTGCACCACTTCCTCCATACATCTGTGTATCTCTTCTTGTTCCTGGTGTCCACAACTCCTCCAGTAGGCTTTTAGCCTTTCCTGAAAGGCCTGAGTATCTGTTAGATCTCCTGAAATCCTCCAAGCAAGAAGGATCATGTTTCCTTCTAGTAGAAGAGGATGTTTTTCCCCTTCTTGTCCTAGGAGAAGATCTAAGCTCCCTGGGATCAAATGTGGAAAGTCCACTGCTAGTTCCATAACTCCCGGAAGCCATACTAGTGTATTCAAAAATTGAGTAATTAAGACGATGCTGCATCGCTCCATCCGTACCTTCAGTAATACCCTCTGTATTAGTGCAAATGGAGGGAATGCATAACAATTCTCTTTGTTCCAGATTTAGAGCAGAGTATCCAATGACAAGGCATTGGGGTCTGGTCTCTAACTGTAATACTGCACTACCTGAAAAGTTAGTCTGTTGGCAAACAGATCCACCTGAAATGAACCCCACAGGTTCTGAATCTTCATTGGGTTCAGCTTCCAGTCACTTGAATCCCTTAAACCCTTGAATTCCAGTCTGCTCTTATGTTCTGATGCCTAGGAATAAACTCTGCCTTCAACAGGATTTTTTTATTCCAACAGAAATTCCAAATCTTCTTGGACAGGTCTGCAAGTGTCTTTGACCTTGCACCCCCCCCCAAGCGATTGATATAAGAGACAGCTGTACAATTGTCTAGTCTGATGAGGAGGACACTGTTTTTAGAGTGGATATGAAGCTCATCAAAGCATTCAAACCCACCATCATTTCTAAACAGTTTATGTGAAGTGGGTGTTCCTCCTGAGACCACTCCCCCCCTGTTTCTATATGTCCTAGTTTAACACCCCTGCCCAGGTTGCTTGCATCTGACTCCACCGTATGATCTGGGTATTCCCAAATATTGCCTTGCCATTCCAACTGTCTAAGTTGTTCCACCACCATAGGAGGTCTTCTTGAGCCTCCTGTGACAAGGGGATTCTGTCTGAGTACCACAGACCTTTCCTCAACCCCAAAGATTACAGTCTCTGTAAAGCCCTGTAATGCAGTGTGCCCGGGGAAGCTGCTTGAATGGAAGAGGACAGAAGACCAACCACTCTTGCTAGGTTGCGTATAGTCACCATGTCTTTTGATGAAACATAAGCTACCTCCTTCTTTATTTTGGACAGTTTCTTTAGTGGTAACTGTAGTTGAGCCATAATGGTATCTACCTGAAACCCTAGGAATTCTAGATTTTATGTAGGGGTCATTACAGACTTTCCGACAATGATAATAAACTAACCCTTCCAGGAGATCAACTGACCATTTCATGTGCTTTTGCAATTCTCCTTGATTTTGTGACATCAGTAGCATATCGTATAGATAAATCTCTAATGGTGCACCCCTTCTTCTCAAAAAGGCGACCACTGGTCTTAGAACCTTGGTGAAGCACCAAGGGGCTGAAGAGAGGCCAAAGGGGAGACAACAAAACTGGTAGACTATTCCTTTTGAAGTGAACCTTAGATATTCTTATGAATGCTGGCCCATGGGGTTTGTAAAATGAGCACCTTTGAGATCTATTTTCACAAGTCAGTCCTTCCTTTGTAGAATGTCTCTTAGAAGGTGGATACCCTCCATTTTGAAATGTCTGTTGACTAGAAACATATTTAGTTCTCTTAAATTTATGACAGGACGCCAGCCTTTGTCTTTTTTCTTCACCAAGAAGATCATGCTCACAAAGCCCTGCTTTGGATTTGACACTCTGCAGATAGCCCCCTTGAGTAACATCTGACTCACTTCTGAATCTACTAGAGCTGTTTGCTCCTGATCTAAGATTCACTCTCTGCGTTGACGCACCTGATCGGGCACTTGGTTGAATTCTATCTTGAACCCTTTTATAGTATCCAGCACCTAACAATCGTTTGTTATTATTGCCCAATTTTTGCTGAATAAGCGCGGTCTTCCCCCTTCCATTGAATGGGAAAAACCAACAGGGGGGTAAGACTCTTACCTTGATGTCCAGGTACCTGGAATCTACCTCTGCTACCACCTCGTGTGCTAGTGTTTCGACCTCTTTGTGGTAAGAAGGAATTATTTTTTCACTGGTAGTATCTTCCGTACCCACGTAGACCTTGTTGGTAATATAGGGACCTCTGTTGTCCACAACTGACAGCCAGTCCCATCCTGTCAGCCTTTCCAAAAACTCTACTGCCGAGCATGTGACTCATTTTCATCTGGGCCTTACTAAAAGCCAAAAAGGTCAAGACATGCTTCCCTAGTATCTTAATAACATTTTCTCCGAAGAGTATGCCATTCAGGTCACCCTGAATATCCTTGTTAGCAAGGTCTCCCAGTTTGGGGTTTATTCTCATTAATATTGCTCACCTGCGTTCGGCGGTTAGCCCTGCATCGGCATTACAAAGGAGACATATGGCTCGTTGACTCCACTCCCGGATGAGTTCAACGTCCACAAGAGAGCCCTTAAAAGAGGGTTCTTCTGCCAAGTCTAAAATTCATGCAAGTGGTCCTAGAGTATCCATTACTCTGTGTTGGCACTGCTTAAGGCAGCGATAAAGCCCCATTCTAGGGCCCCTTCCTGTTTTGAATAGAAATGTCAGTAATTCAGGGTCTAAGGTAGGTGTCATCCCTGATTTGTTATCTAGGAAGGATGTGGAGCATTCAGCCCTCATTAGATTTCAAGTGTCTTTTTCAAGGGGCTTGCAGATCCAGAACTTTATAAAGTTTGCCATGTGGTCCTGCCGGGTCTTTAATAGCCTTAGAATTACATGGCTGGTTCATCTCCTCACAAGGAGGACATTATCTAGGGTTTCTAAGGGGTAAAACACAAATTTGTCCGCCTCATCGTCAAAATTTACTGAGAAGGCATACTCTTCATTATCAATTTGAAAACTGGGGTCTTATGTGCCATGAAGGTCACTCGACCTTCTTGTATAGCGAGGGACACCTGAACAATTTGCGCCAATATGGCTGCTCTTTTCAGTTGTGCCACTGTGGACACCCAGGTCATCCGTAGCGCACAGGTTACCCAGGGATTGATCCTGTTCTCTTGTAGCACACAGGCTACCATGAGGCTAATCACTCAAGTATTTTGTCTTTTTTAAGGCCTTAACTCCTTTCCTTGGTCAAGGGTTTTCCTCCTCTGAGAGATGATAACTGAGTCCTCTTCAGTAGGGTAATCCCTTATTCTTTTATTAAAAACTGTTTCCACTCCCCCTTTAAGGAGGACTTGAATTGTTGTTTTTTTTAAAACTCATTAGCAAATTTTCATTAAGGGGTGTATCCTCACCTTCTTGCATCCCATTCTCTGACATGGTGGAAGGTAATTTTTTCAGGGGTTTTATATCGGTATTTTAAATCCTCCCCCTCCTTTTATTGTGAGGAACTTAAAGTATTATCTCTTTTGTTTTCAGCGTACAGTAATGCATCTCTGCTTGCCTTTATTCTCTTGCGCTGTGTGTGTGGTCATGGTAACATACATGTAAGGTATTTTTTGGCTTAGTACTTTTCTGTTACAGTGTTTTCTCTTTCCCCTTTACATGCGTCATCACACGCGGGAGGCCTGGTCGTCCTCAGCTCCGAGAAATCTTTTTCTGAGATTGGGGCGGGGTCGAGCAACGCATTGCGTGACCTCCGTCCCCCCGCTGCCGTTCTCTATCCCAGCGGCTAGCGAGTAATCAAGCGGGCCGAGTACAGGCTGTGGTGAGAACGATTTTGTCTCTTGGGCCTGTCTCTGGGACCCCCATCGAGGACAGCCCGGCATCTCTGCTGCCTGGCACAGCGCGACCGGTGATCTACAGCCTTGGACGGCCGGATCACTGTAAGTACAGGGCTCGAACAAAGCGGGCCATTGCTTTACATTATTTCTTTAAAATACTTTCAATACTCTGCTAATTAGCAATTGAACAAGAAACCAAACCAGATATTGGAAGGGTGGACACACCATAAACAGCACCACTTACCTGTTAGCCATAAGTGAAAGGTTGCCAAGTTAAAGGGCAAGCCAAGTGAAATTATACAATGTAACCAATAAATCGCACGAACAGCACTACCTACCTGTTGGCTGTAAGCGAAAGGCTGTCAAGGCAAAAGGGCAAGTCAAGCAAAATTAAACAATGTAAATCATAAAGCTCAGAGTCAAAGAAAAACTATACCTAACGATAGAGGAGCAGCGAATGAAAGAGGCTGATGCCTAGTTACCATGACATTATATGTTTTTTTGAAATTCTTAATGGAATGTTTTATTCATGATGTAACACATTTTCTTTAAAGGGCTTCATGCGGTGCAGCAATAAAAGGTTAATGCATAATGGTAGCCTCTGGTCTTGTAATGAAATCATCTATGATGTGTAAAGTGGCTTTGTCTTTGCTGTGACCTGAAGCCACATTTGTAGTAGTTCAGGAAATGTTTAGAGTTGATGTTGTCTTGAAGTTTATCATTGACTGCTTCCTTAAGGATATTGCAAATGAAGGGTAGGTGAATAGTAGGTCTGTAGTTTGTGTGGTCATCAGGATCTATTCTGGGTTTATTCAGGAGTGAGAGAATCTGGCCTGCCCTAACTTCTTCTGAGAAAAGGCATTGAGTGAGGGAATTGGGGATGATGGCGAGTAGGGGGTAAAATGTTTCAGGAGAGATTTATTGTCTTTTTTTATATTATATGTTTTATATGAATTAGGAAAATTGAATTGTATTTCAATTTGTTTTTATGATCAGTTGTTCAAATAAACAAACCTATTGATTAACAATGTGCACTGCATTTCAGACAGTATTGAGAAATTATTTAGGGGCATATTTATGGGAGGCTTGCGCCGCTATTGCATCACTTTTAGTGACACAGAGGCGGCGCAAACCTTTCAAATATATCTATGAGGCCACGCAAAGCCACTTTGCATGGCTTTGAATGGCCTCATAGATATGGAGTATAGCAAAGCAGCGCAAATCGCTGTGTTGCCCTACTCTGCGCTAGGGAGGCATTCTGTGGGTGCAATGCAACACCCATGGATTTTGATGCATCCCTTGATTTACATCAGACTGTAAGCCTGGGGATGCTCCAGAACCTTACGCCACCCCAGGGGAGGCGCAACAAGGAGAAATATCTTTATTTCTCCTTGTTATTTTCTCTCTCAATGTGTTCTGCATTCTGCAGCACAGATAGGGGCATATATACAAGCCCCTAGGGCCACTGGAATGTTATTGTTTTTTGACACTCCGATGGCACTCTATGCTAGCCCATATGTACAAGGACGCGCTAAGCCACTTTGCGTGGCTTAACACAGCCTTGTAAATGTGGCCCTCTGCCACGCAATTTTCTGCAGCAAAGGGGCGTTTAATGGGTGGTGATGTGGGCGTTCCCAGCAACACCCATGGCTTTTTGACACTGCTCCAGATTTACAAGGATCTGTAAATCTGAGGCAGCGCCAAAAACTAACGCCTTTCAAAAGGAGGCGGTAATGTGGCGCAATGAGGAGAAATACTTTTATTTCTCCTCATTGTTTGCTCTTTCTATGTGTTTCGCAAGGGGCTTGTAAATAAGCTCCCCAGTAAATAACATTCTTTTCATTTTCCTAACAGTTCCTGTAATGGAACTACAGGTTTTCTGATTTTTCTAATTCCATTTTTATCCTTGGCTGCTGCAACAAATCATTCAGAATTTTATATGGTGTGGATTATTAAAAGCGGTTTTGTTACCAAAATGTAAGTAAAGTATTATTTTAACGAACAGAAAATGGTTCTGTGGATGTGAGCACAAAACCAAGGTTAAAAAAGGTTGAAGGTAGGAGTGGGATTAGTAGTATTTCTCGCCCTGTGCCTTGCTTGCCTTCATGCTGAGCATGCTAGCACTTGACATTTAATGGTTCCAGTAGGCTTGGTATCTGATCAATCTATTGATAAAATAAATATTGTATTTGTCAAATATTTCCTCTAAGCTGTTTTGAATAGCATTTAAATTTTGTGATGAATCCAATGACGTCAAACTAATTTTGATTAAATATTGCATCTAAATTACATTAATAAAGCAGGATAAAACATTTTGTACAGTTGGATAACTAAATGTTTTCGATGAAATGTGGTCAATACACATAACATTCTCTTGGATTATAGTGAATAGTGATACTCACCAGTAATGTACACAGGCCTGACTAATAGACGGAGTCACTTCGTTTTATAACCCAGCAATGCGGGGAGAGGAGTTACCCTAACGGCTAGGGCCGTCGACCTCGAATATGGCGAACTGGGTTCGTGTCTCGGCAATGACTCTTAACATCCTGTGATTCTGGGCAAAACAATTTATCTCCCCGTGCCTAACAAATATGAATGTGTCCTCATGTAAGGCAACTGGCGCTTTGTGAAGTCCTCTAATACCCGACTCGGGTCAAGTTCGTGCTATGTAAAACTCCGATTAAAAAAAAAAAAAAAAAAATGACTTCAGATCTGAAGTAAGAACTGTGGTGAAAGAGGAAGATCACATTTGCCAATTGAAGGGGCGAAAATGGGTGACTTGAATAGCCCCAAATAAAATAACCCACATGTTTATGATGTTACAGTGTTGTAAAACGAGGAAGAAACTGGTGTTTATGCGGCATGAAGGCTTCACACAAATGAGGATCGAGATTTTGAAAACATGAGGATTGCCTACACATTTTATAGACGTTTTGTATAAAGGCAGTAAATCCGGACTCCGCAAATAAAAAAGCTGTGCAGAGCTATTCTCACTTGCGTCCATGCTAGACAAAACAGCCGGCCAGAACAGGTGAATCCATATACCTGATCCACTCTTAGGAACAGTGTGGCACTCTGTGTGCTATTGGTGCCATGACAAAATCCTCGTAGAGGCCCAAATGCCAAAAGCAGATATGGTTTCGCACTGATGTCCACGAAAAACAAAAAGGCTCTGGATTCCTGCTGAGAGTCTGTTTGCACTCAGTCCCTTTACTTACACTGTACAAAAGGAATGAGAGAGACCCTTTCTTCAAGATCCATGCCGGATGCGCAGGACCCAAAGTCCACAAACCCTCAGAAGCTGGTTTCAGGCATGTGTTACGCCATCCAGTGGTAAGTTCTTAGGGGCAGATTTACAAGCCCCTTGCGCCTCCTTGCGCCGCCATTGCGTCACTTTTTTTGACGCAACTGCGGCACAAATTATGCAGCTGATTTATAACGTGACGCATCTAGGGAGATACGTCACGTTGTAAAGCCCTGCGTTACATTATACCTGCGTCAGATATAATGTATGCAGGGTGGGCGTTTCCACGTAGGAAGGCCTCGTAAAAGTGACGCAGTGAAATCTACAAGATTTCACTGCGCCACTTTTAGGACGCCACTGTGTCAAAACCTTACGCCTGCTTGAAGCAGGCGTAAGGAGTGACGCAGTACAGTAGGTATATGCCTCAAAATACATTGCTGGAGTTGCGTCATGCTTGCAACACAACTCCAGCAATGCTTGACTTTTGGGCCAACAGATGCGTCAGAATTTCTGATGCATCTGTTAATCCTTGTGCCATGGAGCACTGTATTGTAAATACAGCGGGGCAGATCTACAAGAAAGTGCCGCAGCGTGGCGCTGCAAGCCCTTTGGCTGCGCCACGCTGCGGCACTTTCAGAGCACAGGAATGCGACATATTTACAAGAATATGTCGCATTCCTGTGCTTTCCCTGCGCTGGCGCACAAACAGCTGCCAAGCGCCGGCGCAGGCACCCTTGCACCATGGTGCAAGGATGCCTGCGCCATGGGGAGATTGTTTTTGTGCAGGAAGGGGCACCTTTCTGCACAAAAACAATCAGTACAGGCTTTTCCTCTTTCAATGCGTGCTGCAGAATGCAGCACGCATTGAAAGAGAAAAACGAGGAGAAATGAAAACATTTCTCCTCGGTGCGCCTCGCTACGCCACCTCTAGGGTGGCGTAGCATTCACACGCGTCTCCAGAGTTACAATTTCTCGTAAATCTGGAGATGTGTCTTGTTCCATGGGTGTTGCGTGGGAACACCCACAGCAACACCCATGGAACGCCCTTCAACGCAAAGTGCTGCGTGTGAAGGGACGGTATTTACAAGGAGAGGAAAAGTCACGCATGGTGGCTTTTCCTCTCCTTGTAAATATCGAGGAGCCCCCTGCGCCACCAGTACGTCACGAAAAGTGACGTACTGGTGGCGCAGAGGCTGTAAATCTGCCCCAGCGCATCCATGGCGGCGCAAGGACATTTCACTCTGGCGCAAGGAA
Organism: Calotriton arnoldi; assembly: GCA_963921515.1. Taxonomy (NCBI): domain Eukaryota; kingdom Metazoa; phylum Chordata; class Amphibia; order Caudata; family Salamandridae; genus Calotriton; species Calotriton arnoldi. The sequence goes on along the minus strand of CAWUFW010009482.1, from coordinate 309,241 downwards.
ACTGACGCATCTATGTAGATGCGTCAGTTCCTTGTAAATCTGCCCCTTAGTGCCCAAATATATACAAAGCATTCTAAAAAGAATTACAAACCTGAGTTGCAGTTACTTATCACATTTGAAAAAGATGCAACTTCACTGAGCAGAGAGAGCGTCAAAAGTATTTTGAGGTTTGGCTAAAGCCTAACCAGGGTAACAATAAACCAGTCTTGCACTCAGAGCCTAGCTAGAAGGAAAGTGGGTTAGTGTTTCATGCTGGAGAAGGGCCTGACCCCCTGTCCTATGCATTACATCAGGTGGGAGTGGGTAGTTGGAAAGGAGGTTTGGAAGAGTGGCTATTAGTTGCTAGGATTTAGAACTGTTGATGTTTCAACTAGTTTACAAGTGATGCAGAGGGAGAATCCTAGTGAGGATTTCAAACAGAGCCCTCATTGATGTCTTGCTGGTTTTCTCAGAACTATTTCATCAAGGATGGCGATAACAAAAGGAGAGATTCTCTCCCACCCCAGAGGACACATTAATATCTCAAATATCCTCTCACCTAAAAGAGCCAATCCAGCTGCCAAGCAATGGCTCCCACAAAGCCCCAAGCTTGTCCACGAGTTGGCATATCCAGGGGAAGAGTCAGAGGTACACCCTGTACTGATACTTTTATCATTGGCAGATAAGAAGCCTTTAAGGTATGTTGTGTGCCAACCAGTCTGTTTATAATGCGGTTTCTGGTTGGCTAGGGTATGCACCTATGCCAGGCAGAAACCACAATTCCAGTCACTGCAAGTAAATTACGCACCAGAGATAACCTGTGCTCACCCCTGGAAGCGTGGCACAGAGCAGCCAGGCTTATCCCAAGAGGCAATTTGTAAAGTGTTTGCGCAACACACTCACCCTAGTGACACAATAAATGCACCACAAAAGAGACTCCACACAATATTATATAAAAATACATTTCTGTATTACTTATAAACATAGACCAAAATATCAGAAATCAGTGATTACTTTGCCAACTAGGCAATTGCCTAAAAACAGCACAATGAGTGCAATAAACGACTGTTATGTTGCAAAACATCATAAAATAACATTACTGTGCATGTTGTGTAGTCCCATGATATAGTACTCGCTATCCTGACCAGTATAGGCACAAAACGACATGCAATAATACCTGGGGCATGTAATGCAGCCGGTAATGAACAAAAACACAGAATCACCACATATTACTATTACAACATAGGGCACCATGCTCCTGTGGTCCTGCTATGCTTTATATGGTAGTCAGCCACCAAGTGCAGGGCAAAGCTGCAAGGCTCTTGACCGTAATATGGTAATTCGTACTTTCAGGGGCCAAGGAAGAACGGGTCCTCTGTCGAGGGTCTACCCCGACCTGCCAGCTGGAGCTCCAGTGGCCCCAAAGGTATGTGCAGACACGGGGGGGCACATATGCTGAATTTGGCCTCCCTGGGTCCCCTGCATCCCAAACAGGGAGAAGCAGCTGTCCATGGAGACACGGTGCAGCTGCTCAGGCCAATGGAACCAGCAAGACTATTACTGTCAAACAGGTGCCAACAACTCACCAGACTGCTTCTGGTCCAGAGGGTGAAGACAACCCTGTTTCGGGAGTTGCACTAAGGCTCCTCAGGCTGGGGCTTTGGCATAAGCACCTTTGGTAGCCATCTCAAACAGTTCCTTGCTAGTGGAGGGATCGCGTTGAGGGGGGTTTCATCCAGCTGACATTGGCATCTTCTCCTGACTCAGCGAGAGCAGCTTCTCCATGCAATGGGGCCCCACTGAGGGGGGGGTTCCAGGGCGCAGCAACGGGATCCCGAGACAGGGAGTTGGTCCCACGGGACGGTACTTTTCCCTCTGGAAGTGCACGTTGTGGCCCCCTTGCAGAATGGGGACTAGGTTCAAAACAAGGCTCTAGCTGCTCCAGAGATTATGGGCCAGAGTGGATGGCTCCATCTTCCAAAAAGCACTCACCGCACGCTTCTTGCACTGTCCCAAAGCACTTCTACCAGCGCAGTCTGTACTTCACCCAGGACAGCACTCTATACCTGGTTTGCCGGTTCCTAGGAGGCAATGGTGGAAGTGCTCAGCACACGCTTACTCTGAGACCAGGTGCAGTCCACAGTGTTGATGGACACAGGGCACACTGAAAACTCTAAAGGAGTCCTCCAGAACCCCTCATAAGAACAAGCGGAGGGGAGGCAAGCCCCTGGAGAACCCTGGGGGCACCAAAGCAGGAATGCAGGCAGCAAGCCAGCACACAGAGTCCTTGTAGGCAAAGTGGCAGTCCTTCTTGCAGCTTAGTAGGCCACAGGTCAACACAACCAACAAGGGAATCCAGTGGCAATTCCTCCTGGCAGCATAACAGTTCCTTCTGGCAAGGTGCAGTCTGTGGAGCCAGCAGCATCTAGTTACAAGTCCCACGCAGTGTCTAAAATCATGGGGCCAGAGCCCCTGTACGTATACTCAAAATGTGTTTGATGTGGAGATAACTTCAAAAGAACCTTAGAAGTGCACAACACCCCCTTTCAACCCAGCTCTGGCTCCAGACATCAGTAGGGGGTAAACAAGCCCTTTATGTGATGGCAGGACACAGCCTATGCAAATGTAAGTGCACCCCGCCTCCCTCTCTCCTAGCCCAGGAAGACTAATCAGTATGCAGATGTAACCCTGTTACACCCCAACCTCCCGGTGTGATGGCTGTCCGGAAAGTATGCACACAGCCTAGCTGTCACTCTGCCCTAGACTTGAATTGGAGTCAAGAGGCAAAGCACAAAGAGTTATAAGCACATAGAAATGCCCACTTTCTAAAAGTTGCCTTTCTACAATAGTAATGTAAAATCCACCTACACCAATAAGCAGGATTTATCACCACTATTCAAAACATGCCAAACACAGCAACACTACTCCTTTCAAATCAGAAATGACCACTTAAAAACATATAAGGGAATTCCCAATGCTAACATATGAGAGGAGCAGTACTCTCATTAGTGAAATGAAATAGGGTGTTTGTCACTACCGGGACATGCCACACAATAAAGGCACATGTCCTACCTTTTACCTCCACCGCACCCTGCACATAGGGCTACCTAGGGCCTACCTTAGCGGTGACCTATGTGTAGTAAAAGGGGAGTTTCAGGTTTGGCAAGTAACTTTAAATGCCAAGTCACTGTGGCAGTAGACTGCGCACGCAGGTCCTGCAGTGGCAGGCCTGAGACAGATTTGAAAGGCTACTTCTGTGGGTGGCGCAATCTGCGCTGCAGGCCACTAGTAGCATTTATTTTAGACCCTGGGTATATGGGATACTACTGTACAAGGGGCTTACAGGTAAATTAAAGATGCCAAACATGTGTCGACCATTCATACCATGTTTAAAGGAGAGGGAACATGCACGTTAGCTCTGAATAGCAGTGGTAAAGGATGGCAAAATGTTTGGGGACAACCCTGCAAAATGGGCCGGATCCAACACCATCCCAATCAGCACACAATATTGGAATTGGGGCTATCATTCTTTAGGAAGACGGATCATGCATATGACGGGACTACTAGCACACCAGGCTAAACATAATTAATGCATGCCACTGAAAGATAACACAGGAACGTGTATGAGAGGAATGTAGGGGCACATTTACAAAAAAAAGAAGCGCCATGCTCTGACATTTTGAAAACACAGGGATGCACCATATTCACAAGAATACGGCACACCCCTGTGTTTCCCCTAGCGCAAAAAAAGCAGCATACCGCCAACACATGCACCCTGTCGCCATGTTACAAGGGTGCCTGTGCTGCAGGGATGATTGTTTATGTGCAGGAAGGGACACCTTCCTGCACTTAAACGGTCAATAATGGCGATTTGCACATTCTATGAGTGCTGCAGAATGTAGCACACACGGAAAGAGCAAAAAATGAAGAAAGATTATTAATTTCTCCACGTATCACCAATTTTAATGCCTGGTATTCCATGGCGTTAGTTTTTGGCACTGCCTCAGCCGTGTAAATCTTGGCCAGCGTAAAAAACCAATGGGTGTTGCGGTGGAACGCTCACTGCACGCCCCTTTGCCGCAGAGAACTGCGGCGGAAAGAGGCACATTTGCAAAGTGGCATTAAACCACGCTAAGTAGCGTAGTGCCACCTTGTAAATATGTGAAATGGTGCTACGCCACCGGAGCGTCAAAAAAGTGATGCTAAGTTCTCAATAGGGGCTTGTAAATATACCCCATGGTTACCAGAAAAATGGTGAAGTAAAGATATTTTGTTAATGCTCTTTACTTGCGCTTCAACAACACCCACATTCAGCATTCAGTACTGGGGCGTTTGAGTGTCCATGTTGTATTTCTATAAAGAGGTACCGAATTGGACCTTTACTTATTCATGGAATTCACAAAACATGTAGGAAGGAATGTTTGAATTAATTTCAGCCACTGGTGATCACTTGAGGACGTTTTCTTTTCGATGTTAGCCCATTGTTCCACTCGAGAAAGAAACCAGCCATGTTCATAAGAGCTGCAGACATACTGCAGTAGGAACAGTCCAGGCAGAACTGCCAGCCCGTCCCCTTCATTAACACACATAGCCCAGTCTGGTTCAGCCTTCTTGGGCCTCAAAGTGCAGCTTGAGTTACATGGCACAATGACCACGGTACCTATTCCTGACCATATCTATCGCAATTAGGGTGTCTGCTGCAACAAACAACACAGTTATGGTAGAAATGTTCAAATGAGACTGGTAATTGCTCAGGAAGCATTCCAGTACATTGTTTGGCATGCCGTTTGTGCAGACAGATGCCCTAAGTAAGGGATTGCCTTTTATCCAGGGTTCTTTTTAGATTTCTTTTAATGTTTTCAGACAATGAGTGCTGGTGTTTTAGACCCCTTTGCAGAGAAAGGCTACTAACCAACCCCTCACTACTTTTGCTTTAACCCTAAATCAGGACGACCAACTGGGGAAAACTAATTGACCTATTTCACGTTTATGTAAGCCTGTAGTAAAAGTGTTCAGTGACAACGGAAGTGAGGAACAGCAACTTTTCAACTCCCCCGTCTGGGTTGGAACTAGAAAAATGGGATGCCCTTCAAAATTGTGGACATAACCTCGGACTTAAGATGTCTAAACCAACTAATTAATTGACATTCAAGACATAAATTTAGCATTAGGTAAGCCTTTTATAAATACGACCTAAAGCTGTAACGACCAGTGATGTAATTAGAGAACATCTAATTCTTTGGTGAACTTGGATGCTTAGTAGAATTGTAAGTAAATTGACTTTTACGAATGTGTTTCAAATTTGTCTTACTGCAACCTTTTTTCTAGAACCAGTTTGCTCAGAAGGCTAAGCTGGAAGCTTTTCTCGATGATTTTTTTGAGGTTTGCCAACTTCAGAGCTCTAAACTGGATGTGAACCTTCCACATAATTGGTGCTTCGCCAGAGAGAAAAAAGGGATTTGTAACTAATTGGCCTCGTCAATGTGCAGGCTTACAAGAAAGAAAAGAGAGTGGTATTAAAGAACTTGGCTGTGACAGGTCAGCCCAAGGTCATCAAATGTGTTAAAAACTGAACTGCTTCAAAAACCTTTTTCTTGGGACTGTTGTCTTTTCAGTGCTAAACTCAAATAGTTTGCCGCCCCCTAGTGTTGGTTTATGAAAAGGACAAACATGTACATAAAAAATTGTATCAAATACACAATTGGTCTAAATGTATTGTTTAACTATTCGTCCTTATATTACATTTGTTTGTTAGTATTAAAAAAAATATTTAAACTCTATAGCGTGCATCAAACTTATAAATCTCTGAGAAACTGACGCTCCCAAATTGAACCCAATGAACAGCAACTCTCTTCAGCTTTCGGATTCACTTCTATAGCCTTTGTGGAAAGTCCAAGTCCTGCATCTATCTCTTCTAGACCTTGATAGTTCACTTAGAAAGGGGGGAAATGAAGGAGAAGGGGAACAGAACCACTGAATGTGCGACATAGACTTTAAATCAGAACAGATAAAGCACCACTAACAAACCTCAAAAACAGCAAACTTTCCCCTACAAACCCTACTGAAGAAGAAATACATTACACAAGCAAATTCACATGTCTGCCCTGGAACAGGATCATGAAGAAGACCTAGATGCAGATGTGCAACGCCCATTTGGCTGAAAGGGCTTCAGCCCCCCCCACTCCATCGGGTACCGAAGCCCAGGTTGAAGCTGTGTGGGTGTCTGTCTCAGGGAAAGCCTGGGTGGAGTACGGCTGGAGGAGAGTGTGTCAGAATAAACATTTTCTTTTCTCCAACAGTCAGCATATCTTGCTGCTTGCAGCGTGCCCAAAGGAGGTGATGGAGGGCAGTGGGGGGGGTGGGGGGGGAGGGGGCGCAGGTGATTCACAACATCCAGGACAAAAAACCCTCAGTGGGGGCTCTAACTGTGCAAGCAATGTCCTTTACTGATCACCCTTTGTTTTGAAACAGAGAATGCTTGCCCAGTAACGCTGGTATGTGAGACCGCATCAGCACTTTAAAGGCAATCTCTGCCATCTTCCTGAGCTTCCAAGCAAACAAGGCAGAAATCCCAAATTGTCTTGATTTGTAATTGCATTTATATAGTGCTTATTACTCCTGTGAGGGCTAATAAGCGATAAATAAATTCTAAAACGTGAAGAAAGAGTTTTTTTTGTTTTTTAAATGCAATGACAACTCACTAGTCCCGACTTTTCTGCCAATAGCAAGGGGAGATTTTGTGGTTTTGGTTCTAAAAGGGCCAAGTACTGACTAAAACATAAGAACATGCAAAATTATGTTGGCAAAATAGGGGTGAGGTGGATGGACAGCAAAAGTTGTTAACAGTCCCAATCCTTGGTTAAAATTTTCCTGGCTACCTGTTGTTTTTCATTTGTGCAGAGTTATATAAAGCAAACCTGGACCAAAGGCATCCGGGTGCTTTACATGAACACCAGATTACATTACACAAAATCAGATGTGTTTTTTAGGCATGAGGAGATTAAGTGATTTACCCAGGATCATAGGATGTTGAGCTGACGCTGGGATTCAAACCCCAATCCTCAGTTTACTCCATTTTTTTCAAAATTTGCCTCACTTATACTCATCCCGCACATCTTTAGACCCAGATTAACAACCAATTTTGTGCTGGGTTTGTGTCACAAAGTGTGACACAAACCTGTGCAAAATGTTTTTTTAATTTACATTCCAGTGCAAATCCTGTTTTGCAGTGGAAAGTTGCCTGAAGGTAACACAAAGCAGTGCAAATTGCTGCTTTGTGTCACTCTGCGTCATTCAATGGGTCTTACATGGGAATTCCCATGCAAACTGTTAGAAATGGGAGATTCTAGTTGGCAAGGGTTTGCACCTTTGTCCAAGTAGGGACCCTTCTTCCTAGTCAGGGTAAGGGAGTTGCACTCCTAAAATAACCCCTGCTCACCCCCTTGGTAGCTTTGCACGAGCAGTCAGGCTTATCTCAGAAGCAGTGTGTATAGCATTTGCACATAACCCACAGTAATACAGTGAAAGCACACAGTAATACAGTGAAAGCACTACAAAAGGACACCACACCAGTTTAGAAAAATATCCAATATTTTTATAAATCCAAAACGAGACCTAAATGACAAAAATCCAACATACAGTACTTTAAAAATATATACTTTGCAAAATATCCTTAAACTGCAGAAATACCTCAAAAACACAGTTCGTACGAGTCTGTAGCTCCATCTGGGGCTACCGCGATGCTGAAAACAACAGAGTCTAACAGTTTCAGCTGACCGTGTCGGTACAGGCCAGCGAAAGCGTGGACAGACTTGGTAACAGTACCTTTCTTGTTGCGGCTGGCACGTTGGTGCGAGCCGGTCATGGCAACCATCGCGGTTGTGTTGCAAAATGGAAGCGGTGCAGGGTGCGGTGCAGGTAGCGGCTCGGTGACAATCGTCCAGACGGCGTTGGTGAGACCAAGGCTTACGGTGCAGGGAGAGGCGGTGCTCGATGTGGTGCTGGCAGGTTGCAGTGCAAGCGACAGAGCCGGTTAGTGGGAGCTGGCATCAGTCGGCCCAGACTGCTGTGTGGGACGAGGCAGTGCGTCGTGAGACTTATGAGTGATGCCCCCAGCCACGATGCGGTCACGGGAGTCGAAATCAGCAGCAGCGACGGCGTCGGTGAGACCAGGATGGCGAAGTGAAGCGAGGCAGTGCGGAGTGCGGTGCCCACAGGTCAAGGTGCAAGCAGCGGCTCGGTGGTGGCGGTGTCGTTCTTCATCGTTGGTAAAACCAGGGTTGCGGTGCAAGATGCGGACGGTGCCTTCTGCAGTGCCGTCAGGACACAGAGCCAGCAACGGAGTTGGTGACGGAGTCGGTTGCTTTTCCTTTCTCTGTGGCACCTGAAACAGCGGTTCCAGAAGCGGCACCCAGAGGTTGGTGAAGTTGTTGCAGTCCCTGAGACTTCAGAACAGGAGGCAAGCTCTATTTCAAGCCCTTGGAGATACTCAGCACAAGTAAAGAAAGTTCAGTGCAGTCCATTCACTGCCCTAGGCAGAAGCAGCAACTGCAGGCCAAACCCAGCAAAGCAACAACTCAGCAAAGGGGCCGTACTCCTTCTGGCAGCTCTTCCAGCTCTTCTTTTTGGCAGGTTCCTTGATTTCAGCAGGTTCTAACGTTCTGGGTCCCAATATTTATACTCAAAATCCCTTTGTTCTCTCAGGCAGAGAGTATCTGTGCTTAGTACAAACCAGTTCTGTCCTCTCCGGCCCAGTTTCCTGGCAGGAGGTGGAGACAGCATTGTGAAAGGCAGACCAGGCGCATTCAGGTGAAAGGAAATCTCCTCCCCCTACTCTAAATGCAGCCCAGGTCTATTAAGCCCAGCCCTGACTCATCCAGACTCTCTGGAGCTACTGCACATCCCTAGCCCCTGTCACCCCAAAGCCAGACAGTCAATACTCATCCTAGCAGAGGCACACTGGATGGCTAAGCAAGAAAATACCTACCTACTAAAAGTGGTATTTTCAAACACAGAATGTAAAAATCACCCTCACTAAAAGATGCATTTTGACATTCTAAGTTCAGGCATACTAAACTTTATTTTCCTACCTTGTTCCCAGGGGTAGTTATGTTTATAAGAGGTTATAAGCAAACTCCCCATTCTATCCTATGGGAACAAGTAGCCTTGCAATAGTGAAAAACGAAATTGGCAGTATTTCACTAGCAGGACATGCCACACACATCAGGGCATGTCCCACCTTTCACATACACTGCACCCTGCCCACAGGGGTACCTTGGGCCTACCTTGGGGGGACTCACATGTAAGAAAAGAGAAGGTTAGGGCCTGGCAAGTGGATGCACTTGCCAAGTCGACTTGGCAGTACCAGACTGCACACAGGCTCTGCAATGGCAGGCCTGAGTTACCTTTTCAGGGCTACTCATGTGGTTGGCACAAGCAGTGCTGCAGGCCCACTAGTAGCATTTGATTTACAGGCCCTGGCACACTCACTGCACTTTACTAGGGGCTTACCAGTAAATCATGGAAACACCAATCTATAATAACAATTTACAACTGGAGCACTTGCACTTTAACACTGAACAGCAGTGAGAAAGTGCGCAGAGATACTAAACTAGCAAAAACAGAGTCAAAACCGGGAGGTCAGAAAGCAAAAAGACAGGGGAAACACGCCAAAAGATGCCAAGTCTAGCACACCCACACATGGTTTTCTAAGTAAAACCTTATCTACTAACAATAGCAGACAGTACTTTGCATCAGAAAATAAACACCACTTGAAAGCAGGCATTAAAAAGGAGAAATGTTTTTATTTCTCTTAACTTTTCCCTCTTTGCATGTGTACTGCAAAAATCCGAAGTACAAAAAGTTTTAAATTTAGTCAAAGCAAGTACAAAACCTATGTTAGACACCTTTAAACTATGGCGCAAAGGTGTGTGTGAGGCGTCTTTAGTCTGATTGTGTGCCAGCGCTAGTGAGAGAGCAGGATGACGCCATAGCTTTTTAGTTATTGTGCTTTCCTGCTCTCTCACACAATGCAGCAACTTTGGGCACTGCGCTGCATTGTGTAAAAGTTTTGATTATCTGGACCATAGTCTCTTTTCCCTCACTCTCTCTAACTTATATTCTCTAACTTGCCCATTCTCACTCATACTCACTCACACTCACTGTTACTCATACACAAATGTACTCATACTCACTGACTCTCATTCTCACTTACTAACATACTTACACACTCACTAATGCTGGGCCCTGGTGCAATTGCCCCGGCTGCATCATTGATAGCTACACCCACGATTCACTTCCACTCCCTCTCACTACCTCCAATCAATAACACGTAACACACTCATACTCCTTCACTCACTCCCTCGTACTCACTTTCCCTTATTCGTGCACACTCCCAAACTCTGTTTGTTACTTTTACTCTCAATGATACTCTCACACACTTTCACTCAATCCCATTCAATCTCAATCACTTACAAACACACTCACAAACACTTACACAAATGCCTAGAGAAATAAAATGTTTGTTTTACTTAACTGGCTTACTTAGTGGGCAATGTGGATGCTCCATGGCAGCAGCAGAGAAGAAATCTGTTGCTGGGCATTGGAACCAGCAACCATGATTCCCAATGAGCAGCCAGATGGAGCAGCAAGGGCAGGAATGAAAAGGGTTAGATCTATCTCAATACCCCTCTCAGCTTCTTGATAGGCAGGGCCACTGGAATTATGCGTCAGGGGAGGGCCAAATTATAAGGCAGGGTTGACTAAATTATGCAGCAAGAAAATGTGAATAATGCGGCGTAATTCGGCACATTGTATGATAGTATAATTTCATTATTTTGCCATTTTTACACTTGTTAACACTTTCATAAGTAGCACCTCTATGATACCAATTTAGCACCTAAATGTAGAAATAAGCAGCAGAAGGGTGACCAGTCAAACTTTTAAAAGTGACTTTTGCTATGCAGCAACACATGTTGCTGGGTTTTTAGTAACTTTTGAACCATTTGAGCTAGAAATAAAATCTCTTTTGTTAAAATCTGGAGATTATACAGCAAATGATGGATTATCTGGCAAATGCGGCTAAACCATAATAATATGAAAAACACTGCAAGAACACGATTGCTTATTTCCAGTGACTCTGTTGATAGGACTGGAATCACAGGCCTTTGAGAATCTGGGATAGAATTGGGGATCCTTCCTCTGCTGCACTTTGTGTCTTTTCATTGGTTTCAAGGATGCACTGATGTGTGCCCTGACAGCCGTTTTAGCAGATGTGCTGTGCAGCCTGAGGCTTGTGCAGCATGTCTGCTACATAAAATGGATTGTGCCTGAATTAGGGGATCATAGTTGAACTATGCCCCTCAGACCTCTCACAGTCCACCTCCCAGAAGGTCCTTGTGTCCCTCTTGCTCTTTTTTGTTTGGTGGACAGACATATATTAGACTGAAGAGGCCGATCAGAATGATACTGTGAATAGACAGCACCAGGCACTGCGATCACAAAAGTTTTCTGCCACAGCAGCAGGGCTTTTCCCAGATTGCTCTGCCCTTGTGTGTCCTACCGCTTGATCATCCTTACCATCTCTGAAAGTGGAAGCTGGTGGTTGGAAAACTTTACTCCAAAGGGAGAACAGTCCCTGCTTCAAATCCAAGAAATATTCACATTTCAAAGGATCCAAACAGGTAAGTGTAGTTCTCTGGGTTAACACACCTACTTCAGAGTGATGGTCCACCTGACACCACTCTTTTTAGTGTCCACCTGTTTTAAAGTTCAAATTTGGTGCTCAGAGACAAGAGTTCAAAATTTTGTTTTTACTTTATCTTTGCTTTTCTGCTCAGGCGCACTCTTTCCTTCTCATGTGCTATAGTGCAGTTTAACTTCTATTGCATTTCCCATAGGTAGTCACCTGGACCTCAGCACTGTTCATCCTGCCCTATGTCCCTCTTGTCCCTCGGTCCCTCTCTCAAAATGTTGCTGCCTTCTCTCTGTTTCCTTGTCATCCTCCATTTTCATTTTTCTCAACCTATCCCTTTCCATCCCATACATTCCACCTTTGTCTTGCTCCATAATGAACATTGCCTTCTTGGCATAGCCTGATCTTCACTGCTCTTTCTAAATTCCCTCACTACAAATGTAGAACAAAAGGACATACCAAAATGGCATCAAAGCAATGAACATCAAGAAGATGTTCACAAAAAATCGCACCCTGGGAACGAAGAGGGTGTGACATTGAGAGGGGACTAGAAGACAGGGTAAATAGAGATCAGCACCATGTGTCTAAACTCTTGCAGTGCAAACTCAATTAAAAAATCACCATTCAAAAGGGTGACGTCTGCTCGGTGTCAAGAAGCTCATTACAATGCCTATTTTATTAAAGAGAGAAAGTTGTTTATTCTTCTTGAGATAGGCTGAATACTTAGAAGACATAAACTCCACAGAGAAATGCAGGTTCTTGTGCATACAGAGAAAGTGGACCTCCGCCGCAAAAATACCTTATCATCTTGTAGAGCTGAACTCACACCTCCGCAGATAGAGCTGAGCTCCAGCACAGAGGAAGCCAAGTCCCTCAATACATGGTGCTGAACCCATGCACAGATAGAGCAGAGACGGTATGCCCATAGGTAATTTCTTTCATTGACCTGGAGCTGAGTTCCTGCATACATAGTACTGCGAACCTGGGCAGACAGAGCTAAGCTCCATTGCAGACAGTGGTGAGCCCCTGTGCAGACATAGATTATGGTGAGCCAGTTCACAGGCAGAGCTGGACTCTTTAAGCATTCATTCTCATAATGTAAAACCCAAGGTTTTGTGGAAACTGAGAAACCAGGTCCAGCTAGTATATTCTGTGGGATAATCACATGTCTCTCACCCAGGTTAAGCTTGCTGATAGGGAGTGAGGAGGAGAAGGTGGGAGGGAAGATAACAGTGAGGGAGAAGGGAGTGAGAGAAGCGGTTGAAAGGCGAGAGAAAGAAAGATGAGGTAGATAGTAGGGAAAGAGAATTAAGCATGTTTGTGAATATGGACAGAAAGGTGAGAAAGAAATGAGGAGACTGTGACTTAGATGAAAAAGAACAGAGCCGGAGTGTGAATCAGTAGACAACAGAGGGAGAGATGTATTAACAGCACCACAACCATAATAATAGGCAAACTTTATGTTATGTTAAGGGTATTTGTGAAGTACACAGCTCACCCTGGAGAGTATTTTGGTGCTGAGAAAGCAGGGGTTATGCTGGCTGTCACTGTGACTTGTCCAGGTGAAGAGCCATATTTTCAGTTTCTTTTGGAGCTCACTACTGAGGAGGCAGCTCAAATGTGTAGGGGTAGGTTGTTCCAGACTTTGGCCACGAGGTTGGGAAAAGCTAGTTCTTTGTATGTGGGGATGTGTGCGAGCAGGATTCTGTCTTGTGAGTGTCTTGCATGAGGGTTAGTGAATGGGGTGACATTGGACGTCTTTGTCGGTGCGGGGTGATGTGAACATGGGGGCAAGTCTAAGTGTGAGTCTGGCCATTGGGTTTTTTATGGTCTGAAGTCTTGTAGCAGTTAGACAGTGATTCGGACAGAGTGTGCTGCCATAGTTCACTTGCTGATGATGAGGGCCTGGGTGGCAATCCTGCATGTGCTGACTAGGAGCAATTTGAAGATTACATTGAGCATTTTGAGTGTGTGGAAACAGGAGAAAGTGACTACATTGACTAAAGCAAACTTTACAGCATATTTCTCCCATTCTCCCGTCATAAAACGTCTGCCTTTCACTGTGTCACTGGGCAGTGCTGTTTGTGGATTGGGCTGATACCAATCTCCAAAGAAACATTTTGGTCACCAGCACACATTTGTTTAGCCAATTAGGCACTAGGTTGGAGTGAAGGTGTTGCACATGTGACAGATTCACTTGGCAGCTATATTTTGAATTGTAAAAGGTGGTCTAGTCAATTTTTAAATTGTGTTTCACATGGAACTTCAAACATAAACTGTTCACATACTTAAGGAGTTTGTCGTTTCATATATTTACTTCCCTGGCGTGGTTGAAGCAGACAAACCGCAAAATGAGTGGATGGAGGGGTAAAGCATAAAGCTTGTGAGGACAGGTCAGATTCAAGTGTGCAATAAGAGGGATTTCTTGCAGGAGCTTCTGTTAGTGCACAAAAGCTAACCGTTAATGTATGGCTTGGTGGCATCACAAACAAAGGGGAAGGACTCCAATCTTGGTGCTCTGCAATCATGGTCCCCTTAGTGGACAAAAGCTCTGAGTACCTTCCATTTTCTTACGAGAGAGGACCATGCATCTGTTCAGGTGAAGGAACATGAGCTCCGCACTGACTGAGGGGGCAGGTGTTGTGCTATTGCTGGAGCTTCAGGAACCTTTTGAGAGTGTAGCAGCAGTGTTTTCACACACTTTCCCACTCACATGGGTCTACTCCCAAGTCTCCTTCTAGCTAGCTCAATGTAATCCTGCAGAAGTGTCTTATGCTGTTGATGCACACATAACAAGAATGAATGTAATTTTTACATGGATTCAGCTCCTTAAACAAAGCCTTGACATTTTAATTCCAGTCAATGCATATTGTTAGCTGCACTTTAAACCAACCAGCTTGTAATATAAAAAAATACATAAGGAGTACCTTTTCATTGCCATCTCAGACTTCTGGTGACATTTACAAACTACAAGGCCGTTATCACCAGAACCCCTCAATGGTAGTATTGGACCAGATTGCACAGTAACCTATTATGCATGCTCTGTATGGTGCTTAACTTTAAACCACTGTGTATATGTAAATTGATAAACCTCAACCTTAAACAAGAGACAACTTATTTAGATGCTACCCATGTATAAAACATAAATACCAAAATAATTTGCATTCATTCCACTCACTAGACAGCATACGGAATGCAGCCTAATGGCTTTGTATCAGCAGAACATGAGTGTCCACAAGGAGTGGTGAAATTGAATGTTTGAAGCTTTTTTTGAAAGTTCTAGTCATCAACTAAGGAAGGAAATGTGGTCTAGTGGCTAAGCTGTCGATTTGAGGACCTTGAACTGAATCCAGCTTGACATTGACTGAAAACTGTGCAATTCTGGAAAATCACTTAATCACAATGTGCCTAAATTTAGATGTGTAGATACTAGTGTAAGTGTTTGTCTAACAAAAAGATGTAAACAACCACTTGATCAATATAATCTTGCATCATTTTCCATCACCTACCATGACAGACAATGCTCTGTTGCTCTCGGGTTGGGTCCATGTTATACCAGTACCAACACGTGCATGTTTCACATTGTGAACAGGTACCCAGTTTATTATTCTCTGTGGATTACCTTCTTTTTGAGATGTTGGTGAGCCCTCCTCATTTTGTGATAGCTAGAAAGAAGCTCCCATTATTTTTTTTTGTATCCCGGTTTATCCTTAACACCTCAAGTCTACTTCTCAATGTCTGTGGGAGCCCCTTATTGGGAACATTGGGAGGTTCCCCCACACACATCATCTTGTTCCATGAAGCATGTTATCATTATGCAGTTCATGCTACTTTTAATCAGAAAATACACTTTTCTAGGAAGCCTTCAGTGCTTTCATTTCTAACGTGCTCAGAACTCACTTGGTACCAACCATCTTGCAGACATCCGATGCTCGTAGGTCTGGTGGAAACTCTCTGAGCTCCAGCAGTGCTCGTTGTCTCAGGGGATTGCAATGGCAAAGACAAAAGATCTGGCTTTAATGTGCCACTGCAGGAAAGAACAGGCATGGACATATGCCATTCCATGCATTAGCATATTAAAGCCAGACCAATTGGCCTTCCAAACGTGCATTCTAATGCTGTCTCGGTTGTCAGTGTGCGAAATGGTAGCCCCACCAACACTGTTTAGTTCTATCCCCCCTGAAGTTCTGGTCTAGTTGTGCCCCTGCTTGGATCTGAATCAATATTTACGCATGTCTGTGTCTGTAAAATGTCATGAGCATTGTGGGGTTCGTAGACCTATATTATCTGCCCCTACAGTGCACCCTCAGTCTTACTGGGAACAGCAGCAAGCCCTCGAAACCTCTGGATAACAAACATTTCCTTCTTGATGACTCTTTTCATTCTCTTGCTCTTGGTTTCATTGAAGGGTCACCCTGCTAATGTCTGGGAACACATGAATCCTTGCCTCCAGCACCTAAAGATCAGCCTTTCTCACTCGCTGCTCCCTTTCATAACAAGTGGTGGGGCGAGGGGAAGGGGGGAGGCATGTGGGGTGGGGGAATATAATAAATAAATAAAAAACTCTTATCTGCTGCTGTGCTGCTGGCCGCCGTCTCGAGATTCTGCCGCTTGGGGTCCCTGCATGCTGCGCAGGCTCCTAGATGCCAATCAATGAGATGCAGTGCGTGATTGGGCGGAGCGGGCTTGTTAACTGCTCGCTTAGGTCCTAGGAGCCTGTGCCTCTACTCCACCCAGCTCTACAACACAGTTTGGGTGGAGAGAGATCAAAGTGCTCATGACGGTTTGGACGGCCTCAGACAGCTGACCAAACCGTCATGCACACTTTACAGTGTGCACTACTCCTCCCCCTGCACTCGTCCTGTCCCCGCCCTGCCCAGACTTGACTGCTTGCAGCAGAAAGAAAAATAAAATGGTTTTATTATCATTTTATTGTTCCTGTTTTGTCTGCTGCCTGGCACT
Source organism: Calotriton arnoldi (assembly GCA_963921515.1). Lineage (NCBI taxonomy): Eukaryota > Metazoa > Chordata > Amphibia > Caudata > Salamandridae > Calotriton > Calotriton arnoldi. Next base: position 292,608 of record CAWUFW010009482.1, on the reverse strand, counting down.
CAGCGAGGGGTGATGCTCTTTCCCCATAGCGGAGGAGCCGCCGCTAGGCCCTTTCTTGCTGCCACCCTGGTCACTGCCTCTCTATGTGTGGGGCAGGGAAGCTGTAACAGTAACCTATTAGTCCTGTTGTGGCAGGTCACAAAGGCGCTGGGCTCGGTTGCTGGCACAGCCCAGGAGCAGCACTCTCTGCTCAGTTCCTATTCCCAATATCCAGGAACACCCAAGTTCTGCCAGCTCTTTGTTGAATGTAACATCAAAGAACTGCATCACTTCATGCTGCAAATACATCAGCCCTAACCTGCAATGGTCCCAGTGGGGAGGTGGTGGAGCTATTAACTGGGATTTAGAGGCCTAATAACGACCCGTTGTCCTGTGTTGCACAGTGTGTAGCGGCGTCAACAGGCACAGGAAGGTACCGCCAAATGAGGGACGTGCACACACTTTAACAGTTATGGGCCAAAGGTCCCGAGCGACCCTCGCCAGTTTATTTATAACCTCTGGCCATGCTTGGCCAGAGGGTGTTACAATGTTTGCAAGCCCTTCCGGGCTGGATCCCGGGTTCCACTCTCGTGGGACTCGGGTCATTACATCCCTTCCCAAATTAGTATGCAAAATTTAAGTTAACAACCATTTAACAAACAAAATCCTTAAGTCTCTGGTTGGGTCTTTGATTCGGTCTCAGGTCGTAACATCGTTGATGCGATTGACGACTTGAGTGAGACTTCTGAGGTGACGGGACAGTTGACTCCCTGTTCTCTGCGGCCAGGACTGGCAAAGGTCCAGGAGAACCTGCGGGGCTGGACCCCCTCGAGCCCAGATGAGAAGTTTCTCCAGTCCAGACATCTTCGAGCCTGGTATTCTCATGACCCAGATCTTCTGGTCCCGATTGTCGGACTTCTCGGAACCACAATATATTCCTGGTGAACACTTCAGTGCCGCGTCTGGCAGTGATCGCTGTTCCGTTCACTCTTGTCACAGTCCAAGAGCCTGGTTCATATGCCGTCTTGAATTTTCCTCCTGTGCGGCGATTTCGAAGGAGGACCGAACTTCCCGGCGTGATGGCGTGAGGCTTAGCTCCCCTCCGTCGGCTGGCTCGCTCGTTATTCCGGGTGCGCCGAACTTGTGTTTTTGCTGGATCATAGGGCGGCTGGTCCCAGCCCTCGGCCACGGAGATGTTGTCTTGTCTGTGTCCAGCGAGTATTAAGGACCAGGGGGACCTTTGGGTTGTGCAGTGCGGGGTGCTGCAGTATTCTCGCAGGAATTGTTGGAACGCTGTCTATAGGTTGTCTTGTTCTGCCACGGCGATGCACAGGATTTTATTTAGAGTACGCATGAAGCGCTTGGCTTCACCATTGACTTGTGGCCATTGAGGGGTGATCCGATGGTGTTGTGTGCCCAATGACGTGAGCAGGTCCTTGAACTGTCCTCCGTGGAATGGGGGACCATTGTCTGTTTTGAGTTCGTGTGGGAGGCCGAACAATGCAAAGTTCCTTTCCAGGACCAGTAATAGGTGAGTGAATGATGTGGTCTCTATTACCTCGACCACGGGGTACTTGGAGGAATGACGTGGACTCTATTACCTCGACCACTGGGTACTTGGAGTAGCTGTCAAGGATCACGACGGTCACTCGTCCCTCTGGGAAACTCCTGAAATCCAGGCTGACTCTCGACCATGGCTTAGTGGCAGGTTCCTCCATTATTACCGGCGCCAGCTGTTTGTGGTTGCTTGTGAGTTGGCAGGAGCGAAAGTTCTGTACTAAGGTGTCCACTGCAGCTTCCAACCAAGGGAACCACACCTTCTCCCTCATGCGTGACTTCATCCGCACTGTTCCTTAGTGACCTTCGTGTGCAAGGCTGGTTGCTCTTTCTTGGAGACTCAACGGGATCACGATCCAGGATCCTCTTAGTACTAGACCTTCAGCTGTCTGGCTCAATTCGTCCTGCACCCTCCATAACTTTCCGAGACGCTCCTTGTCCGATGCGCACCAGTTGTTGGTGTCACGCAGGAAGTGCTCCCACAACCCTTTCTGTAGGGAGTCCATCACTTTGGCCAGAATGGGGTCGTCTTTGGTTGCCACCTTGATTTCCTCTATTGTGAGGGGGCGGGGACATGTCCATTGGGAGATCATGTTGACATATTCTTCTGTATTGGCGTCATTGTTGGTTTCTTTCCCACTGTGGTTTTGCAGGTGCCGGGAGAGGAAATCCGCAGGATTCTTCGCTTCAGGTCTGTACACAATTTCCATTGGTAGTGTTGCAGTCGTATCACCCACCATTCAATCCTCGGCGGCGGGTGTGGGGCCATGCCTCGGAACAGCGGGACTAACGGTTGATGATCCGTCACGACTCAGAATGGGTGCCCGCTGATGTATAGATGAAAATTATTGCATGCCCATTTAATGTCCGGCGCTTTCCATTCAATCTGAGAGTAGCGCGCTTCAGTGGCCGTGAGAGCTTTGCTCGCGAACGACAGGGGTGCCCATTTACCTGGTTCCACTTCCTGTGTGATGACTGCACCTAGGCCTACAGGGCTGGCGTCTACCAACAGCTCGGTGGTTCGGGCAGCGTCAAAGTACGCCATGGTGGTCTTTCCAAGTAGCGCTTCCTTGACTTTCTGGAACGTCCCCACCTCCTCTTGGCCCCATTTCCACGCGGGATCCTTCTTGGTGAGTGCCCGCAGGGGCTCGGCTATCGTGGCGAGGTAAGGTATAAATCGCCCGCAGTACGTACCCATCCTGAGGATACTTCATACCTCTGATACTGTGGTCGGTGCTTGTACTTGCTGTGTGGCGTGAGATTTCCGTGGATCTACCTGGACTCCATACTGACTAAAGACGTACCCAAAGAACTCGATTGAGCCCTCAAAGAATGAACACTTGTCTCAGTGTAGGGTCACGCTATGGTCCGATAGCCTTTGCAAAGTCGCTCGCAGGTGTTGATGGTGCTCCTCGATTGTTAGCGAATGTATTAAAATGTCGTCACTAACATTTAGCACTCCTTGAAGGCCGGGCAAGACTTCTCGGACTGTGTTCTGGAATATTTCGGCGGCTGACGAAACCCCAAAGCATAATCTCTTCTACCGGCGCAGACCGATATGGGTCGAGAATGTTGTGATGTACCGGCTCTCCTCGGCTAGCCTCAACTGATGGTATCCTGCGTTGAGGTCTAGCTTCGAGAACCACCGGGATCCGTTTAGGTTGGCTATGATGTCGTCTACGGTTGGTGTTATGTGCCGTTCTCGCTTGATCGCCTGGTTGGGCAGGTGCATATCTATGCGCAAACGTATCTTTCCCTTGCTGTTTGGGCTTCTCCGCAATTACCATGGGTGACACCCAGGGTGTCGGGCTGGTGACCTTTTCAATTACCCCTTGTTGTTCCAGATTGTGGAGCTCTTGCTCGACCAGTGGCCACAAGTGAAACGGGATACGTCTGTGTTGTAACGCTATTGGCTTTACCGCTTTGACAATGTGTAGCTTGACCGGTGTCCTTCTCATACATCCTAGGCCTGTGAAGAGGTGTGGGAACAACTCAAGTACTTCTTCCGTTTGTAGGGCTTTAACTGTGAAAGTGACTAATCCAAGGTCCTCCACAGTATGGCTTCCTACTAGGATGTCAGCCTCTCTATCCACAACGTGCTGCTCCGCGGTGCACCGGCTCCTGCATGCAGGAAAGTTGTGGCTGACGGTTCCTCCGGCAGGAGCGGGCATGGTTGCCACTTCTTGCGGTTCAGGCAGGCGTGCGTGTGCCTCCACAGTCGGAAGGGCAGGACCGGCCAGCTGACTGATGCGCTCTCAGCAGGAAGCCGACAGCTTTGCCTGAGGTGGTTGCACCTGAATCCGGAGCGTGCTTGCTGCTTTCAGGGAAGAGATGGCGTTGATTAGCGCCCACCCTCGTCGCCACTGTAGCGGCGTCAACAGGCCCAGCAGGGGACCGCTAAATGAGGGACATGCACACACTTTAACAGTTATGGGCCGAAGGTCCCGTGCGACCCTTGCCCTGGCCAGAGGGTGTTACAATGTTTGCAAGCCCTTCCGGGCTGGATCCCCGGGTTCCGCTCTCGCGGGACTCGGGTCATTCAACAGTGTACCATGTAAAAAAAAAAACATGAAGATGGGCCCCTGCAAGACTGCTGCACAGGTGCAGTTGAAAAATGTTGGTTCATCTATAAGACACTGTTCATAACGTTGCATCTCTAATTTCACAAATGGACTGAGATCCGGAAAGACAGTTCAACAACCCACCATGCACATACCGGAGAGAAAAGTATTTCAGCCCCTAAAACATCAGATCAGAAATGTGCTAACTACTTGTGGCCTCATTCTGAGTGCAGTGATAGGTGTAAATCTAAATGCAAACTGAACTTGTGCCTGGTGTCACAATTGGCGTCCTTCCTGGCTTTGGTACAATTTGCACTCCAGGTTTTCGCACAGGCAAGGAACTACTTGGAGGAAATTGCATGGGCAAAATAATGCGGTTAAAGAGCAAAGGCCCACATGCATCAAGCTAAATTGCGATCGCAAACGATGCGAATCGGTAAAAAATGCCGTTTGCGATCGCAATATAGCGTCTTCCAATGCAGGAAGCAAATTCACCGAAAAGTGTAGAAATCGGTATTTTTGCGATTTCTAAGTCTCCGAATCGGTAATAGCGATTCTGTATTACTGATTCGCAAATAAGAAATCCCTAACACACATGCAACAAGACTTCGCAAATACAGAATCAGTAAAGAATCGCAAATTGCAACTCCTAAATAAGAAGAAACCATATCAGGTGGTAAGAATTACACATTCAACAAATCAGGTGTAAATCATAAGCAAACTACTTAAACAGCCCCAGAAAGCATCAGAGTGTCCCACAATGGCAGCGCTCTACTTCATAGCGCGGAGGATGAGGCTAAGAGCAGCAGCACAGAGGAGAAGGATCCAGGAGAGAATCTTCAGAGTGCGCGTTACTCTGCTAGGGCAGACGGAGGAAGAGATTTATGATAAGTATAGACTGAATGCTGCCACAATCTTAGAGCTCATTGCTGAGTTAGACCCAATACTGCAGCGTCAGACTCGCAGGACACATGCCATCCCCACCCATGTGCAGGTCCTATGCTCACTACATCTCCTAGCGTCAGGGGCCTTCCAGGCGTAATTGCAGCAGCTGGCGGTGTCTCCCAAAGTGCCTTATCGCGCTTCTTCAACGCCTTCCTAAATGCCATGTTGCAGAGGATACACCACCACATCAGGTTCCCCACAACACCACAGGAATTGATGCAAACCAAATTAGATTACTATCAGGTTGCACAATTCCCACAAGTCATTGGCTGCATTGATGGGACGCATGTACCCATATGTCCCCCCTCAGTGAATGAACATATTTACCGGAACCGCAAATCGTACCATTCACTTAACATCCAAGTAATATGCAATGCAAAAACTATAATCACAGACATAGTGGCAAGTTTCCCTGGCAGTGCCCATGACTCCTATATCTTCAGGCATAGTGGCATACATAGACGTCTGCTGGCTGGTGAATTTGGAGAAGGATATTTGCTGGGTAAACACATGTCATACTGTTTTGCACACCTGTCTGCCATGGTGACACATAGCAGTACCTAATGTCTGCCTATTTTTATCATCCTGTAGGTGACAGTGCATACGCTGTGAGGCCGTTCATCCTCACTCCCTATTTGAATCCCACAACACGACAGGAGCAGCGATACAATCGTGCCCACATTGCCACACGAAATGTGATTGAGAGGACATTTGGTGTACTCAAATCCAGATTCCGCATCCTCCACAAAACCGGTGGGGCCTTACAGTATAGGCCGGAGACATGCTGTAAATTTGTCGCTACATGTGCTATGTTGCACAACCTTGCCACCAATAGGGGCATCCACCTGGAGGACTCCGATAGCGAGCCAGAACAGGACATCCAGCCAAGACAACCACACCAAGCAGCACGCGGGCCAGATGCAGCAGAGGGGAGAAGGAGACGTGACGAAATCATGCAACGTTACTTCTAAGGTGAGTAATCAAGACACAACACATATTTAGGTAACGGTTTATTGGGTTAGGTGGGTAGTTGTGTTGAAGCACACATGCCATACTCAGAAAAGTGCAGTGTGGGTGCAGACAATTTGAAAGTCATTGTCTTGGCACTGCAACATTGATATGGAGTCATAATTCTGGTTACCTCACCAGAGTGGCACAGGTGCGACTCACTACTTTCGCCTGCCACGCACTCCTGTGGCCCTGTTTGTGGGCTCTGATACCCCCTCATGGACCCCTCTGTGCCACATTGACTCCTGGTACTGCGCCTCCTGTCATGTGACACAGGTGCCAGTAGGCTGCTCAGGCTGGAGCCCTCCTCACTGTCCCCCTGCACGCATGGGGCTTCCGCTAGCTGCTGCAGTCTGTAGTCCTTCCACAGCAGTGGTGACCTGGATGAGGCCCCTGGCGACATCCCCACAGCAATGGGCCATCTCCACCTGCATGCCGACAGCACGCCTTGAAAGCTGAGCTGTGGTGTGACTCAGCCTATTGATGGCCCGGGTGTAACTGTGCATGCGAGCCATAGCAGTCTGATGCCTCCTGCCATTTGTCACATGCTCTGCCTGAATTGCCCTGCACATATCCTCAATGCCAGTCGCAACACGGTCTAGTCTCGCATTGTTTGCCCTGTGCCCTTCCACTGCTGCAGTTGTGAGCTCCCTCAGACAGTCATGAATTCCACCCATGTGTTTGGCAAGTGTTCCCAGTTGGACCTGCATGTGACGGATGTCCTTCCCTTGCAGGCGCTGGACCCTCAACATCTTGGACTCAACGACACTTGCACTGGCTTCGCCATTGTCATCAGCAGGCGTGGGTATTCTCCTTGGCCCTCGCCTGCGGTACTGCACTGGACTGCGCCGCATGGTTGGCTCTGTTGATGGTGATGGGGGGGTATGTGCAGGCTGCAGTGTGTGGGATCCAGTGTTGCTGTCCTCATCACTCTCCAAGTCAGGGAGTGGAAGTACTCTCCTCCTGCGGTGTGTGGGAGCAGGTATGGGTGGGGATGGCGGCATTTCTAGTCCCTCATCATGCTGTTCCATGTCTCCTCGGACTCGTGGTCGTCCGCCCCATCACTGTCCTGCGCTGCATCTGTGAGTGGAACAGTGCAAATCCTGTTATTATTTTTGTTTGCACTTGTTTGTCATATCATACCTGCGCAGTTCTATTAAATCTACTTCTGTCATGTTGAACATCTACTGTTGTCACTCCTTGCTGTACTGTGCTGCACTACACCTATGGTGTGCCCTCCATGCCTTCCCCTTACATTTGTCTGCATACAACTCCCAGAATGCATTAGGGTGTTGCTTGTAAAAGGTGGACTGGACTCAGGTGTGCTACACTACGCAGGGAATGCATTTGGGGCACGTTGTGATTACATTACACATATGTACATGTTCAGCTGTGCACTTACCTTGGGAGGTGCCCGCATGTCCTGAGGTGTCAATCTGCGTTTACACCAACTACTGACTCTGGCTGCAGCGTTGATTCCACCAGGTCCTCCAGTGTGGTGTTCAGGCGCAAGCTGGATGTTCCCCCTCCTGTTTTTTTGGCTGCGGCTAGCCTTTCTGCCACCCTCTCTTTGGCACGGCTGCGAAGGTCATACCATCTCTTCTGCAGGTTCTGTATGTCACGGTGTGTCACCCCCACAGCATTTACCTTGGCTTGTATGCCAAGCCAAATCTTCCTCTTCACTGACTCCGCAACATGCAGGGATTGTCTCCCAAAAGCTGGTCATGTCTCTGGACAACTTCCTCAATGAGGGTTTCAAGTTCCTTATCATTGAACTTGATTTTTCTCTTCCTGCCTTCTCCTTTTTTCTGTGCCTTTTCAGTGGCCATGGTGTATTTTTCTCACTGCTCCTGCTCAGCTACAATTCCTCCAGGGTGTGCTCCACCAGTATTCCTCCTCCTCCTCCTCTCCCTGTGTGCAGGTGTGGTGAATCAGTGAATGACTTCCTGGTTTGTGATGTCATCACATTGCTGCAATATGGGTAATTCGCATTTTCCGATTCGGTAATTGCGAATTCGCAAATACAGATTCGGAATACACGGAATCGGTAATGAAATTTGCGATTTTTACCGATTCGCAAATATTTACCGATTTCATTGTTGCATTCGATTTGCGATTCCATAATAGCGATTTCTTATTTTTCGCTATTATGGAATCGCAAAGAGATTTGTTGATGCATGTGGGCCAAAGAGTGTAAAGAGTGCCGGTCGTTAAGAACATTTCTGCATGTTAATCCCCATTCCAGGGATCAAAATTTCGAGTCGGGGGGAAAAAGGTCCCTGTCTTATGTGTGAGTCAGAGGCGCAGCTAGAGTCACATTTCGGGGGAGCCGGGGGGCTACTAAAAATTTCCGGGGGGGGGTGGCTAATTCTTCCACCGATAGTCAGAGTGGAGATGCAGGGGCTCTAAGAAGGGGTGACAAAACAACAAAGCCTCGTTAGCAAGTAAATGGTCTTTTAAAGACCTGTGAAGTACTCGGGTGCGGCTGTGTGTGTGCCCGGGAAGCTGTCTCAGCCCGGGCTGACACACACGACGGAGGGGGGGGCTGAAGCCCTTTGAGCCCAATGGGTGTTGCGCGCCTGGTGTGAGTGATCTTCATATGGCGGTTTTTGCGTCTAATTCTTCAAGAAAGTCGGGCAGAGGGCGAAATAGCAGGTAGAAAAAATCCCCCTTTGTCGCTATATTTTTCTCGCCTCCCTGTCTCCCAACCACTGAACAATGGAGCGCCCCTCTTTAGCCAATTTAAAACATAGGTGTCCTTTCTTTCTGTTACTTGTACATCACTAATCTTAGCAACACGTAAGGCTAAATGTGCCAGGTGATTTGCAAGTACTCTTTTCCCATGAAAAGCTGTTATTTCAAGTCAAATTGCCCTGTTTTCCGTGTTAACTACACACCACACCATTCTCTTCTTTTACACATACATAGCCAAGTGCTCTCTGTCAGTTGTTAAACATTTCTGGCAAACACACTCGTCCACCCCTGCCTTCACGCACAATGAGTAAATCCGCCACGCAATTTGCATCTCTTTTCAGCAATCTGGCTCACAAGAGCAACGGGCACTTTTCCTGTTGGCAGCCACTGTTCAGCAGGGGAGCAAATGAGGGATATCTGATTCATGCTCCCCCATAATTGCCAAAAACAGTTTACATTCAGATTTCCTGCAGCAAAGCTGGCTGCACCACCTCTCCAGCTGTTACATGCATTGTGTGGGAAGGCGGAAGTTAGGCTGGGAATGAGCCACTTTTCAGATAAAAGGTAGGCCTCTGTTTTGTTTATTTTGGAGCAAAACATTTAAAGGTCAGCCCCATTGCCGCGTTATTCAACTTCCATTAAAGCAACAGTTTAATGAGCAAAAAAAACAGGTTAACATTTGCCGACACAGTTTCAGAGGAGTTTTGAAATAAGTCTGTGGTATAGATCAGTTTGTCCTTCTTAAACTTCTGCCACCTGACCCTGGTTATGTAGAGAGTTCTTCCCTTCTGCAGGGGGGGGGAGGGGATAGTTGGGGTCGGGGGGAGGGGGAGATGGGCAGACTGGCAATCACACCAGCTCTGCCAAAAAGGCCTCACATGTTAGGACTCGAGGGAATGTAGTGAAAAGGAGCATATTACAACACAATTGTTCATATATATTAGCTAAGTACTTTCATGCTTGGTCATTGTAGCTCAATCAGTACTAGAAACAGACCCCTGGCTCGCAGTCCAATGGAGAAATGCCAGAATGTCCAGATGGAGCGGTCGCCCCTGGCAACAGATGCAGCGCGCTCGTATGAAAAATAAAGGCAACTCTTTTATGAAATGAAGTGTCAACTTGAACGCATTATAAAAACTGAAAAAGCCAACCGGTTCGTCTTTTTTACAGGACATTCACACATAGGCAAGGACATGTACACAATAGACGGGCACGTATTAAGCATGCACACACACACCTACAGACTCTCAGCTTCACAAAATCCATACAGGCAGCAATGCACACAGACCAATAGGGTGCCATAGCACCCCAGCAGGAGGCAGAAGGTGATTTGCATCACTGGAGCATAGGATAATGAGGGAACAAGATGCCAAGAAGGCATGCATCAGGGGTTTACAGTGTGATGCACAACAGGGGAGCATATCATGATATACACTTAGGTGAGTGATGCACGTCTCAGGAGAGCACCTGGTAATGTATCTCACATAAGAACTTGAGGTGCATCTCAGGAAAGCAGAGTCAGATTCTCATGAGCAACGAGTCATGTGCCTCTTGAGAGTTGGACGCCGTGTATTCTGGTGAGAATAGCATGATGTGGACTTGATGGATGTGTGCTTTATTGGGTCACAGGGTTTTGCACCGCAGGAGGCACAGTTTGACATGCATGGGCGCATTACAATGCACAATATTGCACAGATGTTGATGTGCAATAGTTGGTCAGAGAAGCTTCAAGCTGTCCCATGTCGGTCATGAGACCGCCAAACCTGTTTTTTCTCTGCCTTCTGGATCTTGTGATATTAACAATATTCAAAGAAAATAACACAGAAATCAGATAATCTAACGTCTAAAATTTGAAAGAAAAAGAAGGGTTACATCTTTCTTTCAAATGTGTTCATCAGATGTGTTGGGAGGTACAGGAAGCTTTGCCTACAGGATATGACATTTAGAATCATGGGGCATATTAGCAAGACCCACGTTAAAATTATCGCCGTTTTAGCGGCAGGAAACTGCCGCTAAAACGGCGATAATGGGCTTGCTAATATGCGTTATGGAATTCCAATAGAAGCCCAGGTTAGATGTCCTGTACATCTAACCTGGGCTTCTATTGGAATTCTATAACGCATATTAGCAAGCCCATTATCGCCGTTTTAGCGGCAGTTTCCTGCCGCTAAAACGGCGATAATTTTAACGTGGGTCTTGCTAATATGCCCCCAGCTTTTTTTGTACAGACACCCATGTGCAAAAATAACACCTTTGGGTACAACAATCAATAAGTTACAGGTAAACATGCATACTTACATTGTTGTCGCCAAGTCATATGTGACACCTTCCACTAGTCCTGAGGTTTTGGTTAGCAACATGTGGCACATATGGGCTTTTGGGACTATAGGCAACATGCCAAAACTACAAATTGCAGAATAAAGTGTTTTCTGGTTTAAAAGCTGAATATGGCATAAGGTGTCACACATGACAAGGGCCACCTAACTGTTGCATGCAAGAGTGGATGAACAATAAAAAAGTATAGAGAGATTTTCTCTTGATGATGCTGAACATTTTGGCTTCTCTACTTCATCTTGTTCACTAGTCTTTTGGCGTTCAACAATATGAACATAAAACATCTTCTGTAACAATCCCACCTGTTTTCATTTTCACACACAATTTCATAGCCAGTATTTACATTTCAATACAGACGAGAAGTACCCCATGCAATTGATGATTATAATGGGAGTTGTGTAAAATGAGAGCATCAATGAATCATTCAGGAGTACAGCACTGCACAAATGCCTACAGTACAACACACTTACAGGAATAAGTGAGTGAAAAAATGCTTACAAGAAGTATAGAGACATGTTTGCAATGTTTTGCACATTTGCACTTTGATGGTACTTGGCTACTGAATAAAGTATATTACTACTACTATAGAGACATTGATGCTCAAACAGATTCCTCGTTCTGTCAGAATATTGAATTTGCACCTCACTGATGAGCGCCAAAATTGACAAACTGGTCTGGGGCTATTATTGTTCCTGTTCAGTTGGGACAACCCCTGTCAGTTTGGGCTATGCTGTTCCTAGTGGCAAATGACCAATGATTAGCAAAACATTGTTCATTGTCTGGCGAGGCCCAGTGGGCAGAAAACATTGTACTGGATTGTGGCCCAGAGAAGTTTCCAGTTGTAAGAAATTGGGTTACTGGTTGGGGGGGATGAAACCATATTAAAACAACAACCACAATCCTTGTCAGGGTGAAGTCACAAGCAAACCCCAAGTTAACCTGTGCTCAACCCTATGGTATCTTGGCAAAGAGCAGTCAGGCTACACTTAGAGGCAAGGTGTAAAGTATTTATGCAGTACTTCAAACACTAATAAAGTGAAAACACAACACAAGACAAACCTACACCAAGTTAGAAAAATAGAGTGGCATGTAATAAATATAACAAGACCAAAATGACAAAAATCCAATTAGTAGAACCGGAGATATGCAATGTTAAAGACGAAGATGAAAATAGCACCAAAAAGCCCAAAGTGTCACTCGCAGCCATCTGGTCACCCAACACCGGGAGAAAGTCACATGTTTAGGCCAACCGAGAAGGAGCGCTGGTCAGATACAGGGACCAGATCGGTCAAGCTGAATGATTTACTTTCTTAGTCCAGCGCCAAGAGTTCTGTTTATGGTGGAAGGGGCCACGAGGAGCAGGGAGAGCATCGTGGGCATCCGTCGAAGTAGTGTGAAGACCTGGCTGGGCATTGCAGACAGTCATTACTTTAGTGAAAAGATCCTGCCAGCGTTGCAGGAAATCGGGGATGGATCTTCGCGTTGGCGATGACCACCGCAGCCGGTGCTGTTTCACAAAGAGTTGGTTTGCCAAAAATTTGCGTTGGCGGCTGACACAGGCGGCAAGGTTTTGCTGTAAACAGGCCATATCAATTCAATTCAATTCAATAATCTTTATTTCGATTTAAAAAACCATAAAAGATTGCATTCAATATAAGAACATCATACAGCAACATTTCAAGGGGTATCCCGCCCGACGATGCGCAATTATTGGGAATCAATGTCCCAATATAAGACCTTTCTTAGATTTAAAAAAACCAATAAATATATATAAAATCCCGTCAATAAATACATTTTACAATAGAATAGCATTTTAACAATATTTAAAATCACACATTTGTATGGGAAGTACATTTTATATTGTAAACAATTAGTGGGACTTTCAAAGATATACAAGGTTCCATGGCGACCAGCTAAAATAATACATAGTGGGACGTAGTCCCTCTAGTACAAAGCCAACAAGATACAAATCTAGTTTTAAATTCATTAAAACTCACAAGTACCTATAGGTATCTAAAATGTCAGTCCTATTCTCTTTCTTATTAAATCAACACCAAAGAGATATCTGCTTACACTAAATACTATTGCTTGTGTCGTATCTGTTCGCAGTATTCTTGCCGCCTCACAACATGACCTAATTCCCAAGAGCTGGCAAATGGGTTTAATCCATTTCTTCCTCAAGTGTATATAAGCTGGGCAGAAGAATAACACGTGCAATTCATTCTCTTTTGCACCAGTGTGGCAGATGTCACAACAACCATCGTTTGTACCCCCAGCGCCATATCACAAACCAACTCTCCACTGCTGTGGCTCAGTTGAGCTCCCCTGAAGTCCAGGACCAGAGGGGCACCACTTGGGGGTCCGGAAATCACTCCAGCAGAGGCCATAAGGGCTCATGCAGGTCCAGTTATAGGTCCAGGCAGCAGGTCAGCTGGACAGTTGCAGGGAGACTCTGGAGCTTCTTATGTCCCTACTGCTCAGAAAAGCAACACAACAGTCCTTCTTCTGTAGTATCCACAGCCTCAGGAATCTACTGAAGGGTTGGTGTCTGAGGTCCAATATTTATTCTTGGTTCCTCCTTTAAAGTGGGAGAAGTTTCTAGAGGTTTCCCTTTGAAGTGCACAGGATTCCTGCCTCCCCTGCCCTGGCTCCAGACTAACTACAGGGGGTATGCAATCCTTTGTGTGGAGGCAGGACACAGCCTATTCAGCTATAAGTGAGGCTGTGCCTAACTCCACCCTCCCATCCTACCAGTGATGGCTCTTTCCAGGCACACCTAAGCTCTCTATTGTGTGTCACTGTCTAGGAGGAATACACAAAGTCCAACTTCCAACTACACCCAGTCATGTGACCCAGGTACAAGCTGCAGGCACTAAATGTCTAAGGCAGGAAAATGCCAACTGAGCAAAAGAATGATGGATTTAACCCAGATCTCTTGACTGGGGTGAATATTTTGATTTGTTCTGCATTCCGTCCATCAATTGTGTGTCTTTTGCTTTCTCGCCCTAAATGGGCCGGGTATGACCAATTGTGGGCCCCGGGCGCACTGTGCCACTGGATTCAAGCTATCCTGGCTGATGAGGGAAAGACCCCGAAACCGGTCCTAGGATGCTTGTTTCTGTTCCAGGGAGGACCTGGCTTGGCAGTTCGGTCTGGACTATTCCCATGAGGCATAAGATCGAGACTGATTTGCATATGGCCAGGTCTAAACTGGGGTGGCATGGTGAGCAAAAGAATGATGGATTTAACCCAGATCTCTTGACTGGGGGTGAATGTTTTGATTTGTTCTGCATTCCGTCCATCAGTTGTGTGTCTTTTGCATTCTCGCCTTAAAATGTGCAGGTATGCCCAGACGTGGGTCCCGGGCTCACTATGCCACTGGATTCAAGCTATCCTGGCTGATGAGGGGTGAAACCCCAAAACAGGTCCTAGGATGCTTGTTTGTGTTCCAGGGAGGACCTGTCTTGGCAGTTCGGTCTGGACTGTTGCCATGAGGCACAGGGTCAAGACTGATTTGCATATGGCCATGTCTAAACTGGGGTAGCAAAGTGAGCAAAAGAATGATGGATTTAACCCAGATCTCTTGACTGGGGTGAATGTTTTGTTTTGTTCTGCATTCCGTCCATCAATTGTGTGTCTTTTGCTTCCTCGCCCTAAGTGGGCCGGGTATGCCCAGACGTGGGTCCCGGCTCACTGTGCCACTGGATTCAAGCTATCCTGGCTGATGAGGGGTGAAACCCCGAATCCGGCCCTAGGATGCTTGTTTCTGTTCCAGGGAAGACCTGGCTTGGCAGTTCGGTCTGGACTGTTCCCATGAGGCACAGGGTCAAGACTGATTTGCATATGGTCAGGTCTAAACTAGGGTGGCATGGTGAGCAAAAGAATGATGGATTTAACCCAGATCTCTTGTCAGGGGGTGTATGTTTTGATTTGTTCTGCATTCCGTCCATCAATTGTGTGTCTTTTGCTTTCTCGCCCTAAGTGGGCCGGGTATGCCCAGACGTGGGATCCGGGCTCACTGTGCCACTGGATTCAAGCTATCCTGGCTGATGAGGGGTGAAACCCCAAAACCGGTCCTAGGATGCTTGTTTCTGTTCCAGGGAGGACCTGGCTTGGCAGTTCGGTCTGGACTGTTCCCATGAGGCACAGGGTCAAGACTGATTTGCATATGGCCAGGTCTAAACTGGGGTGGCATTGTGAGCAAAAGAATGATGGATTTAACCCAGATCTCTTGACTGGGGGTGAATATTTTGATTTGTTCTGCATTCCGTCCATCAATTGTGTGTCTTTTGCTTTCTCGCCCTAAGTGGGCCGGTTATGCCCAATTGTGGGTCCCGGGCTCACTGTGCCACTAGATTCAAGCTATCCTGGCTGATGAGGGGTGAGACCCCGAAACCGGTCCTAGGATGCTTGTTTCTGTTCCAGTGAGGACCTGGCTTGGCAGTTTGGTCTGGGCTGTTCCCATGAGGCACAGGGTCAAGACTGATTTGCATATGGCGAGGTCTAAACTGGGGTGGCATGGTGAGCAAAAGAATGATGTATTTAACCCAGATCTCTTGACTGGGGGTGAATGTTTTGATTTGTTCTGCATTCCGTCCATCAATTGTGTGTCTTTAACTTTCTAAAAGTGGCATTTTCAAAATTGTAATCAGAAATCCGTCTTCACCATAAGAGAAGATTTTTCATTACAATTCCAAAGACAGCAAACATGAACTGTTAACCTGTTTCCATTTGGAGCTTACATCTTATTAATTATAATAAGGTAACTCCAGTGTTATCCTATGGGAGAAGCAGGCCTTACAGTAGTTAAAAAACGAATTTAAGAGTTTTATTTTACCAGGACATGTAAATATTAAAAATGCATGTCCTACTTTTAACTACACTACAACATGCCCTCTGGGCTGTACACGGCCTACCTAGGGGTGACTTATATGTATTAAAAAGGAAGGTTTGGGCCTGTTAAATGCCGGCATGGCAGTTTAAACCTGAACCTACAGGCTGCAATGGCAGGCCCAAGACATGTTTAAATGGCTACTTAAATGGGTGCCACAATCAGTGCTGCAGGCCCACTAGTAGCATTTAATGTATAGGTCTGGATATATGTAGTACCACTTTACTAGGGACTTATATGTAAGTTAAATATTCCAATTGGGGATACCATGTTTGAAGGAGTGAGCACGTGCACTTTAGCATTGGATAGTAGTGGTAAAGTGAACAAAGTCCTAAGGCCAGAAAAAATAAGAGCAGCAGAAATGGAGGAGGGAGGAAAAATGTTCAGGAGAAGACCACCCTAAAGCTGACAAGCTTAACACCAGAGACAGAGATGAATTCAACCATTGTTCAGTTTTTCACATAGATGACCTAGGAGCCAAAGTAGCTACGGCTGTAGGTGAAGTTGGAAGCCATATGACTAAGTGTACAATCAACTTCTAGTATAGATGACTGACCAGCATGAATAGGTGTTGTTCCTTCTGTTCATATTGATCTATATGAGGTCCAGAAACACCCTCTTCCGACGCACTCTCCCCTTTGTTTTGCAATTTTATATAGCACAAACGCGACCCGAGAGCAATGGAGCACTTTACATGAGCACCAGTTACATTAGACAAGGACACATTCATTGTTTTATAGGCACGGGGAGATGAAGTGATTTCTCCAGAATCACGGGAAGTTGAGTGCCAATGGTGAGACTCAAACCTGGTTCCCCAGTTCCAAAGCCAACAGCTCTGGTCCTTACACCACTTAAACAGATGATGGATGTGCAAGTGTGTTCTGCTGGTATTCCCCAGCTCTGGGCTAGTTAGAGCGCATAAATGATTAGGTTCTCTAGGACGAAGAGAATACCAGAAGCAGCAAGACTTGAATTAGCACCTGTACAGTTAAATAAACCTGGTGAGAGGCACTTTTATTGTCAACCTGTATTGTATTCTCTCTTCCTGCAGAGTAATTGTCTTTCATATGGCTTTGGTATTAGCTGTTCATTCCATCATTCCCTTCCTTATCAACAACTGTGTGTATAACTTAGCCCTTTCTAACATTTTACTTGCCTTCCCTAATGTATCTCTGCTGTTCATGTTTTCCTATCCACCCTGTGCATGTCAGAACAATTGTTTCACCTTAAATCACCTCTGTATGTATATTTGTCACATCAACGGAAAGGTCTATTTGAATCTATGCTGCTTGAAACAGGCACAGAAGTAAATAATGAGAACAGCTAGAATCAAATGGTCTTCATATGATCTCTAAATTTATTTTCTTCCAGAGTCATGACAAGCTCCAATACATTGTTCCATGATTTACTTCTTTGGAAGGAGAACATAATTGCCCATCAAGACTCCTATGTACCTTTAGGTTTACCAAGGTTAGCTTATCAAAGAAGTGGGAGTAATTTGCTGTGAAAGAAAATTGTGGTCTAATCAATTATATAATATACAGGAGGTTGTATTCTCTTAGAAATGACTTGGGTGGGTATTGTTTTTGAGTTACAAAGCAACACGAAGCCATACAAAAAAAGGGTAATGCATTACTCTTTGCATTCTGCAACTTATCGAAAAATATAAAAGGTCCACTGTTTACTCCACTAATGGCAGTGATCAAAGCAAAGTTGCTTCCAACTATCGCTTACGGAAGCGTGGTCCATAGTGGAAACAATGCAGCAATTCAGGATAATATACAAACACGAGTGTACAAAAGAGTATTTTGTTTACCACGAGATGCCTCACCAGCCCAGGTACGCTTGGAGTTCGGCCTGCAGGAACAGCGATTGCTTAGAAGGTACGAGGCAATTAAAATCTGGTATAAAATCTGGTTGAACCAGGGATTAGAAATCAACAAAGCACTCTGGGATGCCCTGCAAAACGATCCTAAATCGGAATATGCAAAGTATTTAGATGCCTCACTAAAAATTACAAGGACGGCCGAGCTCTGGCAAAGAAATCTACCTTGGACTTCATTTCAACTAGCCATGAAAAGAGCAGCAAAAATGCACTCGCAATTAGACGACAAATTGAGATTAAGCAAACGAGCACATGCATGGATGGTCCTACATTCCTACATTAAACCAGAGCCAGCGGTATATCTGGGCCTCGCCTTCCCTGCTCATATAAAAACACAGTTTCTTCAACTGCGCATGGGAAAGTTGCCCTCCAACGCTGACCGTCCCAGCTGGGAGTTCAATGGTTCGAAAGCATGTAGTCTATGTGGGTCACCAAAACAGGATCTCGTACATTTAATATGCATCTGCCCAGTATTAGGTATCCATCGTCGCCACTTCCTGAGGAGCCACTTCAATGAGAAAGGCATCCGTACATGCAGATCAGCTATACTACAAACTCTGGACTCAAAGGACCCAAAATTAATATGTCATTTGATAAATTTCCTAATTTGTTACAAGAAACTGGTATCACAGTGAATTGGTTAAATACTGTATTGATCTTGCTCCAGCTAATCATACTTATAACACGGAAACTTGATTTTAAATCACTAAATATAAACTCTGATGATTAATTTTATCCTTAATGTGTATAAAAATGAAATAATAATAAGTGTATATTGCTTTTTAGATATTGGAATATTGTGTCGGTTTTAATTAACTATACAATAAAGAATATCCACTCAGAGTTACAGATGTGTTATGGTGACATACATTCCTGCAATAATATAATGATACGTCTAGTCACTAAAAATAATTTATTACATGCAGCTTGGCACATCAATTTGGACGGCTGCCTTTTATCAGTGTGTGGGAAGCTGGTGAGTGTCAGCACAAGCACTTTCTCTATACACGTTTAGCAGGTGGAAACCACACCGTTCCTTTTTTAGCATACTAAGAAAATGTGTGGGTGCCCACTCTCATCCTTCTTAAACTCTGAAGAAAAAATGAAATAGACTTACAGAGGAGCTCTAAACCGTTCTCTGAAACAAATAAAGTTATCTGACAAGATTGGAGTGGGTGGTAGCTTGGAAACAGGAGCCTGATGCAGCAAGGTTGTCTTCTTCTTAGTAGGTGCTAGTACACATCTGACAGTTCTTCTCCGGGAATGACCAGGGCCGGGGTATGTGTGGTGACCAGGGAACAGAGTCTGTGCCATCCGGGGATGTGCTGAGTGTAGGCAAACTCGCCGCACTGCCAGTAAATATCCATCATTGTAGAGGTGCCCCATTGCATGTCCAAAATGTGCACGAAAATGCCGCAATTCTCATTCCTGCCCAGTAGAAGCATTCCTTTACCTCTGAAACACAAGGAATACAGTGTAAGTTTCCATGCAATTAGGGGTTGCCCCTTCCCTTTAGCCAAGTGTTTTCACCCACCTTGGTATCCCAGATGTCCTGACATGGGGTGGTCATGCTTTTGTTCAACCCTCCCCCATCTGATTAATTTACCTTTCTATCATCGAGCAGGGCGGCCCTACCCAGGAACTCAATGTCAGGGGTCCATTTTTTGTTAAAGAAGACTGCCACAGATACACTAAGGGTCATCCTTGGACCAGAAATTGAAGCAGGAGTGGACGTGTTTGTGCATTGAGCTGGGGGCTTCGCTACCTCCAAGTATCTCTTCTCTGGGAAGTCTCGGGCCAAACAGTATCCTCCCCTATGTTGCCCTTTCTGAGCATCCTGTCTAGCTCAGTTTGGATATTGCTAGGCTCGGTGAAAAGGTATAGAGCCATTGGGTTGGTTTCGTATTGGATCAGATTCACTACTACTCTGTTGGTTCAACTTTGTTGGGTTGGATTTGGGCCCTAATTCTGAATAGGTATAAGTGTAGAAGGCATTTTGCTTTTTCGGGGGCTACCTCTTGGGACAAGGAAAGTCGGTCTGTGCCTACTGCATGCGGTATCAGTGAACAGACGTAACACGGCCAGGCTGATGTCTGGGAGCCCACTGCGGTCATGTACTGATACCACATGTTTTGCAAGAGGGTGCTGTGTACTGCACATTGTGTGCTAGTGTTTGGTGTGGTGCAATTGTAAGTGACATGTGCAAGCGCTGTGACAGTTTTAATGGACTCCATTTGGCCAGGCAATTCTTTAGCAGTGAATAGGCACAGCAGCACCCAAAATAGAGAGAGGGTACATAGAAGTGCAATAGTAGATAACTTGTAATTTAGCATTGCAGGTCTCGGTATGAATCCAGGGGAGGTGTCTGTGGTAATCTGGTGATTGGTGTTTATCTTTTAACAGTTCAAATAAAAAGTTCCCGGTGCAGTTTGTAATCTTAATTCACACACTTTGGATTCACACTGGGGTGTTGATGTGGAAGCTGGTGCACTTGGAGGTTCTGTTGTAGACCTGTTTGAAAAGAACTTGGTTCATTTTGTTAATTCAGCAAACATTACATGTGCGCCGTAGTCAATGATTTTTCTGGGGTTCCTGTACTTCCCCTAGGTGTGTGTTCTCCACACCCCCTTTACGCAATTTTAGTGAGGCACCAGAAGGTGGCCCCGCCGAGGTATCTTTTTGATAATTAAAATTAAAGGTGGCTTATTGGTAATCAGACAAATTCATCTCTTTTATGAGCCATTGAGCCCCCCTCCTTCATACCTAACTGGGTGCTTGGAGTAGTGCAAAATGTTTATGGAGTGGTTTCGTATTCATAGGGATGGATCGCATCAGTTTTAAACTAGGGTTATATGGGCCCTGTCAGCTTTCCAGGAATATGTCTCTTCTAGTGTGTGCATGGGGGCCCCATCGGTGTGGGCTGCGTCTTTCAAACTACAAGTGCACGGGACTGTGCGAGAGGGGCTGTGTTGCTGTTAAGTGTTGGTGGTTGCAACGTGCCCCAAGATCACGTGTGCATCTCTCAGTTCCCGGCATGCGGTGTGCAACATGACCCTCCCTTTGGCACCAGATACCTCGACTCTGCCCTTTCTCTAGAGACTTCTCTTGGGCTGACTTTGGTCTTCTTTTGTTGGTTTCTGGGTGTTTCCCAAGGTTTCGTGCGATCTGCGACCTTATTTATTATGCGGCGGAGGGGGTCGGAAAGTTGTCCAGTAGCCCCCATTTGGCCCTGATTATGATGTCTTGTGGTGTCTGAAGTCTTGGCCTACTGCTTTCTAAATGGTGCATGTGAGGCTTGGTACCTTGTTTAATTGCTATGCCTGATACGGGGATGAGTGCATTCAGCGTTCCACTCTCCCTGGAGCTACAATTGACACTGGGGATCCCCCCTCTCCTAGGCAGCCCATTCTCCCTCAGACCATGTCCTGCTTCTTTTCAGCACATTTGGACCTGCTGTTCCAGGCATGTGGCTAGGTACGTCTAAAGTACGGGCATGCTTCTGTCGCTATTTTGGAGGGGTATGGCCCGGTGGTCGGATATTGGAAATTGAAAAAACTAGAGAAAACATTGCTGGTAACATAATAACGTGAATAGCCCGGGCTAAGGCCAAAAACCTTTGCAGAAGTCTGCCGAGTGATGATGATGAACCAGCACTGTTTCAGTAATTTTGGGATACCTGGCTACTCCGGTGAACTTCATGGCTGACTCAATGCCATGCGGATGCCTCACAGCTTATTGGTTCTTTTGCCTGTGCTGTAGAGCTTGTGGGGTCTTTACTATCCAGGCGTGTGGGAATCCTAGCTCCCACCACTGAGGACTGCTTTGTTTTAGAACTGAAAGGGGGCCTCCATTGCTTGGAGACCTCTAGTTTTTTGAGGCGCTGTTGGGGCTACACGCCATGATGGAAACATCAGTCCCAGGCCGGATGCCCGAGAATTGGGACCTTTCGACTTGGTCATTGGAACTCGTACCTATTGACTTTGGACACGGGGACCTACCTCCTGATTATTGAGTACTTCACCTGGGAGTCTCCCTGCCCCCTCATCAGACTGCCTTCCCCTGGGGTTTGGCCAGCCAATCCTACCCTGGGGTGGGGTCAACCGTAGAGTGGGACCTCGCCTCCCGCAGGCGCCCTTGGTGGCGAACTTTAGTGAGGATACTTGGTCAACAGAACACATACTGCAGCCCTGAACATCTGAATGCTAGTTAAACATTTGCATTTCTGACATTATCTCCTTGGTCCTTCTTTTAGTTTTGTAAAAAATTTGGGGGATATGGATGAAGGTGTGCTATTCATTCTAGAGGTTCACCTTACTGCACATTTGGACTCTGTGTTTGTGTGAAGGCATTACCTCCCCAGACAGTTACCCCTCTGTGCCAAGGCTGTGGCCCCGTTCCTTGTTGGGCTGAGTTCCCTGTCTGTGGTGGCTGCTGCCATGTGTTTATCCAGCTACATGATCCCTGCTGCAGGAGTGTGGCGGCTGACAGACCTCCCTGTGGCTGAATGTAAGGTGCATTCGGGTTTCCCTGTGCTTGGCTTTGTGGATGAACGTTTGTAGGGTTTTGTGGTGGCTGGCCTTGGCCCATCGATCTCTTCTCATGGTATGTTTTTAACCAGCATCTGTCTGCTAGCTGGCCCATCGTGTGGAGACAGTAGCATTCCCTAAGGTCTGGTAGCTGCCAATCTCCCTGGCCTCTGCCGCCATAGCTAGGTTGAAACCCTCTGGGGTTTTGCGGAGGAGCGCCCTTTAAATAATGGTGCCATTCCCATGCTTGCGGCCCCCTCGAGGGTAGTCTTTTTCAATTTGTGTTGGACCAGTTTAGCAGTGTCTCTCTGGGCTTGCTCTTGTTTTGCTCTATCCTTTTCTTGCTTCTTTTTGTGGCAATGTAATGTATGGACTTGTATCTCCCGCCAGGGTTTGGTGTCTAACCCAACCACGCTGTCCAGTCCTCTTTGTATCTCGGTGGGCAGCCCCTTTTTGGGTATACTGTAAAAGAATGCAACTTGTGGGCTAGTATCAATCCATGGCTGTCCTGTCTCTTGTCCCCATCATTCCCTCTTTATAGCCAGAAAATCAGTTATACTTTCCCCTAGCTTCATAGTCTCTGCCATTAACCTTCCTACATCTGGGCGGTCAGGGAAAATATCCCTCAGGGCTGTCCACATTCGGTGCCCGTATGAATTGAATGTGGCCCATCAAGCTCGGTATCTATCAGTGTAATTACTGGGATGCGAGCTTGGGTGAAAACCAAGTTAGTTTGCTCTCCAATAAGACTACTTAGCAGACTTTTAAAATTGCCTATTGCTAGGTTTATTCCTGTGATATTCATCTCAAAGCATGAGATCCACTTCCCCACTTCATCCAGCAATGGTGCTGACTTTTTCCTTAACCACTCTTTATCTATCTGAGCCCATGGCACATAGATGGTCCCTGACATGCCCTTCTGTAGTAATGGGTACATTGTTATTTCAGGTAGCTCTACTGGTTTCTCCCTAACACGGCTTTCCCATCTTTTTAGGCATTCCCACATATATGGAAAGTTCCGCTTGAGATCTCTTCTCCCATGTCAGAATCAATCTTCCGCTATAGCCATGGGCTCTGATTTGAAGTATCCATCCTCCAGCCAAAGTCTATCATGCTGGTCTTTTTCCTCGGTCCAGCAGGCTAACAGGTAGCAGAATGGGTGCTCAAAGAACTCGCCTTCCTCCCATGCTACTATCTCCCTTGGGATCAGTCTGTCCTTCCCATTTACGTCGACATCACTGCTCCCCTCGTATGCACGCAAAGGTGGCATCTTGTTTTTCCCGGGTCATGGTTGGGTCAGAACCAGGCTGCCTTGGTCTCTTATTTCCTGGTCATCCCCTCTCCTAGGGTTGAAGGACTGGTGAGGCTTGGATCCCTGACAGAAGCCTCTCATCTAGTTCTACCTCTGACTCTTCTCCAATCAGTGCCCTGTGCCTACCCCCGGCTTTCCTTATGTGGGTGCCGCGCTGCTCTGTTTTCTCGCTGGGCTTCCTGGGTGCGAGCTCTCTCCCTCTCTCTCCTTAGCTTACTCCTTTATCCTCATCTCGTCTAGGTTGTCTCCTTCACTCTGAGCTATGCGCTGTTCTTTTTGGTCGGGCTTTTCCCTCAAATTCACTCTCTGTTGTTTCCTCAGCTATCTGAGCAAATCCTGTAGCCTCACCCTCATCATCGGTTCCTGGGAGACTGGGGCTCCCTTCCTCACCCCTACTGCTGCATCACTGTCTATGACTGCCACAAATCTCCCTGTCACTCGCGTATGTCTGCCTGAATCAGTGGGAGTGCGTGTTCTACATGCTGTTTGCGGTTCTATGTGTCAGACGCAAAGGAAGGGGGGTCGAGCTTCTGGGTGCCTTTCTACCAGACTTGGGTCGCACTGGAATTGTCTGGGCATGCTGGCCTGTTGGTTTCTCATGCTTGGGCCTAACTGTTCATCGTTTGGTGGGGGGCCTGCCAGCTCCTATTATTGATGGATTGGAATATCCTAATGTTGGGGTGACTGGTGTGAGCACCTGTATAATTGCATATGTTGGGGGAGGTGCTGACGCCTTGCTTGCTATCTGTCATGTAGGATTATCGATCTGGGCCTCCTCAAAGATGGCCCATAGTTCTAATAATGCCTCACTTCTCTCTTTCTTTTGGCCTGTGTATTTAATTTGCATGTGTGTTCTCATATGTTCAATTGTGTTTGTGTCAAACGTTCCCTCCTTCGGCCCGGGAAATGTGTGTGCCTTCTTGTGTGCGTGCCATTCTTGGCAAACCATTTTACGTTTCTTAGCCAGTGTGGTAAATCTGGTTTGCATGTGCTTTAATTGTGACTCCATGATAAGTCTGGTAGTTTTAGTGGACAAAATACACCTTAGATTCTTTTTTTGGGGGGAGAATCTTTAGTTTTGATCTAATCATTGGGAAACATTTTTGTGGTTTACTTCTTGTAATTACATTAATTCAAGCTCAGCACTATCTACAGATGCATCAACAATTCAATATGAACATTTCATCAACACTAATAACAATGCAAGTGAAGGGTGGCAACATAGGTAAAAAGTGCAACTGTCAACAAAAACAGTATCTGAACGATATCGACTTTTGGTGTCAAATAGAGTTTGTGAGAAATGGCAGCACCCTTATACGAAACATTGACTCATCGACAGAAAAGCACAACACTTAGGACAATCTTTGATCAATTTTTGTACAAAATATAGTTTGTAATATATACCAGCATCATAACATCACATATACATTACATCATTCTCAACAAAAACTGACAGAGAAAAAATTATGACTTTGCCAAAAATCTCCTAGCCCGCTTCTAGCACATGCTGTCCTGGGACCAGTTTATTTTATTTTATTTTATTTTATTAGCATAGTTATTTAAAACCATTGCATCAAAGCACATCAATAACATTTGTTTTGTAATAGTTATATGATAGTAAAATAAATAAAGGAATTTAATTAAGATAAGTTATTGTTCGTTTTCAATTCAGCTTGTAATTTGAAGTTCGTTCCCTGGGCTTCTATTAAGAGCCTATCTGTTTAGTCTGATGTTGTTGCTATGCACTCACGGTATGGAGGATGGTGCAGTTTGGGAACAGGTGCTTCCTTCAGGATAACTGTGATGTATCTCAGAGTGTTCCCTTTGGATAGAGCTCCAACTTTGATCTGGAATTTTTTCCCTACCAATCTCAGGAACTTCACCAAGCGGCAATTCAGCTGTGGATCATCAGGTGCGAAGCAGGCGAACACAGCTTGTCTCCGGGTGCGAATACCTCGTTAATTAAAATGAGCTTTTAAAAGTTGTTTTCGTTCATTCAAGAGCTCCTTACATGAGCAAAGTAGGTGCAACATGTCCTCCGGTGCTGTGCCACATAGGCGGCAGGTGGGGTCCGCTTTGACCTTCAGCCAATGTGGAAAGTGCTTGGGACCAGGGAAAGCTCTGCGTGGTACATGGAACTAAGTGAGCCTGATAGTCTGACAATATCAGCTCCGGGACAAAGGTAATAGCAATAGTTTGCAGAAAGAAGGGAATGACTTGAGAACCACAGGCCCCTCTTGGCCATACAAAGTTAAACCTAGTTTCCCTGGTCCAAATCTTTTTTCTGAAATGTCCTAATTGCACCCTGTATCATACCCAGGGGCCAAGTGTACCATCTGTATTATGCCCAGCAGTCCAAGCGACCAACACCTCTCACTCCTTTCAGACGCCAATGGTGTTGAGAAACTGGTGACACTGCAAAACCCTTTTAGACTAAAAAATAAGATTGAGGTGCCAACTCCTCTAAATCAGGATAGCGTTATCACAAAAATAGTGTCCTGGGAGCCATAAAGGGCTGTACAATAAATATTCACCTTTCCTAGCGTGCTGACTATAAAAAATAGGGTGACTTCTGTGGGATCGCCTCCTAGGCCACTGTACGACTACTCAGCTAAGACTAATAAAATAGGTAATATGCCAGATTTCAGTCAGTGGTAGGGACACTTCTCCCTAGTTTGCCATACGCCAAATACTTTACTAAGGTTCTGATGTAGTCTCTGACTCTCTGTGATGTCCCAAGATTCGGCAGAACTTTTAATCAATTGTGGTATCTGCTCACCTTGCTTGATGCGCAAACGTGAATCCGTCCGAGAAGGGTCTCCTTCCTTAGGCTGTCTGCTCACCTTGCTTGATGTGCAAATGGGAATCTGTCCGAGAAGGGTCTCTTTCCTTTGGCTGCAGCCTGGTTCAAGGTACCAATCAGCTCTGATGGAGGCTCACCAAAATGTTGATTGAACACAAAATACCTTGAAAAACAAAAGACTAGAGGCGTTTGGCAAAATAAGAACAGTTTGTTTAATTAAACAATGCGTCCAGCAGAACAGTTACAGGCATAGGGTCTGAGGACTGTCTCAACTTGCAATCAATCTGAAATGGGTTTATATACAATTTATTGAATACCATAAACAGTTCAGGCGATCCTTTTTTGGTAAGAAATGTGAACTGCTGTCTTTTGAGTCATAAATTAATTTATTCAACGGAGAATCCAGGTGGGACTCGACCTTGCGTGGACACAATGCAGTCAGTGGGTAATGTGTCCAGATGTCCGACATGGGGAGTGTGTGATCACTGGGTGTACTGTGTGTGCTATGTCCTGATTGGCTGTATGTTCCTAACTTATGTGGCATCTGACTTTATGGTGTTTTGGGAGTGCACATACCCCTCCAGCCATGTGTGCTTTATTGGGGCCAATCTCCCTGGACCATTGAGGTGTCACTGCACCTATTAGTGGGATTGATATGGGATTTCCTGTTCGTGCATTTGTCTGCTGGCTCTGTGCTGCCCCAACTGTGTCCTGTCAATCAATGACCTCAGGCCTAGGTCTCAGAGCCTGCCTAACTAAGCATTTCTGAGTCGGGGTTGACGTTGAGTTAATAACGGGTGAATTTGTTAATGAAGATGTGGTTTCGTTTCTATAAATGACTGTATCATTCTCTATATTGACATCAACGTTCGTAAATATTAAGATTACCATTGCAGGAAATTTCATCTGAGCTTTGTTCCTTAATTTTTGTAGCTCTTCTATTCAACTTCCTAATTCTCACTGTCGCTGCACCATCCTTTTGTAGATATCTGAGCTTACTTGATACGAAAACCTTTCATATGTCAACGCTTTATCTCTCAGCACACAGGTTAGAATTAGCTCTTTCACTGTATAACTTATGAAATTGTCAAGAATCTTACTTGGAGATTTCCGATTTGAGTTCTGCTTAAAGGTGTCCCTATGGACTCTTTGAATTTCCATGTCCACATTGATATCAGTTCTGTCCTGTGGGATTCCTCCCTTTAAGAGTTTAAGTAAAAAGCCCTTTAAATTCCCAGTCTCTGACCCTTCTGGGATATTAAATAGTCTTAGATTGTTACGCCTTAAGTAATTTTCTAATCTTTCAAGATCTTCCATTAGCAGTTTATTTTGTTGTTTCAATCCACCTAACTCTTGTGTGTTTAATTGCAGGCTGAGGCTACCTCTTTCCATGCTCTCCTTCAATACTTGTGTTTACTCTGCAAGACCATCAAACTTTTTCTCTGGTGCACAACATGACCCCTGTATTTCTTTCTGATTATTATTTTTTATATTTTCAGATGTGAGGCCCAAGAGAATGCCTTCTAGAGAAGCATGTTGATTATCCGTCTTATCTGGTCTGTCTAACTGTATGCCTTACACAGCCTCTTCAGAACCGTCTCCCTCCTCACGCGCATCTACACTTTGCGATGTAGGACTCATAGATGTAACAGGAGCCTCTCCCAGGTCGCCTGCTACCAAGAGGTCTGAAAGCTGTTTACTAGGTGTATTAGCATTACTAACTAATCATCCTTTTTACTCCATACCATTATTCTAAAAAAGGAATTGAGTGAGAAGGGTGGCTTTTTAACTGCCCCAGCAGCTTTTCTCCCCTAGGTTTGTTGCAAGTCTTACTCAGGTTAGGTGTTTGTTTTTTCACCAGTATGGTTTTATTGAATACAGGTTCCTTATGGACTTCCCTTATAGAGCCACTTTCCCTAACCAACTTTCTCTTTAGCCCTGCTGACCATAGCAAGTATGTATTCCTGCCCGAACCCCTACTTGGGATGGTAGCCATTGTTATTAGATAGTCAGAGGAGGTAATCAGAGCACTTGTTATAAGCATGGATGAACTTCTAGGGCCCCTCTGCTCCCATACCTGCACAGTCTTGTAGTCTCTCCAGTACCCAGCTTCAACTGTTCCACCAGTTTAAGCCATCTGCCCCCCTTTTGGCCATCCACCTCCTTGTCGGCATTAGAAGAACTGGTAAATACCTGCAGGGCCTGTGAGACCAGCTGTACCCATCATTCATCTGTCATTCGTGATTCTGTACTCCACTGTGCTGGAACAATTGCTGGGACAACTGGTCACAAAATAATAGCGCTATCCCTAACTAGTGGGAAGCGTCCCCAACTGCACTCAAGGAAAATTAATTCGCCATAGGTATTCAGGTAATCAAGTGAAATTTTATTTCATTTCATCTTCTTTCAGAAATCATATGCATTTTCTTCACATAGAATCCATCCTGATTATAGGTTAATAAACATTTTTTTCCTTAAAATGACTGAGCCCACTGCATTTCGGGCCACGCCCTTCATCAGGGGCTTGCTCCTACAAAAATAGAAGAAACTAGCCTTTATGTCTACTGGGGTATATATCTGAAAAAATAATCATAGATTCTAAATGAAAGCTACAAATTAAATAAACGAGGTGACCATGCCTATTCACATGGTATATTCATGCCATCTGCTTATCAAAAAACATCTGTCAAAAGTGCGTTCCTATCCTGTGTATACCATGTAATTTGCGTGTGTTATGAACTGTTGAAAATAAAGTAAAGTGCAAAGCTTGAAAAAATAAGTGAAAACCCATGCCGAAATCCGTCCACAACGTAACGCCCAATAGTGAGTAGTACATGCAACCATACTCATGTGGTGTGCGTAACAACCGCGATTCACCAATCCTTATATCCCAAACTTTCAAACACTCTCGAATAGAGTGACTTACTTAATAGAGTTATAATCGCGCTATGACCAATTGCCGTCGGTGTTGAATCTGAAAGCTAAAGCGTGTGAAACCGTCATGAAATGCGGCATAATAGCAGCACAATTTCTTACGTTTGTAAAGAGCCGAAAGTAATCACTCACCCGTGGCGGTCTTTGTGAAGCTTCTACGCGTCTCCCGAGGTGGAGTCAAATTGAAGTGTTACTGCATCTAACCTGACCCGGAGTTGAAAGCATATTGTAACCTGGAAGTTTATACCCACATGTGAAGTCAGAGCCCAGGCAGGGACCCGCGATTAAAGAGAAAAGAGCATAAATCGTGAAAAACGTGGAATCGTATAGCCACTTCTGACAGATGCGTGTGTTGACCAACTGCGTCATCTGATGCGTGTGATGTAAACCAATCCTAGTTGGTATTGAAAGAATTGAAGACCTAAATTAAGAACGGTACTGAGAGTTCATGCTTTTCCTCACTTACTGAAAACAAATGGTAAATAAGCCCTGGTACATGACCCACTAAATGTGAATTTAGAGAATGTCACAGCTGTAACAATCTACTATGAAAAAACTAAAAAAGAAGAAGAACAATCTGTATACAGTGTCACTAACACATTTAAATACTGATTGTAAATAATGGCTCAATACTCTATATGTTCATGGTACATTAAGTCTTCTTATCCCAACTTGCTGAAAAATAAGGTGATTAAACCATATACGTAACACACTAAGAGTCAAATTCGGCCCCACCACTGCTGTTGTGGTCTACGTTTATGAAAGAAAACATTTAACATGCTCAGAGTCAATTTTGACCACCCTACTGCTGTGGTGGTCTATGGTTATAAAGGAGAACATTTACAGTGTCAACAACACGTTAAATGATAAATAGCAATACTTGCTCAATACATTAAATATTCATGTACAAGGCGTCCTACAGGAAACAATTAAAACCCATACGTTCGTTGAGACCCTTAGGATTCACTGTGTCCAAATAGTTGATCCAAAATATTTCTCTTTGGAGTAAAATTTGAGTATTATCCCTCCCTGTTACTATGGACACTTGCTCAAGTATCATGTATCTAAGTTGACTGACATTGTGGTTGTTGTTGTTGAAATGTGTGGCCACTGTAGATTTCTGATTTTTGTTGGAATGTTACTTCTGTGCTCATAGAGCCATGTCTTTATTTTTCTATCTGTTTTTCCGACATACACTTTTCCACAAGGAGATTTCAACATATCAAAAACTGAAAAAGAAGAACAATTTGTATACAGTGTCACCAACACGTTTAAATACTGATTGTAAATAATGGCTCAGTACTCTATATGTTCATGGTACATTATGTCTTCTTATCCCAACTTGCTAAAAAATAAGGCGATTAAACCATTTGCGTAACACACTAAGAGTCAAATTCGACTACTCCACTGCTGTGTGGACTACGATTATGAAAGAAAACATATAACACGCTCAGAGTCAATTTTGAACACCCTACTGCTGTGGTGGTCTACGGTTATAAAGGAAACATATATATCTCTCCCCGTCACTATGGGTACTTGCTCAAGTTTCATGTATCTAAGTTAACTGACATTGTGGTTGTTGAAATGTGTGGCCACTGAACATTTCGGGATTTTTTGTTTGAATGTTACTTTTGTGCTCATAAAGCCGTGTCTTTATATTTCTCTCTGTTTTTCCGACATACACTTTTCCACAAGGACATTTCAACATATAAATGGCGTTGCTTGTGTCACATGTTGCAGTAACCTTAAGTTTGATGGTAGTCCTCCAGATGGGGTGCGATAAAATGTTCCCTTTAATGATGGAATTACAACTCCCGCAATTCATACATGGTAGTGTGCCTCTGTTTTTTTCAGATTTTTGAACGTGTTTTTTGTTCAGAATATGTTTGAGATTGCTAGTGCGCATGTAAGCAAATCTTGGTTGATGTTCAAATATGTTTTTGAAGTCAGTTTCCATCTGTAACATCAGCCAGTATTTTTGAATGGCTTTCTTTATCCTGAAACTACGGGTTGAGAATTTAGATACGAAAACTGCCCTCTTTTTATCTTCTAAGGGTGTTTCTTTGCTTTTAAGTAAACTATGACGTGTTATGTTCTCTGCTTTCTGTACCACTTCTTGTAAAATCAATGTAGGATAACCCCTTTGTCTGAATTTCTCCACCATGGTTTGTGAACTGCTTTGAAAAAGGTCATTGTCGGATGATATTCTTTTTAATCTGAGTAGTTGCGAGTACGGTAAATGATTTTTTAAGGAAGGTTGATGGAAACTTGTGCAATGAAGTAGGTTATTCCGATCTGTTGGTTTGGTGTAAACGCTTGTGATTAATTGATTGTTTTGATTGATTATTAGAACGTCCAAAAAGGTAATTTGGTTCCTACTGATCACTGAAGTGAATCCAATTCTCTTGTCCACTGAATTGTGTCTCTCAATTGCCTCAGATAGTTCATCTTGTGATCCCTTCCATAATATTAAAATGTCGTCTATGTACCGACGGTACATGATGAGATTGTCCGTCCACTGTTGTTGGTTAAGAATATGATTGAGTTTGAATCTGTGCATGAACAAATTGGCATAAGCTGGTGCGGCACAGTTTCCCATAGATGTTCCAGACAGTTGGGTAAAGAAATCATCTTGCCATTTGAAATAACTGTGAGATAATGTGAAGTGTAGTAACTCTGTGAGGAATACTTTGAGATCGTTATCCATGTCAGATTGTGCCAAGAAAGATTCCATGGCTTCAATTCCCAAATTGTGAGGTATGGACATGTATAGTGATTTTACATCAATCGTGCATAACAGTATGTCTTGGGTCCAATCTAATTCCAATTCTGTACTTTCTAGAATGTTTTAGAAGTCAGTGGTGCCCAACAGGTATGTAGACATGTTCCATACCAATGGTTGCAAATGTTTGTCCAAATATTTCCCTATTGGTTCGTGAATTGATTTGACTGTCAATACGACTGGTCTAAATGGTGGTTTTAATGCATCTTTGTGGATTTTTGGAATCATGTATATGTAAGGAATGCCAGGGTTAGACTTGATGAGGTATGTCTTTTCTTCATTCTTAATAATTTCTCTGTCAATTGCCTTGTTGATTACTTCCGTAAGTACTCTTAGAAATTCCTTTGTGGGGTCAAAGGACATTTTCATGTAGGTATTAGTATCTTTCACATGTGCATTGACGTTTTCCAAATAAAATTCAGTATCCATAATGATAAGTGCACCACTCTTGCCAGCTTGACTAATGGTAATGGCAGAGTTTGGGGCCAATTGAATTAAAACCTGTTTTTCTTTCTGTGTGTTGTTATTTGATTTTGATCGTTTTTGTTTAAAAATGGTACATAACTCTTGTTGCAAAATAGCTTCAAAAGCGTCTAGAACTTTGTGACTGGTTGGGGAGCAAAATGAACTCTTGTTCCTTAATCCTAACAAGGTGTTGCTTTGTGAACATTGTTGAGGTTCCGTGATGTTTTCAAAAAAGTGCCTCAATCTTAAGGTTCGCATAAATTTGTAGAGACTGATTTGTGTTTCCAAGATGTTTGAATGTTAAGTGGGTACGAACGATGTTCCTTTCTGTAAAGTCTTAGGGGCCCATTACGATGGCGGGCGGAGACACGACCGCGGTGCCGGCGGTGGCTGTAGATGCCATTTACCGCGCACCGGCAGCGGTCCTCACGCCCGCCATATTAGCATGTCTAGACAGAACCCATTTCTCATCCGCTGCGGTGTGACGCCAACCGCCATCAAAGTGCGCCCGCCAGCGCGGCGGTGTGAGCCAATGAGCACTCACCGCCGTGCGGAATTACGTCCCGTCCACCGAACAAATCACGATGCCGGAAAAAGGGCAGCACACCGCGATGGAGCAACCGTATAGCCAAAGACGGCGGAGACACCACAGAGGAGCAAGAAAATAGACACCCGGCCCACACCGCGATGGATCCAGCTCTACACGCCTTTCCGGTGCTGTATATGATACACCACCTGCAAGTCATTGACCGGCGCGGACGTCGCCGCAGGTACGTACACACACAACTGTGCATGCAACACAATACACAAGTCAAGGGTTTGAAAACGGTGCATGTCCACACCAGACACCCCTGTGGGGACAGGCACACAGCCATCACTGCATCCACACATGTCCCACCTGTCACAAAAACACCTCGCCACATCCTGGCTGCCCATGTTCCGCGATCATGAACAAATGTCCCGGTGTTGTCACCGCCGCGGACAGTGTGCAGGAAAACATGCACACAACGCAGAGGCCAGTGCCAGCGCCAGCCATGGGCACTGTACAAACAACACAAAACCACTACTCAAAACACAACATACTAGCCCTCTCCTTGAAGGGACATATCATGTGCCTGCTATGTGCCACTCCTGCACAACAACAACACAGGTGAATACACACCCTGCCCCACATCCCTAACAACTGCAGAGATAGCCACAGCAGGAGTTGTTGCACAGGAACACATACCACAGAAGGCCAGGCCCCAGCCAACACACACCACAACAACACCACACACATGCCAAGAACACTGAGCCCCAGCACAAAATGTACACACACACACATATTGATGATCAAACAATTCACTGCACACACAGCCTACCAACTTACACAGACACACCCTACCCTGCCTCACAGCCACATACACAGACCACATGCTAGCAGCAATGGAGGACAACATACATGAAAGCTAAAGTGATGTGCCCACAAAGGGATGGACAAGGACACAACTATCAAGCATGTGTACATCACATGCAAGACAACAGACATCTGAGAACACCCACAGCCCATCAAATCACACATGGCTGCCACAGTGAGTCAACCCAAAACACAAGCACCTCAATTCAACAACTCAGGGAGGCAGCAAGGCCACCCATGTCAAGGCACAGGGATGAGAGGAAGGCCATGAAGTCAAATACTGAACAGACACACATAGGTATGCAATTACCTGACAAGAGCATCTCTGCACCACAACACACAGGCCCCATTCACACACTCCATGATTGAGAAGCACAAGTAGGATAAGTCACCCATCCCCCCTCTCACATCAGCAGGGGACAACACTCCCATGTGCACCAAATCACAATTGCAGGGCACAACAAGTACACATACACGCACACCACTCCAGGGTAACACATGGGTGTAGTTGACAATGCAGGTGCACACACATCAAGAGTCACCACAAAGTCACCCCCTTCACACCGCACACTTCTCCACCACCAAAGTGTACACTTTGGAAGTAAGGCATGGGACCAGGATTACTGACCACCACAAGAGGACCGTACACATACACTGCTGGGCACACAGTAAGTAAGCTCACACAGACACCATGACCCGTGCCAACCTGCATGAAAGCCTGTGCATAAACTCCCACCCTGTGCTGACATTGCCTCCAAACATGACATGTCTACACCATAGACAACATGGACAAAGAAGGATGATGACAACAAGAACATTTTCAAAAACCACCTTCACTGCACCCACAAGTATAAGAATCAGGAAGAATTGAAGTCCCTGTCACCCCTGCAAAAACATGGAAACGTGAGACAACCCATTGCCAATGTTGAAGTGCCATACTGAGCATGTGACACAGTAAACTATGCACACACAGAAACAGTTTTATTGAGAAATTACACTGACAGAACTGACAACAGGAACAACTGTCTTTATTCACACTTGTGCATAGATAGACAACAAATGTGGGCAACTGCAGGGCCAGTGGCCACTACAATGTACAGAGTAGTTACATCAGAAGCTGCACAGGCAGGGGGCAAACAGCAGTGATCAACAAGGCAAGTACAATGTGCAGATGAAGTCCATGAGAAGCTGCACAGGCAGGGTGCAAACAGCAGTGAGCAACAAGGCCAGTGGCCAGTCCAAAGTGCAGGTGAGGTACATGCGAAGCTGCACAGGCAAGGGGCAAACAGCAGTGAACAGCAAGGCCAGTGGCCAGTCCAAAGTGCAGGTGAGGTACATGAGATCCTGCACAGGCAAGGGGCAAACAGCAGTGAACAACAAGGCCAGTGGCCAGGACACAGTGCAGGTGAGGTACATGAGAAGCTGCACAGGCAAGGGGCAAATAGCAGTGAACAGCAAGGTCAGTGGCCAGAACAAAGTGCAGGTGAGGTACATGAGATCCTGCACAGGAAAGGGGCAAACAGCAGTGAGCAACAAGGCCAGTGGCCAGTCCAATGTGCAGATGAAGTCCATGAGAAGCTGCACAGGCACGGGGCAAACAGCAGTGAACCACAAGGCAAGTACAATGTGCAGATGAAGTCCATGAGAAGCTGCACAGGCAGGGGGCAAACAGCAGTGAGCAACAAGGCCAGTGGCCAGTCCAAAGTGCTGGTGAGGTACATGAGATCCTGCACAGGCAAGGGGCAAACAGCAGTGAACAACAAGGCCAGTGGCCAGGACACAGTGCAGGTGAGGTACATGAGAAGCTGCACAGGCAGGGGGCAAACAGCAGTGAGCAACAAGGCCAGTGGACAGTCCAAAGTGCAGGTGAGGTACATGAGATCCTGCACAGGCAAGGGGCAAACAGCAGTGAACAACAAGGCCAGTGGCCAGGACACAGTGCAGGTGAGGTACATGAGAAGCTGCACAGGCAAGGGGCAAACAGCAGTGAACAACAAGGCCTGTGGCCATGACACAGTGCAGGTGAGGTACATGAGAAGCTGCACAGGCAAGGGGCAAACAGCAGTGAACAGAAAGGCCAGTGGCCAGTCCAAAGTGCAGGTGAGGTACATGAGATCCTGCACAGGCAAGGGGCAAATAGCAGTGAACAACAAGGCCAGTGGCCAGGACACAGTGCAGGTGAGGTACATGAGAAGCTGCACAGGCAAGGGGCAAACAGTAGTGAACAGCAAGGCCAGTGGCCAGTCCAAAGTGCAGGTGAGGTACATAAGATCCTGCACAGGCAAGGGGCAAACAGCAGTGAACAACAAGGCCAGTGGCCAGTCCAAAGTGCAGGTGAGGTACATGAGATCCTGCACAGGCAAGGGGCAAACAGCAGTGAACAACAAGGCCAGTGGCCAGGACACAGTGCAGGTGAGGTACATGAGAAGCTGCACAGGCAAGGGCCAAACAGCAGTGAACAACAAGGCCAGTGGCCAGGACACAGTGCAGGTGAGGTACATGAGAAGCTGCACAGGCAAGGGGCAAACAGCAGTGAATAGCAAGGCCAGTGGCCAGTCCAAAGTGCAGGTGAGGTACATGAGAAGCTGCACAGACAAGGGGCAAACAGCAGTGAACAGCAAGGCCAGTGGCCAGTCCAAAGTGCAGGTGAGGTACATGAGATCCTGCACAGGCAGGGGGCAAACAGCAGTGAACCACAAGGCAAGTACAATGTGCAGAGTAGTTACATCAGAATCTGCACAGGGAATGTGTGCGACTATACCATGCCATGCTCAGCAATAGAGTCATGGGGATAACAATGGGCATCACAGACACCGCTGTGGACAGACAGGTGTGTGAGGGGGACTACCACTCAGATGTGGCTGTCTGTCGGACTTAGAGGTGACTGTGTGTCGCAGTCAGTAGGAGGACTGCCCCGGGGAGTGAGAGGAACATCTGTGGAAGAGACATCTCTGGCTTGGGAAGCTGGAGGGCTGCTTGGACCAGGTGGGGTGGTGGCACGGGGAGGTGGACTGATGCTGTGGTGAGACCCAGTGTGTGCAGGAGATTGTGGAGGGGTGCCTTTCCACTTCTTGGGGATCCTGAAAGGCTTCCCTGTCTGGGGACTAATGTGAACTGGTGTGGACACAACAGGTAACCCCACCACCAAACCTGCTCCTGGTGCTGACTCTGGGCCCCCCTCTGGAGACATGCTGGATCCAGCTGTGCTCTTCCCTGGGGCTTGCCACCGCCCTTCCAAACCCTGTTTACCATGTTTAGCCCCTACAGTGCCCCCTTGTGCCTGCTTCACAGGGCTCGGGATGGGAGTGGAGGTTGTGGGTGGATCAGCCATAGGGCCCTCATCCAGTGTAAGCCTTGCAGGTAACACCTCCTCAGTGGGCAGGGAAACTGTCTTCTTTGCTTTGCGAGCGGTCCTTGGGACAGGAGAGTCCTTGGCGGGGGACGACTCTGAGGCCTGTGACCCTGAGGCCTGTTTCTTGCCCCTCTGGCCCTTGGTGTCGCCTGACGGTCTTTTATCTCTGTGCTCTGGGGTGGTCTTAGTTTTCTGTGGGGATGGTGTCTGCGGCCTTGACGGTTTGGGCTGTGCTGCTGCTGTGTGCTGCGTGTGCTGTATCTAGACTTTGGGGTCTGTTGAGCATTGTCACTGTCATCAGAGGTGCACACTGACAGGACGGTGGACAAAGGGACAGGAGCTGCTCCCTGAGAATGTGCCTGTTGCAGGGCTGCCATCACTGTTGAGGACAATGACTGCACAGTCCGGTGTAGCCCACCCACATCCGAATGTATGCCCTCCATGAAAGCTATCACCTGGCCCAACTTTTTATCTTGGTCTAGGAAGGCATTGAAGAGAGCCTACTGACTCAGCACTGAGGGCTGCAGGGCTGACATGGGCCGGGGCAGCAGTGCCTGGGGTGAAGGACACTCTTCCCTTTCGACTTGTGCGAACACGGGCAGCACCAGTGGAAGTAGATGGGAGGCTGGGCACTGGACGCTGTGTGGCGGAAGAGGAGGCAGAGTCCCCGTTCCCTGTGGCCCCCAACATGGATGCGTCACCGCTGGCGTCAGATGACGTAGAGCTTTGCGTCTCGGGTTGTGATTCCTCCAGCAGACTCCTGTCCCCCACCTCGGCGCTGGTCACATCTGTGTCACTCTGCTCCGGTGCGGCTGTTGCACTGGATGCCTCACCGCTGGTGTCCGTCCCCTGTCCCTCAATGCACACGGGAGATGCTACATGGGAGAGAGATGTAGTGTTAGTGGAGTGGCACCAACTGAAGTAACATGTGCAAGTAAATCACCATTCAAGAAGATGTGTTATCCACGTTGCACATCACCCTGACTAAATATACATTGCCACCTCAATTATCAACCCAACAGTGCATGTAAAGAACAAATCCAGCCATAAGTGATCCTGGTGACTCACACAGCACACCATCCTGCCTGCGGCCCACTTCAGACACAGGCACAAAAATCTCTCTGACCACACAGGGTGCTGAGGATGGCAAGGATGAACACCACAACATGGTGTCAATTACGTACATGGATGGAGCAGTAGGGGAGCACACACACACAGACCACAACATAATAGCCCACAATGGCCATTAGCGCATGCCAGCCACCATGTTGCTTGCACGGGCACAAGTACTGTAGCACATTGTCCTCAGAAGTTGTAGCAGCTGAAATCTGCTGTCAGGCATTGCACGCATTGATTGAAACACACTCAGATTAGGCACACTGCCGTCAACATCAATATGAATTCACACAGTACCCCACTGCACAAGGTACCTGAATGCCACAGCTTTGAATGCAATGGCAATGCACATTGCGTAGATCACATCAGTGACTACAGGTGGGACAAATGCATGTCAGATGCACCCTGCACAGAGGCCACTTACAATCCACTGCATCACACTACCCAATTCACATAGCTCAGAGTTTGTCCAATCTGTGGACACATGCAGCCACTCCCTGCCAAAGCCACCCATCAACAAATACTCACCGCTAGCTTGCTGCTGATGCTCCTTCAATTGTGCATCCAACTCAGGCTGTGTAATGGCCAATATGCGGGCCATTAGTGGGGTCATGCTGCGTCGGGACAACCTGCCGCTCCGCGGGATCAGCCCCAGCGTCATCTCGGCCACGTTCTTGCTCAGCCGGCAGATGTCGACCCACCTTTTATGACAGTGGCTGTGCCATCAGTTTGACACACCCAGATCATGCACCTTGGAGGCAATGGCCCTCCACACGGCTTTACGCTGGTGGACTTTCAGCTGCAGGCATGGGAGACAAGAGGGGTAATACATCAGTTACACAGTGTATAATACCAAAATCTCTCAATACAGTGGCACGATACTCACTCATCCCAAATCAACAGATATGTGTAACAGAGTCAAGAATGCATGGCACATGGTACAACGGCATTGGAGAACCACACGTGAATCCATGAAGGAGGGAGGGTGGACACAGTACCTCTACATCCCATTCACATGCAGGATGCCAGCACATCAAGCAATGTGTAGTCTGCCCACATCTACTGCCCGCTGTTAGCTAGAGCAACACATAGATCAGATAGCAACACATGGTTGTTGGTGGACTCACTGTGTCCAACACTGCGCAGCCCCCAATGTCCTAGCCCTGTGAATGGCTCACTGTGTCATGGAGCTCACATACAGTCACATCAACTCTCATACACACACCCTTGTCACAAGGCTTGTCGTGTGCAATCTACAGGGCTGAGATGGCTCTTTGATGAAGATGTGTGAACAAAAGACACATGGAACACACTGTACATGCAGTGATGTGTACTTGTGGGATTGTGCGGCGACTGTGCAGGCCAGGTGGGCTGACACTGAGAGGGACATTTGGGACCCACACAGCCATTCACACAAGCAATCACTGGCCTGACTCCTGCATTACCAAGTTGCTGCTTCACTGTATGGCTGACAGGACAATACATGTCCCTCAAATCTGGATGGGCATGCAGGGAAACGTGTGAAAGAGGCTACACAGCCCTTCCCCCTGGAGAAAACATGCTAGGCAGTGCATGTCAGAGCCCACACTCACTGACACATACTGCAGCACCTCCACCTCACGTGTGCCCCCCCTGCACTCTCACTCACACTGTTGTAGACTTACCACGACATTAGGGGCACCATAGAGCCTTGGGTGCTGTGCAAGCACCCCGTCCACCAGGACCTCCAGCTCCTCGCTGGTGAAGGGACTGGCCCGGATCTTCTGTGTCCTCGACATCATCGTGGACAGGTGGCAGCAGCAGCAGGTGGAGTTCAGGGGTGGCAGGCAGCAGTCCCTGGAGGCAGCAGCAGCAGGTGGAGGGTGGCAGGCAGCAGTCCCTGGAGGCAGCAGCAGCAGGTGGAGGGTGGCAGGCAGCAGTCCCTGGAGGCAGCAGCAGCAGGTGGAGTGTGGCAGGCAGCAGTCCCTGGCAGCAGTGGAAATGTGGGGCACCCTCCCACACATATATAGGCCCCTGGGGCTGTGTCAGTGGTCCCACGCCGCTGCAATTGGTGTACCAGGTCTGCTATCTTTAAAATCATACAATGTCCGCCTCCGCGGTGGCGGTGCACGCCTACCGTGATTTTCAAAGCCATATGAAGCAACGGATAGTGTGCGTCCCATTGGCTGCAAGGGCATGGACCATGGCGGTGACACACCGCAGGGGCCAGGCGCGCGCTACCGCAGTGGTGCATCTTTTGAATGCTTCCAATGACCGGCTACGCGGTTACGGAACACGCCTACCGCTATTTTCAAAATTGCATCAGGCTACCACGAGGGTGCTTCCCATTGGCTGCCAGGGCATGGTCCATGGCGGTGACAGTCCGCAGGGGCCAGGCGGTAGGCATCCGCCATATGGGTGCCATACAGTGCCTGTAGTGACCGTGAGCTGGGTAGCGGTGCATGCCAACCGCCATATACACATGTAGATATGGCTGAGACTACCGCGATTGTGTCTGAGGTATTGGCGGTGACAGTCCGCAGGGGCCAGGCGGTAGGCACCACCAGATGGGTGCCATACAGTGCCTGTAGTGACCGTGAGCTGGGTAGCGGTGCATGCCAACCGCCATATACACATAGACATGGCTGAGACTACCGCAATCGTGTCTGGGGTATTGGCGGTGACAGTCCGCAGGGGGCAGGCGGTAGGCACCGCCAGATGGGTGCCATACAGTGCCTGTAGTGACCGTGAGCTGGGTAGCGGTGCATGCCAACCGCCATATACACATGTAGATATGGCTGAGACTACCGCGATCGTGTCTGGGGTATTGGCGGTGACAGTCCGCAGGGGCCAGGCGGTAGGCACCGCCAGATGGGTGCCAAACAGTGCCTGTAGTGACCGTGAGCTGGGTAGCGGTGCATGCCAACCGCCATATACACATGTAGATATGGCTGAGACTACCGCGATCGTGTCTGGGGTATTGGCGGTGACAGTCCGCAGGGGCCAGGCAGTAGGCACCGCCATATGGGTGCCATACAGTGCCTGTAGTGACCGTCCGTGGACTTGCGGAGCAGGTTTCTGCACATATGGAGTCATCCATCTCTATCCATAGCCCAACATGAACAGTGCCCAGTGTCTCCAACATTGAAGGACCCTCATGAGGCCAACATTACGAATGGGACATTTAACTCCATGTCACCTACACATGCCATATATGTGTATGTGATAAATTGCATTGACACATACACACGCACATGTCACATGTGATGTGTAAGGGCATGTAAACTGTACAGTTTTTGTGTTGCATAGCATATGTAGCTAATGGTCAATGTGTGTAGGTGCAATGTAACGCACAATGCTGTCTCATTGTGTGAACTAGGGGCATCATTGACTGTCACATTGTCTACTGCACATGCATACACGTGTTCACCATGCTCAGCCTGTGGTCAGTGTGTACTTGATGTGTGCCATGTGCAACCTGTGTTGGGAGGTGTATCATAGACAGCAGCACGGTGTGCTAGGGTACTATTGTAGTTTGACATATGCTGGGGGTAATACTCACAGGTGTGCGCACACATGTGGTGCCATATCCCACTGTGCATGCCAATGAGTAGGAGGTGTGCACAGATCATTGCTGCGGGTAAGGGGACAAGTGTACGAGTAGTGTGCCTGATGTGTACCGACTTGTGCAGTGCTCTGTTGGTTGATGTTGCAGTCTGTAACATTTGGCAATGTGTCTGTAGAAATGTGAAATGTCCTGTACATCTCATGGTGTGTTTCATTGACATATGTGGACTTTCATCTGACCTAGGAGGAGGCCCAATATCCATCGTCCATTCACAGTGCTGGCTGACATGGAGAATGAAGAGATCATCCGCAAATTCAGACTGGATAGAGTTTCCCTACAAAACCTATGTGCCATGTTGGAGCCCCACCTGCAGCCACGTCGCACATATCCAACAGCTTTCACTGCGACTTCAAAGGTGATGGCGTGCCTGCATTTCTTTGTGACAGGCTCATTCCAGCACACGGTAGCAAGCGCAGGTGGGATGTCACAACCGATGTTCAGCATGGTGCTGAGGGATGTACTGTCAGCTATGATGAACTACAAGGACAGATACATTCAATTCCCCAGGGGGCCAGAGTTGGTGGCTGTGAAGGGAGATTTTTATGCCCTTGGACACATCCCCCATGTCGTTGGTGCCATTGATTGCACACATGTTGGGCTTGTGCCACCACAGGCACGTGAGCAAGTTTACAGAAATCGGAAGCATTACCACTCAGTAAATGTTCAAGTGGTGTGCCGGGCGGACATGATCATCTCCCACGTGTGTGCCAGGTATCCCGGGTCAGCCCATGATTCGCACATCATGCGCAGCAGCATCGTCCCGCAGCTGATGGCCAATCTGCTTCCTGAGCGTGCATGGCTTGTGGGTGAGTATGCATAGCGGAGTAGCGTGGTGTGTGTGTGACATGCTGTCCTGTGGCATTGTGGAACATCAAGGTTAATCTGTATTTCTCACACACACGTGACTCTGCATATCCTAACCATCCGTGGTTGCTGAGCCCACTGCGGAATCCTGTGACAGCAGCTGATGTGTGATATAATGATGCCCATGGGAGGACACGGTGTGTAATAGAGCGTACATTTGGTCTCCTAAAGTCACGATTTCGCTGCCTGGACCGTACCGGAGGTGCCCTGATGTACTCGCCAAGGAAGGTGTGTCAGATAGTCGTGGCATGCTGCATGCTCCACAACCTGGCCATTCGCAAGGCAATACCCCTGATCCTGGATGATGATGAGCAGTCAAGGCCCCCGCCTGCAAACCAACCCGGGTCCAGTGACGAGGGCAGTGGAGAGGAGGAAGGTGTCGACATGCATCAACAGCTCATCAACCGCTACTTCACTTGAAGGTGAGTGACGATGTAGGAGGGACACATGGTCTGATGGTGTTGCAGTTGCTGTGAGGGTGTATGTGAGCTTGGTGACTGCAGTCTTGTGTTCACTCATTGCTGGTTGGCAATGTTTGTGGGATAGGGTAATTTGACACAGACACAGGATGTCTCCATGGCGACTGTTGCTCTGTGTAATGTGTGAAGATTGGAGTACCTTGTTGACAAGTGTTGTGTGATGTGTGTGATGCCACACCAAAACAAGTGACTCTTGTTCTAATGTCTTTTCCTAGGTCCCTTCAGCCTCTCCTTGCCTACCTACATTCCATTTCCCTGGGACATTTACATCACGGTGAAGGTTGTACATCCTGTATTAAAGACGGAGCAGACACAACAACATGTGTGTAAGGTGTATTTATTTACAATTGTGACATGTGAGGGTCGAGAAAATGTACATGGGGGGAATTTGAAGAAATGAGTTGATGGTCATGGTAGATGAGATAATTGAGTAGTCACCACAGTGATGTGGAGACCCAGTCCAACAGACAGATGCCATTCACATGGCAGTGTGGGAAGGATAGTCCAAAAGGTAAATGCAGTGGTGCAGTGGTCTGCCATCATGGCTGGCTCCGGGACTTGCCTTTGGCAGGTGCTTTGGCACGTGCTGCCTCCTGGCCTTTCCTTGGACGGCCCCTTTTGCACTTGACTGGAGGGGCCTGTGCTGCAGGGGCAGTGGTGTCTGAGGACTCACCCCCCTCTGTGGACGCAGGGGAGGATGACGAACTGTCATCCTGCTGCCCATCAGGGGGAGGCGGAGATGTTGAATGTTGCGCTGGCCTGTCCCTCAGAACCGCCACTTGCTGCCCAAAGAGGTCCACAATTTGTCCCATGCGGGTGTCCATGGACCTCATCAGCAGGAGGAGCTCCCGAGAATCTTCCTCAGACCGG
This sequence comes from Calotriton arnoldi, assembly GCA_963921515.1. NCBI lineage: Eukaryota > Metazoa > Chordata > Amphibia > Caudata > Salamandridae > Calotriton > Calotriton arnoldi. The sequence continues at coordinate 248,248 of CAWUFW010009482.1, read as the reverse complement.
CCCATTCATCCCTGGGCCTGTTCGTATGCCCCAAGGACTCTGTTGATGTGGGACAGAGCTTCCGTCCCAGGCTCAGTTCCCCTCTGCATGACCCTGCCCCTCCCGCCTACACTGCTGCCACGGGCCTGTTGGCTCCCCACATTGCTCCGCTGCATCCTCTCCCTGGCCTCCTCAGTAGATGTCGTGGGGTGCTCATCACCTGGGGCAGGGAGGGTGTTGCGGGCAGCTGTGGTGGTGGTGGTGGTAGTAGTTGCCACACAGGCCGTGACAACAGCTGTCTGGGGAAGGTCATGGGTTGCAGCAGATGTGGTTGTGGGGACAATGGGTGCCTGGGCCTGGTTGCGGCCTGCCACAACAGATGTGCTGGCTTGGGGCTCCTCATCCAAGGAATCCAGGGAGTCTTCATTGAGTAGTCTCTGTTCCGGGGTGGGGGACTGGCTCTGCAGGTTGGTGGTGTCGTCCTCTGCAGTGAGTTCTTGGTCACCTGTGGGTCAGATGAGAAATGGTCATTGTGTTGCAACCAGCAAAGCTTCTGTTCGCAATGTTACATCAACTGTTTGTACATCCAGCAGTTGTTCACTCATCTAATTTGCAGTTACTGACATCCAGTGATGCATTACAAGCTGTTGAGGTACATGCATTACTCGTCCATATTGTGAGTTGGCAAGACATGACATGCACAATTTATATTTTTTACATTGACAGGTTCATGTTGGCATCTAGTGAGTGTTTAATCATATGTGATCCAGTTACGCATGTATGTCACTTGTTGTGCCCTTGCAGCTGTTTTCTCTACACATTGGGGGAACATTGTAGTTGCAGCCATACCTTTGGCATGTGGTGTACATATCTGTATTTGCACTTCCAGCCATGCTTTCTTTGCTTTCGTTTGGTCCTTGCTGGTCTGGACCCCTGCCATTTTCAGATGGCATGCAGTGGTGTGCAGGGTTGTGCACTGAGTTACATCTACATGTGGATATGAATGTCACACTTTGGTTGCTGTCATGGTTTCATTTGCTTAGGTGTGTGCACACTATAGTGGCCAATGCTATCTGGGTGTGCAGTTGTGCAATGTGAGGCCTGGTGTCCTATGCCACCATGCTTGTCGTGAGGCATATCTGGCTGCATGTAGTGGCTGGTGATATGTTCTGTTTGCTGTTTTTGGCTTGTATTGGTAAGACCTCTCTGTGTGTGTGTGAGGAAGGCTTCCATCTTGGTCCAGTGTGGGACAAGTCAGCATGATATGTCTACCTACCAGTGATTTGGAAGTGGACATTGCAATGACTGACACATGCATCTTAGTGCGAGGGTGTTATCAGTCTTGGGGACTGGAGCTCATGTTGGCTTGTGTGAGTTGTTGTGCAAGCTTCCCACCCCCACACACCCCGACCTGTGAGATGCGGTTAGCTACCTGTTAGTTGAGTCTGTGGCATACAATGCCTGCCACATGATTCTGATTGGGGGTGGAGTGGCCCATCCTACTCAGGGGTGGGACAGCATGCATAGTGGGATTTGTGGGACAATTTGCCAACCCCACAACACCGTCTCCGTGTGAAGATGGCTACCTACCGGTTGAAGTGAAGGTGAGAAATGACATGGCTATGTGACTTAAGAGTCATTCTTGGGAGGAACGTGCCTGTGGTGAGCAGAAGGTGTGTGTGGGTTTCAGTACCCAAACTTTTCACATCACATTAGGGCATGGGGTGTGGCCCCACCATCACTGTTGTCCCAAGTATCTGGGTGTGGGGTTCACTCCCCCAAGATTTGCAGTCAAAATAGGGCATGGGGTATAGCCCCCATCACTGTTGTCCCAACTATCTGGGTGTGGGGTTCACTCCCCAAGATTTGCAGGCAAAATAGGGCATGGGGTATATCCCCCATCACTGTTGTCCCAAGTATCTGGGTGTGGGGTCCACTCCCTCAACATTTGAAGGCACAATAGGGCATGGGGTATAGGCTCCTATCACTGTGGTGACATACAGCAGGTTGAACATCTCACCCAGCAAACATTTCCACACTATCATGGTTTCATGGTATTTGTGGACCTGTGAACATGAGCAAAGTACTGGTGATGCAGTTGTTCCGGGGCATCCATACACTTACATGTTGTCATCAACAGTGGTGTGTGTGTAAGATACAGTCAGCCATGTGCAGACAATGTGTGCTTTTGGGGCCAGACTATACCAGCACTGTTCAGACAGACAGTGTGAGATGTGACCATTGTCAATGCATACACACATTGCTGGTCCCAAGCAGACACATTTGTGCATTTTAGTCAGACAAAGTACTCTTGTTATGCAATTCAGTGCAGCACTGTGGCTGCTGGGTCTGTTGCAAGACAGTTGGGATGTGCATAGTTTAGCAGTGTGAGTCCCAGGTCCAGTGGAGTTTTTGGGTAATCTGCACTTCTACTGTTTACATTGCAACATTGTGGTATGACATGGGTGATTAGCACATTGACAACCAACCTGCCAGACACTGCTGAAGGGAAGCATGATCGGTGTTAGTGTTGCAGTGTGTGATGCCTGGCACAGTAGACACAATGTGGGTAAGTTTTGCACTGAGACTTGTGCATGCTGAGTACAATACGACTGTTTAGCATGATTTGTGTAAGTGACTGTGGACAAAGTGGTATGGTTTGATGTGTGGGGGAACAAACGTCACATGCCTATGAGTGGGACAAGTGCTCCATCATGCTGAACTGTTGAAGAAGTGGGCCTGTTGTGGGTTGTACTGCAGTGTCACCAATTACACACACCACTCCCTGTTGAAATGGTTACCTACCAGTAAGTTTGATGAGTCACATTCAATATCTGCCACATGATTGTGGGGAGTGCTCCATCTTGCGCAGCTGTAGGACAAGAGGGCCTGGTGGGAGTTGTAGTGCAGACTTCCAAACCACCCACACACCTCCTTGTGAGGATGGCTACCTACCTGTTAGGTTAAGGTGAGCAATACAATGGCTGCCACATGGGGGGGGGGTCAGGGCTCCATCTTGCGCAGCTGTAGGACAAGGGGGCCTGGTGGGAGTTGTAGTGCAGACTTCCAAACCACCCACACACCTCCCTGTGAAAATGGCTACCTACCTGTTAGGTTAAGGTGAGAAATGCAATGGCTGCTACATGGGGGGGGGGGTCAGGGCTCCATCTTGCGCAGCTGTAGGACAAGGGGGACTGGTGGGAGTTGTAGTGCAGACTTCCAAACCACCCACACACCTCCCTGTGAGGATGGCTACCTACCTGTTAGGTTAAGGTGAGCAATGCAATGGCTGCCACATGGGGGGTCAGGGCTCCATCTTGTGCAGCTGTAGGACAAGGGGGCCTGGTGGGAGTTGTAGTGCAGACTTCCAAACCACCCACACACCTCCCTGTGAGGATGGCTACCTACCTGTTAGGTTAAGGTGAGCAATGCAATGGCTGCCACATGGGGGGGTCAGGGCTCCATCTTGCGCAGCTGTAGGACAAGGGGGCCTGGTGGGAGTTGTAGTGCAGACTTCCAAACCACCCACACACCTCCCTGTGAGGATGGCTACCCACCTGTTAGGTTAAGGTGAGCAATGCAATGGCTGCCACATGGGGGGGTCAGGGCTCCATCTTGCGTAGCTGTAGGACAAGGGGGCCTGGTGGGAGTTGTATTGCAGACTTACAAACCACCCACACACCTCCCTGTGAGGATGGCTACCTACCTGTTAGGTTAAGGTGAGCAATGCAATGGCTGCCACATGGGGGGGGTCAGGGCTCCATCTTCCGCGGCTGTAGGACAAGGGGGCCTGGTGGGAGTTGTAGTGCAGACTTCCAAACCACCCACACACCTCCCTGTGAGGATGGCTACCTACCTGTTAGGTTAAGGTGAGCAATGCAATGGCTGCCACATGGGGGGTGGTCAGGGCTCCATCTTGCGCAGCTGTAGGACAAGGGGGCCTATTGGGAGTTGTAGTGCAGACTTCCAAACCACCCACACACCTCCCTGTGAGGATGGCTACCTACCTGTTAGGTTAAGGTGAGCAATGCAATGGCTGCCACATGGGGGTGGGGGTCAGGGCTCCATCTTGCGCAGCTGTAGGACAAGGGGGCCTGGTGGGAGTTGTAGTGCAGACTTCCAAACCACCCACACACCTCCCTGTGAGGATGGCTACCTACCTGTTAGGTTAAGGTGAGCAATGCAATGGCTGCCACATGGGGGGGGGTCAGGGCTCCATCTTGCGCAGCTGTGGGACAAGGGGGCCTGGTGGGAGTTGTAGTGCTGGCAGCATGTACACATGTACCCATGGTGATGTTTGTAGCTACCTTGGAGGTGAACCTGAGGGACTGTTGGATTAAGGTGTGAGAGATGTGTTGGTGAGAGTGTGGTGCACATGACTGCATTTGTACCTAGGAGGTATAGCTTAGTAGTGGTGCAAGACAGTACATATCAGTGTGACGTTAGGCATTTGTTTGTACTTACCAGCCTCCACTCCCCCGGGTATTCCTGTGAGACTCTCTGGATGCAGTATGCCAAGCACCTTCTCCTCCCATTTGGTGAATGTTTTGGGTGGAACGGGAGGGCCACTGCCTGTCCTGTGAGCGAGCTCATGGTTCTTGGCTCTCTTCTTCTTGACCACTGCCTTCAGATCGTGCCAGCGCTTCACAATTTAATTTCTATTGCGTGGCACGGTCCCTACTGCATTTACCTTATCTATTATCCTTCTCCACATTAGCGTTCTTGTGGCTACTGGTGTCTGTTGGACCAGGTTACCAAACAATTGGGGTTCTACCCTGATTATCTCATCTACCAGTACCCTCAACTCACTCTCAGTGAATTTGGGCATTTTCTGTGGTGATATGGTGTGTGATGTGCCAAGGTGTTTGAGGTGCAAGTGTTGAAGTGGTGGTGGTGGTGGTGGTGATGTGTATGGTGTGTGATGTGCAAAGGGGTTAGAGGTGCAGGTGTAGAAGTGGTGGTGGTGGTGGTGATGTGTATGTGTGTTGTGCAGATTTGCCTCTCCTGTCAGCTGTGGTGTATGTCCCTTCAGTTCTGGAGTTTTGCAAAGGATTGTGGTCTGGTAGGGGGCTGGATTTATACTGGGCTATGTGGGTGTGTCAGGATGGGGTATTGGTTGCAGGTGTGGTGTGTGTGTCGTCCTGGGATTTGTAGTTTTTGAGTTTACCATGGGGGTGTGTCTTTGGGCTGTGTTAGGTGTTTTTGGGTGCATGACTTGTTTGCTTGATGCACTTTGTGGGCATGTTGTGTGTATTTTTTCCGACCGCCATTTTTTTCACGGAGCGTATGCAGCGGTGGCTATGCTACGGCGCTTCCGCGGGCTCTCTCATTCCTCACTATTGTCGACCGCGGCGGTCATAAACAGCGCTCTGCACCGCAGTCATGTCGGGGATATCATAATTTCCATGGAGGTGTCTCCGCTGTGGTTGCGGTGGTTTGGGCTGTTTCTGCAGCGAATCCGAACGCCGCGGACGGGTTTCGGGCTTCTCCGCACGCGAGGGGCGGTTTCTCGGGTCTCCTTTCCGCCGCGGTAGGATTTTTACCGCCGAGGATCCTAATCTAGCCGTCGGTTTTCCCACAGTAGCGGCGGGCAGTGAGTTTCCGCTACCATGGCGGTCGGGTTGCTTTTCCGACCGCCATCGTAATGACCCTCTTAGTTTGAAACTTTGTCAGACGATATTTCGAAATGTTAATCACTAAGGGTTCTGACTCCTCATGAATTTCGCAACTGGATGTTGTTTTGTTTTTGTGAACCCCCCCTCCTGGTTCGGCTTCTGGCCCCTGGCCTTTCTCTAAAAAAGATGAAGAAGAAGTCTCCTTCGTGATTCGTGTAGATGTGGTTGGATCTCCATTATCCGATGTGTCCTTGTCTCGTTGTATCAAAGATTGACTGGTGTGTTGGGAATCGTCCGACGATGATGCCTCAGTGTCAGATGAGCTTCCTGTGTATGGTTTCTGTTGTCTCCTACGTGCATAAATGTCCGCCCAATTATATACTTCTCTGAGTTTGTAATCGATGGTGTCTCTCTTGAATTTTCTAATTTTTCTTTCCTTTATTTATTTGGTCTATTTATCTAGTTGAGCATTAATATCATTCCCAGTTTTCCTTTGTAGTTTTCTCCATGAGTTCCTGTTTAAGCTGATTGACTTCTTTATTCAGATCCTCTAATAATTTTGAAAGTTCCTCGATGATCAATAAAATTAAATCCATAGAACACTTGTTCAGTATAGCGTACCACTTTTCAGTGAATCTAGTATTATTTTTTACATAAGGTTGACTTTAATGATATCCGTAGTCCTCTGAGACTGCGTTGTACTTTGTGGTATTTAATCAACGCGCTAGCATGGAGTCTTTGATTTATCTCTTTCTTGGAAATATATAGTAACTGCTTAATGGTAGATTAAATAGATCCTGTGCAGGTAATACTGCTTTTCGTTTCTTCTATTAATGAATATATTCCGCGCTGTGTTCGGTGAGACTAGATATCTCCTCCTACGACATGGTAGTCCGGGATGCGTGGTCTGATACTCATTGCTAACAATTCACGATTAGACCCGTGGGTGAGACTCAAGCACTCACTGTTATACCAATTTGTCTGTTCAACCAAGGTGTTGGTGCAGGTTGGTAGATCCTCCTGAGTATGAGATAAATGAAATGAAATAATAGCGCTATCCCTAACTAGTAGGGAGCATCCCCAACCGCACTCAAGGAAAATTAATTCACCATAGGTATTCAGGTAATCAAGTGAAATTTTATTTCATTTCATCTTCTTTCAGGAATCATATGCATTTTCTTCCCATAGAATCCATCCTGATTATAGGTTAATAAACATTTGTTTTCCCTTAAAATGACTGCGCCCAATGCATTTCGGGCCACGCCCTTCATCAGGGGCTTGCTCCTACAAAAATAGAAGAAACTAGGCTTTATGTCTATTGGGGTACATAGCTGGCAAAATAATCATAGATTCTAAATTTATCCCCAACAGCTACAAATTAAATAAACGTGGTAACCATGCCTATTCACGTGGTATATTCATGCCATCTGCATATCAAAAAACATCTGTCAAAAGTACGTTCCTATCCTGTGTATACCGGGTACTTTTCGTGTATTATGAACTGTTGAAAATAAAGTAAAGTGCAAAGTTTGAAAAAATAGGTGAAAAGCCATGCCGATATCCGTCCACAACTTAACGCCCGATAGTGAGTAGTACATGCAACCATACTCATGTGGTGTGCGTAACAACTGCGATTCACCAATCCTTATATCCCAAACTTTCAAACACTCTCGAATAGAGTGGCTTACTTAATAGAGTTATAAATGCGCTATGACCAATTGCCGTCGGTCTAGAATCTGAAAGGTAAAGCGCGTGAAACCGTCATGAAATGCGGCATAATAGCAGCACTATTTCTTAAGTTTGTAAAGAGCCGAAAGTGATCACTCACCCGTGGCGGTCTTTGTGAAGCTTCTACGCGTCTCCCGAGGTGGAGTCAAATTGAAGTGTTACCGCGTCTAACCTGACCCGGAGTTAAAAGCGTATTTTAACCCAGAAGGGAATACCGGTGTGTGAAGTCGGATCCCAGGCAGGGACCCACGATTAAAGAGAAAAGTGCATAAATCGTGAAAAACATGGAATCGTATAGCCCCTTCTGACAGATACGTGTGTTGACCAACCGCGTCATCCGATGCGTGTGATGTAAACCAATCCTAATTGGTACTGAAAGAATTGAAGACCTAAATTAAGAACGGTACTGAGAGCTCATGCTTTTCCTCACTTACTGAAAACAAATGGTAAATAAGCCCTGGTACATGACCCACTAAATGTCAATTTAGAGAATGTCACAGCTGTAACAATTTACTATCAAAAACTAAAAAAGAAGAACAATCTGTATACAGTGTCACCAACACGTTTAAATACTGATTGTAAATAATGGTTCAGTACTCTATATGTTCATGGTACATTATCTCTTCTTATCCCAACTTGCTACAAAATAAGGTGATTAAACCATAGACGTAACACACTAAGAGTCAATTTTGACTACTCCACTGCTGTGTGGTCTACGATTATGAAAGAAAACATATAACATGCTCAGAGTCAATTTTGACCACCCTACTGCTGTGGTGGTCTACGGTTATAAAGGAGAACATATACAGTGTAAACAACACGTTAAATGATAAATAGCAATACTTGCTCAATACATTGAATATTCATGTACAAGGCGTCCTACAGGAAACAATTAAAATCCATACGTTGGTTAAAACCCTTAGGATTCACTGTGTCCAAATAGTTGATCCAAAATATTTCTCTTTGGAGTAAAAATCGACTATTATCCCTCCCCGTCACTATGGGTACTTGCTCAAGTTTCATGTATCTAAGTTGATTGACATTGTGGTTGTTGAAATGTGTGACCACTGTACATTTCTGATTTTTTGTTTGAATGTTACTTTTGTGCTCATAAAGCCGTGTCTTTATATTTCTCTCTGTTTTTCCGACATACACTTTTCCACAAGGACATTTCAACATATAAATGACGTTGCTGGTGGCACATGTTGCAGTAACCTTAAGTTTGATGGTAGTCCCCTGGATGGGATGCGATAAAATGTTCCCTTTAATGATGGAATTACAACTCCTGCAATTCATACATGGTAGTGTGCCTCTGTTTTTTTCAGATTTTTTAACGTGTTTTTTGTTCAGGATTTGTTTGAGATTGTTAGTGCGCATGTAAGCAAATCTTGGTTGATGTTCAAATATGTTTTTGAAGTCAGTTTCCATTTCTAACATCGGCCAGTATTTTTGAATGACTTTCTTTATCCTGAAGCTACGGGTTAAGAATTTAGATACGAACACTGCCCTCTTTTTTTCCTCTAAGGACACTCAGCATGCCTCCAACCCTAGTCTTGCTGACTGCCTAAGTTCCCCCGGAGGCCGATCCAAGCAACAGCAATTTGGGCATGCCGGAATGAGGCGAGTGCAATGCACCAGCATGAGTCAGGACAGGAAACCTGCAAACTGCAAGACCTTGGCGATATCACCTGGTGGTAAGTGATCTACTTAGTGTTCCGTTCAGCACACAACGGATTGGACTGTCAGAAGGTTGGAAGGGTGGGATGTCCTATGGAGCAATCATCCCCAAAATCTGGGCTTCCGCGACTGATGTCAGCCCACCGTCTTATTTCTCAGCACCTCCTCTTGGAGAGCCCAAAACCATGATAATGTTAATCTTAGCTAAGATAACTAACCTTTCTTTACAGCTTCTTTTTGTCGAGGACATAATCTAGCATTCTAAGGAGGAGCTTTCATTATATTACTCTCTAGTCTCCCTCAGAGTCTTACCAGGAGATTGTGAATGCCTTGTCTTTGATGTGAATCAGAATGGATCTGCGGTCTTCCTGCAGATCTCGTAAGTCCGATGGGCCTGTATCTACCCAAGACCACTCCATCGGATTTTTATGGGAAGTTGTAAAGAGCCCCTAAATGCGAGACAGAGTCGAATTTCACGGTTGTTGGATAATTTATACTTATGCTGTAGTTAGAGTTATAACAACATGTGCGATATGTTCTAGAAGAAGGATTATTAGAACTATGCATGGGAAATGCCTCTTTTAGGGATTTACATGTCTCAAATTTAAGTTTACTCTTGCTTGTTTCAAAAACCGCAACCCATAACCTTATGTATTGCAGCGAGAAGAATAATGATTACACTGTGGATGGATCCCTTTAATGGGACAATGATGAGGATGAAAATAATAAAAATCTGCTGTGCTACTCATGGAACAGCTACTGCCCTTTTTGAGGTATATTATCATGAATACGGCCCAGCTGCTCTACCTTACACTGGCTACTTTATCTGGGGAATTTATGTACTAAAGATTCTTATACTCCATGATTTAAGCAGAGTCATCCCATGATGAAAGAACATGGCAAAAAGTCAATAATTTCCGCTTTGAACAAGGCATTAAAATCCCCAGCTCTATAATTGTTAACCCCCAAATGATTGCCAGAAACTGGAGGACTGAATTAGGCTGCTAGAGCCTCAGACTATGCTATAACAGATACCATAACAGAATCGTGTTTAAACTGTGACTACAAATTAATTCCGCCCCTCCTCCAAAGCCAGTCGCCATGGCTATTCTCTTGGTAGGCACATCCCACACCTAGGGGCGGGGTGCCCTTAGTGGCATTTCGTACGGGAGCCAGGACAACTTCCGGTCAAGAGGGTGGGAGGGAGCGTCACCAAGAAACACGAGAGGTCACCTAGATGCGTCACTAAGGTGCGCAGGCGACCACTCCCAAGAAAAAGGATAAAAGCTTGGGACACGAGGGGGAAGCCCTCTTTGTCCCCTCTCCACGGGTGCCCAGCGGATCGGAGCCGCAATCAAGTTAGGGGGAGCTACCGGCTGCTGTGTGTTACGCCCAGGTGAGAGGGCCTCATAGCGTAGTGTGAATTGAAGTAAGGGCTTTACGACGGTCTGCTTTTAAATTAAAAAGAGCGCTCGTAACTCAGCGTGGGGTGCTGGGGGAACGAATGCATGCAGATGGTGGCGCGGCGCGCTCGCTTTTGAGTGAGAACCTCCGGGGGCAAGGCGGAAGGAGCGGAGGGCAAGCGCGGTGGAATTACAAGCGGGATACGATTACAAATGAGGGGGCTGATCGGAAGCACGATGGAATTGCAAGCACGATACGATTTTGCAAGCGCGATACGATTTCAAATGAGGGAGCGGACCGGGTCAACATCACGCCTGTAGGAACACTTGGTGTGCATTTAGAGGCAAGCGCGCTCTAGAATACAAGCGCGGCATCGTTAAAGGTTCAGAAGCGGGACGGGCGGGGAGCACTGGAGCAGCATTGCCCGCATATGGGAACACGTGGTAACCTCTTGGGGGCAAGCGCTTGTCATAAATGCTAGCGTGACAAATTTAGAATGAGGAGAAATGCTTAATAAAGGGCAAAGCGGGTCATGGCACGCACTGCTTGCGCCAAAGATAAAGGGTATGTGGTGGTGGGGGGGCCTAACCGGTATCGCATGGGCCGGGGGAGGCACAGTTTGCAGGCATGTAAACCGGGGTGCTCAGCTAGTGAGTAGGCTGAGCGCTCCTAGAGGAGGGGGGGCATAATGCACGATAATGCACGGCGCTGCATGATAAGGAGCATGACGACCCCCGGGGTACTTGGCTAGTGAGTAGGCGGAGTATCCAAGGGGGGGGATTTAATGCATGGGCGGATCGCCGGGCGTTGGGAAGTTTGGAGGACGCATGGGGCACTAGGGTAGTGAGTATTCCCGGTGCCTCGGCCAAATGAGGTACAAGGCGAGCATGAGGGGGTGAAAGGTCGGGGCGCGGGTCATTAAGCCCGTCAAGAGGGCGAAGGAAAAGAGGCATTGGCCAATGTTTAACGCTCTGCTTTCTCTAGTGGGCAGGATGCCACCAAAGCGTGCACGGGGTGGCAAGGAGACCCCAGCTACACTGGAGGAATTTCGGTCGCTGTCGGCATTGTGGGAGGTCGCAAAGAAAGGCGGCATCGATTGGGCTCTGCAAATGTTAGCTCAGGGTGCTGGAGCGAGCCCACAGCAGGAGGCCCTGTTGCCCAAACGCACAAGGCGGACACCCAAACGTTTCAAGGATGCACAACAAGACAAGCGCAAACGAGTCGCGGAATCGCAAGCGGGTACCTCAGGTGAGGAGGTGCCAGCGGTCCAGCCCCTGTTGAGCACAGACAATAACCAGCCTTCTGGCGCAGCTGCTCAGAAGGGTCAGATGAATGTAGAGTCGCTCCCAGTGGAGCGGGTTCCACAGAGCGCGGCACTTCCCATAATATCAAAGCCAGTAGCAGCACAGACACTGCAAACCGCGGCGGCACAGGGGGGTAGCGACGGCAACACCACCTATCGCGCAGGCGCCCGCACCAGTAGTAGCGCATCAAGGCAGCGGGGTGGCTCAAGTGTGGGTCCAGTTGGGTGGGGTGGCACAATCTCCCGTGGTGTTCGCTGCGACGTCACAAGGACCAACCAATAATACGGGATTACCAGGGTCAGGGACACTCCCAACAGCGCCGCCTGTACCCCCGGTGGCGGTGGTATCGGTGCAGAACCCTCTGTCACAGAGCCCGGTGCTTTATGGTTCCGCGTCGCTCCCAGTAGCCCCATCGGCAGGCATTACATGGCATTTGCCAGCATAAACTAGAGAAAAGATTTTCAGGGGAGAATTCGTGGATGTATTTGATCTTATCAATGCGGGAGTGGTTCCCGGGAAGAACAGGGCAGGCAAGAAGGGTGAATTTAAGCAGAAAAAAGTTTGGGTGGAATGCTCAATCAAGAATTGGGTTACTGGATTTGCCATTTACGCAGCAATCATGGTAGAGCGGTTCCCAGCGCTGGCGGCCCAGTTGATAAGCTACATGTCAATGATTCATGGGGCAGCTTCAGAATTCCAGGGCATGGCCTGGCTGCAATACGACAATACATTTAGAAAAATGAAGGCAGTAAGGCCAGAAGCGGCATGGGATCAGAGAGAGATCAACATATGGCATGCTGAATTTTACTCTGCAGCGCCGGTTAGCAAGACCACTCATTCCTTTCGGGGGGACAAAGGGACAGGTGACAAGAAACAAGCTTGCTGGAAGTTTAACAAGAACGAATGCAGTAGGGGATCTGCATGCAAGTTCAGGCATATATGTTCCTTCTGTGGAATACAAGGTCACCCAGAGAACAAATGTTACAAGAAAATTGGGAAACCTAAGGAACAGCATACCCCTGCCCACGCACAGAACAGGGGCCGACCTGCCCAGTCATCATAAGAAACCACCCATTCCCATACGTCTGCATGTCCTGGCCCACTTGCTCAGTAGATACGAGAGAAGGCAAGAGGCGCATCTATTATATCAAGGTTTTGAGTTTGGTTTCCATATTCCATCTAGTGCGCTGCCTACCACAGTGCCCCCACGCAATCAGCGCTCAGTTTTGCAAAATCCGGAGGTAGCTAGGGAAAAAATCATGAAAGAAGTAGCTCTGGGGAGGGTGGCTGGGCCTTTTCAGAAATCACCAAGGCAATACTTAGTGTGTTCACCACTGGGCCTGGTGCCAAAGAAGGAGGCTTGGAAATACCGCCTGATTCATAACCTATCAAGTCCACCAGGGTTGTCAGTCAATGACAGGTTGGATCCAGAACTATGTGTAATGCGGTACACCACCTTTGACACTGCTATTCAGAAACTACAGAGACTAGGTGAGGGCGCTCTGATGGCCAAATCTGACATAGAAGCTGCCTTTCGCCTCTTGCCGGTGCACCCAGAAGACACTAGGTTGTTAGGTTTTACGTTTGAGGGGAGTTTTTTCATGGACCTATGTATGCCAATGGGGTGTTCCATCGCGTGTGCGGTGTTTGAAACATTCAGTTGTTTCTTGGAGTGGGCGGTTCAGGACCTTGTGGCATCACGAGATGTGGTGCATTATCTAGATGATTTCCTTTTTCTGGGTCCACCTGGCTCGCCAGCTTGCGGGAAGGCCCTACTGGGCTTCCAGCGGTTAGCAGAGGCATTGGGGTACCCTTGGCGGAAGAAAAAACCGAAGGTCCAACGACTTGCTTAACCTTCTTAGGCATCAAAATAGACACTTTAGCCGGAGTATGCAGACTCCCTCAGGAGAAAGTAAGAGCCTTTGAAGCATCCATAGATGAATGTCTAGTGGCACGCAAGGTCTCCTTGCACCAGTTGCAGGTCCTGGTGGGGCAGCTGAATTTTGCGCTCCGGGTGATACCCATGAGCAGGGTTTTTTCTAGGAACATCGCCAGGGCAATGTCCGGCTTAAGGGCAAAACACCACCACACGAGGCTATCTGCAGAGGTGAAAGACGACTTGGGCACATGAAAGGAATTTTTGGTGGGGTTCAATGGTTCAGTGATATGGTAGCAACCAACGCAAGCGAACGCAGAGTTAGAACTTTACACAGACGCAGCTGGCAGTGTAGGGTTCGGGGCAGTGTTAGGCTCAAGGTGGTGCATGAAGCACTGGCCAGCAGAGTGGGTCAAGACGGGGTTGACACGCAAAATCACATTCTTAGAGCTATTCCCCATCATTGTGGCACTACATCTTTGGGGCACTTTCCTTGAGAATAAGCGCATCGTGTTTTGGTCTGACAGTATGTCTGCAGTGATGGCAGTGAACAATCAGAGGGCAAAATGTCCATGGGTGCTCCGCTTACTTAAAGAACTTGTTCGGGGTTGCCTCAAGCGCAATGTGTATTTTATTGCCAAACATGTGCCAGGGGTGGACAATACAGTAGCTGATGCCCTGTCTCGTTTTAAGTTAACAGAATTCAGAGCTCGATGGCCGCAAGCAGACAATCAGATGACGAATTTTCCGGAAAAGCTATGGAAGCTTGGTGCCCCATTGCCCCCGACCTGATAGCGGCTTCTATTGCGCCCAAGACTAAGAGTATGTATGAGAGAGCATGGCAGGTATACCTGGCAGTCTTAAAGGGAGCAGGGAGTACAGAGAAATTTACACCACAGGGGGTACTCCTATTCATAGTGCAGCAGAGAGAGAAAGGAAAGTCGCTGTCTCTGGTTAGAAGGCAGTTGTCAGCAATTGCCTTTTTTGCAGAATTGGGGGGTGGTGGACCCTACCAAGGATCCGAGAGTCAGAGGGCGGTGAAGGGTTGAGAACGGTTGGCCCCGGGTGTGAAAGACAACAGGAGACCCATAGACGCCAGTAGGCTGTCGAGTATATTGGAGGTTTTACCTCAAGTCTGCATATCCCCTTACGAGGCGCAGCTGCTGAGATTAGCATATTCTTTGGCATTCTTCGGGGCTTTCCGAATATCTGAGCTCATACTGGCCTCAAAGGCGGATAGGGAGGGGGGAATCAGCATGGCAGATGTGATAATTTCAGAGGACATGTTGCAAGTTAGAGTGAGGAGGTCAAAGACAGACCCTTTAGGGAAAGGAGTGTGGGTCCAACTAAGAGCAGTGCACGGGGCCCTTTACTGTCCCGTGACGCTGATGCAGAACTTCATGCAAATACGGCCTAGGGAGGGAGACGGTAGGATGTTATTACATACAGACGGAACCCCTCTCACAAGATTTCAGTTCACGCGAATATGCAAGCACTCCCTGGCATTGCTGAGGGAAGAAACGGCCCATTTTACATCTCATTTGTTTCGCATTGGGGCTGCCACGACAGCAGCCACGTTAGGCCTCTCATCTGAAACCATCAAGAGGGTGGGCAGGTGGAAGTCATCCTGCTTTGAGCGTTATGTGAGACCACAGCTAGCTTAAATAGCTGCTGGGTCACAGTGGTGAAAGAAATGTCTCTCGCCTTACAAAGCTTTTTCTTTCTATTCCTTTAAACTTTCATACAGTGGTCTCGAGGCAGCTGAAGCAGGTATGCTGGTGTGGCCATTCTTTTATACGCTGAGCAGGGCAATTCTTCGGCAATTCCAGGGAGGAAAGAGTGTAGAGGGTGAAGGGAATCGATCACCACTGGATAAGGATTGGAGGGCAACGGTTGGAGGATCTCACGGCTCACTTACACAACGTGCTAGATAAGGGTATGCCCATTCCGGATGTGCTAGTGATTCATTCAGTGGGCAATGACATGGTCCAGGCGGGCTGGAGGGGGGTGAAGGAGGCACTCTTCTCTACATTCTCAAGAGTGAGGAGGGCCCTGCCGGGCACCACTATTTTCTGGTCGGAGGTGATTCTACGTCAGGTTTGGGCTAACAATGCGCCAGCAGTCGCAGTAAACAAGTCGGAGAAGAAATTGAATCAGGATGTGGCAAAGCTTTTGGCAGGGTCACCCATACGTTCCATCAGGCATAACCTGATACAGGCTTCAAAGTCAGAATTGTATTTGGCGGATGGAGTGCATCTCTCCAACGCAGGGTTGGAATTGTTCATCCAAACTATTTTAGGGGCCATGGCATTAGATCAGGAAGGTCAAGCGGCATTTGGGGGAGGGCGAGAGCGCCAGTAAGCTCCTCGTCCTGTGGCGGGGTCCCGGGCAAGAGAAATGGCGGGGACTCCTTTTTTGGCGGGGACTGTCTGATCCTGGAACAGGGCGGGCAGTCAATGGGGGCTCTGGGCTGGCAGGAGAGGGGGCTGACCTGCTGGTGGTCTTGGACTCTCCGGCCCTACCCGAGATGCCGGCGCTTGTAGTAAGCAACTTTGTGAGAGCTGGTGCGCAGGAAAGGCACAAAGCAGTGCCCTGGTGGCCGCGTCTAGGGGATAGACAACGGGTTACCCCAAATGGGAGCAGTGAAAATTGGTTGTGGCCTGCTGGCGCAACACGCATCAAGTGTGGCTATGGAGATTCAGAAATGTAAATACAATCTCAACCTGTGGCTCAAATGTATACTTTGCAAGCCTATTGTTTTTATCAATGTGTGTTGGTTTTGGTTTTAATAAAAGTTGGTCAAGTGTTGACAGTGCATCAACAAATGAAGATTGCGGTTTCTGAATGTTTAATAAAGACTACGCAATGAAGACCAATTACGTGCCTGACGTGTTTGTGGTGGGAAAAGAGTAAGTGGGGTTGTAACTGGTCTAATATGGCAGGGGCGAATCGCAAGTGATATGCCCACTATTTAGGAGTGCATAGCTAAATTGGATGCCAAGATAAACGGCAGAGCCTCATATCTTGTCCAACTATGTTTCTGTGAACAGCAGTGACATCACCGTTTGACTCACAGGTGAAGTCAAAGTACATCCGGTGCATTAGTGAATAAAAGGCAGGTAACATGTCCATGAATACATATCTTTGGAAGGGACAAAAGGACACCGTAGTTAAATGGGATGATTACAAATAAGTCGTGGCACAATGAGGCCGTGCCTAGCGTTGGTAAAAAACCACGTTGACCTACTGATTCTATATGTCAATAGAATCTGAAACTGTAATTATTAACTGAATGGCTGATTGGGTTCTTTACATTTGTGCATGTAAGACAAGACAAGCCTCGCCCTGACATCCTGTGTGCATGGTGCTTTGCGTTTTGGCTGGCTGTGGCACATATTTCTCCTTGTTGATGGCTGAATCCCTTGGAAGACTAGGAAAGTACTTGGTTACTTACCCACTTCTTAGCGGAGCAGATTTTACCTTTTTTGGCTTCCTGCTACTCCTTGAAATTGAGAAGGCTCCATTTAAAGACCAAGTTGACTCCATTCATGTTTTTTCCCCTCCCACAGCACGTCCTTATTGTGTATTGAAATTTAGCTATGGGATCTCTCTTTCTGAGTGCTCATGTTCTTCTTTAGTCTTGATGATGACCTTCAGTTTACATAAGAGGTTGAAATGCTATCGACTTTTGTACATTTAGGGCCATATTATCAAGAACGGCGATAACATTATCGCCGCTTTAGCGGCAGGAAACTGCAGCTAAAGCGGTGATAAGGGGCTTGATAATATGCCCTATAGAATTCCAATAGAAGCCCAGGTTTGATGTCCTTCACACCAGAACCTGGGCTTCTATTGGAATTCTATAGGGCATATTATCAAGCCCCTTATCACCGCTTTAGCGGCAGGAAACTGCCGCTAAAGCAGCGATAATGTTATCGCCGTTCTTGATAATATGGCCCTTAGACTCCTGGACCATGTTTCCGTTTGAATCTTTCCGTTTCATGAGTCGTTCGTTTTATCACTATAGACATACGTCATTTTTCACGTTTCCTGCACTGTGTGATCACATTTCTGAGCACTGCTTTGTTTTTCATGAATGAATAAATGTTTTCTAATTGACCAAAGTTAATGTACTGATTTTGTTGATGTTGGTGTATTTGAGTATTAATTACAGTTTGGATTATTCACATATCCAATAACCACTGAATTTTGACCTAATTGTGTCTACAGCGAACCTCTGTATTTCTGATGTTTTAACAGATTAACAGATTAAAGCGTACACTTTTGCACTACATTTTTGGTGTGCGATCATAATGTTTTGCTACCCTATCCCAGAGTTATTGAGTGAGAAAATAAAAACATACTCTGCTATCAAGGTCTGCCTAAAGAGACAAACATAGGGCTTGCTTCTTAAGCAGTGTCTTAAATCCATGTGGGGTGCCTAAGGAATCACACTTAATGCTAGGTCTCAATTCAGCCAATGTCTGAGCCAAAGAATTGCTCATGGGACTACTCCTTGAATTGAATTGAATAAAAAATGTAGGGAACACTACAGCTACCCTAAAGAGTGTCCTAGCACTAGCAACGACTACAGCATTAGCAAGCAACCCATTTGCTTACATAGATGATTGAAATAACAAAGACATGATTAAGTTTTAAGCAGTTCAGTGGAAACCTTCCTTATGCAGATCCCCCAGTCCTCGTGTTAAAATTCCTAAATTGATAACATATCACACTTAACTACCTTTATCCAAAAGCAACTTGATTCCTGAAGATTCCAGATTCCCGCAGCAATCCCACTTGAATTTAATAAGCCCTCCAGAATTGGAAAAAAAGATAAAGAGATGGAAAAAACTAAATCTTGGAAAAGTAGAGGGCTGGTTCATTAATGAAGAATTAATTGCGTGGTAAACTGTATGTGAGAGGCTGGCCTGGTATATGATGTCCACTAATGTAAGTGGGCACCCTGCACGAGCCCCGAGAACCCTTATGGTGATTTAAGAGATCTTAGACAAACTTAGAAAGCTCTCAAAGTGGTAGCTGTGGAGAGCAGCCTTCAGGCTTAGTCCAGAAGAAGTGTAAAGCAGCTTGTTTTACCAGAATGCAATCTTATATGTATAGATTAAGTGAAAAAGAACCACACAAGGTATTTATAAAAATATGTATTTATTATATAACACTCACTAATACGTACAAATACGTCCTACCCAGAGATATACACAATGCACACAATACTTTCTTAGAAATCAAGTAAATAGCACAGAACACACAGTGGACCCCAGGGGGGGACCAAACCATATATTAAGAAAGTGGTATAAGAACCACGACTTGTGTCAAGACAATGTCCAGAGGACGTAGAAGTGCTGGGGACCCAAGGAACGACCCAAGGTGAGAGACTAGGAGCCCCACGGAGATCGAGTTCAGTCTGGGAACACGACCGGGTTCTCCGTACAAATCAATGTGTAAGTCGTGGTTGCAAATTTAAAGATTACGGACCCTTCCCAGTGGACCCTGAAGAAACCTAGTGGAAGACAGAACGTTGGAGAGCCACCCCACCCGTGGATACCCTAGTACCCACGTTACCTACACCAGGGAAGCCGGGTGCATAGGTGTGAAGTAGTGTCGGAAACCGCTGTCGAACCCAATGGAGGACTTCAGGAAAGTGCTGCTGGAGAGGGAGAAAGTGCCCGGTGGAATCCAAAGGTGGATTCAAGATGAAAAGTACCTGCAAGCAGAGGGGACAGAGTCTATGTCACTCAGGAGTGACCCGGAGACCTGGAAGACGAATGCCCACCGATGTCAGGAGTTGCAAGAGAGTTGACGGTGACCTTGACTCTGCAGCTGTGAGGACCAGGTGACGCTGAGGAAGACCAGGAGCCATGCACAAGCTGTCCCACGTCGGATGTTGAGAGTTGAGGGGTCAGTGTCCATCAGGAGCATGAACAAGCCTTGGCAACTGCAACCAACGTAGAAGAATGAATGTGTCCATCTTTAACGAAACTGGTGCTCATTTAAAGCGCTCTTATACCCGATTTCTCGGGTCTAGTTCGCGCTATATAAAACTAAAAAAAAAAGTCAAAGAAGGTGCAATGTCGGGACCAGCAAGGTCCAGGGGACTCACCACAAGCAGGGGAGTCAAAGCAGGCCTGAGCAATCAGGGGAGCCCAAAAGAAACAATGACCCTCAACAGGACCCACAGGCTGGAGGCAGTGGAGTTGCAAGAGGACCTCGAGCAGCTCACCAAAAGATGCAGGCCACAGTACAAACAATGCAATGTGGATGAAGACTTTGATCACTGGAGATGTTTGAGGTTAGGGCTACGTGGAGCCTGAAGATCTTGGTGGAAGGAAGCCAACAAGCCTTTGCAATGGCAAGTCGACGCGGTGCACAGGGGTTCGGTTCCTGCGGCTCCCACAAGGGATACTTGCCTCAAACTTGGTGAGAGGGCAGGGCAGGCCATTAGAGCTGTGGAAAACTACAACCTGTGCTGTTGAACCTTTCAGAGTCCGTAGGAGCTCAGGATCAGCAGACCAGTCAGCTTAGTTGCGGTGCCTGCAGATACAGTCAAGTGACTCCTTCACTTCAAGGGAGATTCCTTCAGGTGTCTTGGATGCCCACAGGCCATGGAAGGTTCCTGTATGGTGCACAGGCACAGACGATGCAGCAGACTGAAAGGGTGACAAAGTCTTGCCGAAACAAAGTCCAGCAAAGTCCAGAGTGCCCAAACGGAAGAAGTTGAAGTGGTGTCTGAATTGAATCGTGTCCCACGACGAATCTAGGGACCTACACCCAGGTAAGCCCTTAAGTACACTAAAGGAAGGGTTGGGATGATTCAGAGGACCCTTCCAGTGGAGGGTTTGGACAGGTGGAGGTTACTCCCATGTCCTTTGTCCAGTTTTGCGCCAGAGCGGGAGCCAATCGCTCCCAGAGCTGGTTTGAACTGGACTATGTAAGGAGGCACCAAATGTGCCACTCATGCAGACTGAGTGGCGCTGGCAAGCGCACCCACCCGGCCCCAATACACTAAATCCTGTCTGGGAGGTGGTCACACCTCCCTGTGACAGGGTACCTATTGTTCTGCCTTCCCCTGCTCATACTTGGCTCAGCAGCAGGAGGGCAGAATCATGTCTCTGGTCGGCAGCAGCCATGTTGTGCTGTCCGGGTCTAGAAGACTGGTAAAAGGAGCCCTTAGAGCTTAACGGAGGGCTCTCTCAGTGCTTGGAATCATACCTCCCACACCATTCACGGTGTGGGGGTATGATTCCAACATGTTTGAAACCAAACATGATAGGAATCGTTGCAGTCAATTTAGTGATGGTCATCGCGTAATTACGCGGTGCCCCTCTATGTGGTATATGGCTGCTTCACTTACAACCCGGGAGAATGGACTCCGTAGGCTGTAGGGGTGTCCTGCTCATGCAGGGGCACCCTCACACTTAGAACCAAGCACCCTGCCTTCAGGATTGATAAGTCCTGCTATAGGGGCAACCTATAGGTTTTAAGTGCAGTGACCCTAGATATAGGAAACCTATATCTTTCGTAAGTGGTGCTAGCACCAGCTTACACAGATTGAAATGACAGGCCTGTAGTTGTATTTTGAATGGTCTCCCATGGGTGGCATAATGCATGCTTCAGCCCATGGGGGACCTCTGGGGAACATATGCCCTGGGTACCTTAGTACCATATACTAGGGACTGATAAGGGTACCCCAGTATCCAATCTGGGATGTACCTAAGTACTGACCACAACAATTTAAGGGAGAAAGCAGAGAGACTGGGGTCCTGATTAGCAGGATCTCATTCAGACTAGTCAAAACAGCTTAGCATCAGGCAAAAAGTGGGGGTAAGCATAAAAGCAGTTCCTACTTTCCTACACTGTCCAAGCTAAACTCCCCCAGTCATTGACCTAGAATAAAATTAATTATCTGCAAATTATCTGCACGTCAATATACCTGCTGCTTCCTATTGAATCCACGAAACAAATAGGTGAGGCTCTATTTAACCAAGCTAATGTCAGTAGAAAGATTGGTCAATGGGCAACACTGGGTGTAGGTCTCTCAGAACGACTTTTAAATACTGTTTCAAGCCATACTGAATAAATGGTAAATGAAACAAACTTGAAGCAGGAAGAATGGACAGAAGCTGTCAACGAACCATAGAGGGCTGAGAGGACCTGATTTTAGGAGGTTGGCTGGTTGGTGTTAGTTAGTGGTTGGTTTTCTATATTACAGCACTACTACATAAGTGGAATCCAAATATTCCCAACCACTATCCTAGGTGCCCAGAACTTGGGTCCATATGATCTAGTGATTCGTCAGGTTAAGAGAATTTTGGGGAAAGATTTTGTCGAGCATACAGGCTTCATTTTGAGTAACCTGGTACCCTCAGGATATAAGTTTGATTCTTCTTTGAAGTTCTAGTTATTTAAGGATTAAACCAAGAGGCACCCACACTTGATGATTTATCTCAATATTAATAGCGCCCTCTGTTATTCCAACCTGTTGGAGATCATCTGAGCCCCCAGAATTTCAAATGTGGCTTAAATAAGATTTACATCAAAGGATATCTTTATGCTAAAAGGGAGAGAGGAGGGAAAAGGTTCCTTAAGATTTGGAAATATGCTATGCACATTATAATCTAATGATTTGTTCATTACTTTACGCTTTTACTGCTATCTCAACCAATTGTTGAATGTTCCTTAAGATTAGGACAAATTCCATCTATCTTAAGAACTTCAATTGGATGACCTGCTTGCTACAAAATGTTTGAGTATCAACATAAATATGGGATATTTAAATGTCTCTGTTTTTTGCTGGGAGAGATCATATTACTTGTATTTATGAGGAAACCCAATAAAAAAAAACTTGTAAAAAAATGTTTTGAGCAATTCTTTTCATTCAAGAGGCAACTACTGACTGAAAAACTGAAGATAGTCGAGTTAGGGTCTTCCCTTATGGACCGAATGATTTGTGTATCATCGCATAAGAAATTATGTTAAAGCCAAACGTTCTGACTAGTGAGGCAAGAGGAGAAATGTATCTATTAAAAAGCGTAGGACTAAGTGAAGAGCCCTGTGGGACACCTTATTGAAGAGAATGGGAAGCTGAGCAGCAAGGTAGACAGAAATTGTTTGGGCTCTATTGCTAAGAAAGGCATTAAACAATTGGACTGCATGTTGACATATGTCAAAATCAGTAGTCCTTGCTGTCAGCGGCTTTGCTACTGAGGAGCCTCAAACACACTCCCTGATACAAATTCGATTTACAATGTGCAGCGATTGCAGGGTAGTAAGCTGGATTAATAGGACTATGGAGGAACATGCTTGTTCTCATTGCAAGAGCTACGCAAGGAATGTGAGTTCAAGATAGGGAAGGTACGATATGACAGGGAATGGGACAAGGGACTTGTGTACCTGCACACAGTCTCACTTAACACAAGACTTAGGTGCACCCAGTTTTATGTACTACAAAGTTCCTACCTCTTTCCTGACCAAATCAATAAAATGGTAAATGAAGCCCAGGTCTTCTGCCCCCGATGTGATGCTCCTGCAGTGGATTTTCAACACATCCTCTGGAATAGTGCTACCCTAACCCTACCCTACAGGCAAGTTAAAACCTTAGTCACTGATATACTTTCTGCTATCACGCGTAGCCTTAACCTTTGAAGATGAAAGATCCGCATTTTCGGCCTCCTCAAATGCACCAAAGAAAATAATCTGGACACCCACTTCCTTGACCTTGCCTTACTGTTTGCAAGCAAATCATAACATTGAAGTGGAGAGTGGAACCACCGCCTGCACTGGTAGAGTGGCGGTAAGCCACACTCAAATGGTGGGAAGCTGAATCCAAAGCTATAAGAAGTTAAAGGTCTATGGAAGTGCCAGCAGATAGGATGACCTCCCCCTCAATTTTAAATCTTTTGCAAAATATATTTTTCCATGTATTGCTTAGCAGAACTGTTCAGGGCCAACTGTGATGGACTGGGGGCATTTTAACTGTTCCCTAAACATGCACACGTGGAAAAGCATCTAACATGATCTTTTCAGTGATTATTCTTGTTTGGCTTAGGTCATGACCCTAACTCCGATTGCAATGCATGCTTATTACCACCTTTGCCAAGACAATACATCTATAGCCACCTACCGCTATGTCTCGGTACTTTGGGCCTTACTGTCATATTTTCACTCCTACATTCCCCTACCTGTGGATATTGAGACGGGGACATGTGAGGGGGGCACCTCTGGGACAGAGTGTCATATAATTTGGGTTCTGACATAGACGATCATTTACTTTGTTTCAGATATCCGAACACTGCATCTGGATTCTCACTCTTTTTCCTTTGGAAGACAACGCATTAGAATACTCACCCTACGAGGTGAGATTCTGGGATTTGCCCTTTGGATTTGTCTTACAAACATACAATGTATATTCAGCTTGTCTCATTAGCTCATATATTTATAGCCCTCCCCCTTTTTCCATGTAGGACCACGTCCACTACCTGGACAACTCATAAGAGATTAGTGTCTTACTTACCAACCGGGACGGAAGTTTAACCGGCAGAGAGGTGAGAGTTTGGTCTCACCTTCAAATTGTTAGTCCAGACCACCAAATTTGTGGTCCTTTTTGACACTATGTCTTTGTCTTTTTCATCTTTGTCCAACCCAGATTTTCAGATTTGTGTTTTTGCCAGAAGGTAGGATACTCCTTTCTCCATCTACTGCACCTTTTTTACCATCTATTGCATGACTCACCCAGGATGCTGTCCATAGAACTTTCTCCGATTCACGCTCATATCAACTTAGGGAATGTTTCACAACCACATTCTCTCTTGATCTCATTTACATGCATGTTCAGTCTGTTCCTGTTCAGATCAAGTTTTGAGTTTCAGGGAATATTTTCACTGTACCTCTGATGCATGTTCACTCATATGCATGCATAGTACCACCAGGCGTGAGGGTCACTCCCCTCATTCCTGTAATCACAACATGTGGGGGCAATGATTGGACCCCTACTCATCCTATAGTGCCATCTTCTCCATGCTATTTTGCAAATGGAAGGGAATCTCTTTGTCTTCCAGGTCTTTGCTTTTCTCCCTCTATCGTTCACCGGCTTGACGGTCTTATCAGTCAACTCATACCCACCACTGGCTCTTATGGGACTGTATATATGGCGATTTAAGGGGGTCTTGTGAACTTTCTGCTGACCCCACTATGTGTATGGAATGTTAAGATTAACAGCACGATAATGCTTTTATGAAATATTTTGACACTGTGATGTAGGTGTACATATTTTCACTGAGGGTTCTCACCTCTCGGAGTATCGTATGTGGCTTACATATCATATTGTGCTGTATTATGATTCCATGATATATTATGTCCCATTGTACATTTTTGCAGCCCTGAAGAAGTCGTGGGGTACATCCCCAGATGAAACACGTGTTGGCTGGGCAACTGTTCGGATTAAAGAAGATAACACAATTACGACTACACTGTCTTCTGGTGTTATTTGCATGATACATGTACTCTAGATTTCTTTAAGGATTGTATACTATGTCAAAACAAGTATTGAATTTTTGCGTGTGCACAGGCTTGCCTAAAAAACTGCTGAGTACCTTATTTTGAGTTTCTTTTTCTCTTTTTGGGTTATGAAACATTAGACAACAATGCATACATAGACATACCAATCTCATTCTCAACAATGACAAACTGCAAGACTCTATGATGTTTCTATGATGTTGTGCTAGCCACGTATGGATAAGAGCGGCTTCTATGTTTCTATTGGACAACTGTAACTTGTCTGGTTTCAAAATACAAATAAAAATGATTACAAAATCAATAGTCCTTGCATTTTTCTAACCCCCAACTAGTGGTTTGAATGTTCCTGATGTAGCCCTGTAGTGCCTATGACAAGTGATTAGGTATTGCATATTGCAGAAAGTGATTGCTTTAGAGGAGGTAAATGGGAAATTGCACAAAATGTGCTAAGTTATACCATCTTGAGATTTTATCTAGAAAAGCAGCAGGGCCATAAAGAAGGACAGACTATGTTTGATGTTGGGGACAGTAAGGTCATCCTAAAGAGTCAACGTCTTCATTAAACTTAATAGAAGATGTGATAGTCGATGTTGCCGCCAAAGGATTGAAAATCACTTTTATCATTTGGAAAGGCTTTTTTAGTAGTTTCTTGTTTTTAGGAATTTAGTGGAGATGTAAGTTCTGTGAGCCATTCTGAGCTCAAATATGTAAACTTTAAAGGAATTTTTCTGAAGTATTGAACACTCCCAAAAATATTTTTTTTCACCATTTCAGCATCCCTACTTTTGACTTTCAGAATGATTCTGGATGGAGAAAATCACACAGCACGTTAACTGTACAGTGGGCATTTTAGGGCATTCAAGTCCAAAGGATGAGGTAAGTCAATCGGCCAAATAATGAGTACCTAAGGAATCATCATCCATTCAAATACTGTTGGGCCGAGGAGAGAAGATTCTCTAACAGTGATCGGGATATGATTTTGTGCCAAACATGAGACTTAACAGCTTTGGTAGGGTCAGGAGTAGAATTTTACAACACCTCATGTTCTACTGAAAGATCCACTTGTACATACACCGGTCAGTGGTGTGCCCTCTTGTATGTATGTGCTGGTTAAATTTCTGCTTCAAAAATCTCAGGGTGTACTGTGAGAATTTTGAGTTGGGTGTCTCCAAGATCATCAATAATAGGTATACGGTCTAAAACAGTAATAAAGGAGGGCATCAGTGGTAACATCAAGGAAGGAAGGTATAAAGTAGCCCATGTGTGATGAGAAGGTTGAGTGCCAGGGTCAATAGAGATAATTGTGCAAGAGATCAGACGCTGAACAATTAACCCCTGACATGCTAGAATGTGTGTGTCATAATAGAAACAAATGATATAATATGGTATGGTTGTTAACAAGTCACCAACACATTTTTCAATTGCACAAACGAGGGATAATGAGGTAATCCAGGGGAATGGCCTCAGATGGGCATTTCCTGATCACAACGTCAGCGAAGTCTCGACAATAAAAGCAACAAAAACAAAGTTATAGAAGGAATGCTTTAAATTATCTCAACCACAGGCAAGCGCCCGGGCCATGTTACAGTGCATCACTTTTCACCCAATATGCCACTCTCAACATAAAATGACCATGTGCAAACTAGTCATGGACGTGCTCCAACAGAAATACCCCAGCGCAAACTGCCAGGCCAGTTCCCTTGCAGGTGGGAGCACAAGCCACCCCAGACCAGTTTGTGCCTATAAAAAGAAAATCAAAGTTAGTGGACTATATAGCGAAGGCAGCAGACCACAGAGTGCAGCTCCTGACCCGTGTTCCAAAAAGTGTGATTAGCAAATATTCAATTTTGTAGGTGTGTGCATGCACTACAAGTACATGCTGCCAGGGGGCAACCCCTAAAAACAAGGTTAGAACAGTAATACAAAGCGTGGAAGTGCACCACTTCAAACGTAAACAAAAAAGTCCCAATCACATATGTGAACTATATGCAAATCTTGTCTTTCTTTTCTTTTCTTAAAAGTGTCTCACATATAAAGTGAAGCTAGCCATTAGAAATTTGGTAGAAGGCCTACCCAGATTGACTATTGGTATTTTGGTGCATTGATCCTTGGGACCAGCAAGTGGAGATAAACCTTCTGATGAGAATAATGTGACATTGTAAGCTTGATAGCCCTTTCTTTTTTGTCTTGAACAAAACGTAGTTAAGTTATCTGGTATACAGTACTAATCCAATTAAAAGAATTACAACTATTTTCTTGCACCTCACAGACCCTATGTTAACAAACTCAGTGGGTGCTATGAATATGATGGATAGAGATCACTCATTACGATACACACCGTTGACAAAGGTCCATGGCTTGCAAACTCTATGTGGTTATAAATATACTAGACTTTGCACCCACCCATTCTTCCTCCCTCTTTCTCTTTCTTTTTTCTGTTTTTTTTTTCCTTTTTCTTTCTTTCTCTTCTCTTTCCTCTTCCTTTCTCTTCATCTTTTTCTATCTTTCATTTTTTTCTTCTTACTAAGTTGCCATAATATATCCTTCCCTCTCCCACCTCATCAATCTTTCGTAGAACATTTGGAGATTACAATCCCAGGAAGATTAGGATCTTTTAAGTGATATGAACAAAAGACCATCACACTGGGATACTTGTGTCACAGGTTTTAAACAGTCCCTCTAGGTCTATCATTTCAAGTTCCTTACCTTTTTCCGTATATAAGCCACATAATAACCTGTGTATATTGATAACCTTTTAACAGATGTATGTCTCTTGTTAATGTCTTGCAATTTTTTGTTATATGTCATCTTCGTGTGGGGATGCTGCTGTCCTTGGAAAATTGCACTGTGCTGTATTATTGCGGATTTACCAATTTTATATCATTAGTGTGTTATATATGTATGTTTGTATATTTTTCCTTGTTCATCCTGTTTGTGCTATGTGGTGTATACAGTATCCTTGTTTGTGTGCCTACATGCTGTTCGTATCCCTTGCATTACAGCCCTGAAGAAGTAAATTGTTATGGACGGAATGTGCTGGCTGTCTTCGTTTTATACCTGTGTCTGTCTACGTTACAAAACCTCTTTAGCCAAGTCAAATCCAGCTCACCTGAAGATCAACTTAAACCTGATCTTTTCATTAACCTACAGGACTTCCTCCTTCCCTCCCCGTTTAGAAATGGTCAATCTCTCTCTGTCACCCACTTATGTGCCAGGGCCATGGAAGCAACGCGAAAGTCATCCCCCTTCTGAAGAAACTGTCTCTGGACGCCTCCAAGCCTGAAAATTTGCACAGCATCTACCTCTTACCTTTTCTTGCTAAGCTAATGGAGAGACATATCAATGGTATCCTGACCAAGTTCCTAGAAGATAATCATATCTTGGACACTTTCCATAAATTTTCATGCCTGCGCACAGCACAGAATCCACACTCCTTACCGTTAGAGATCAACTTCGCAGTGCTCTGGATAAAGGCAGATCCTCAGCCCTTATCCTGCTCGACATGAGCACTGCATTCAACATGGTGTCTCATAAAATCGTACTCAGCACTTACAGGACATTGGCATAGGTGGGTCCACACTGTAGTAGTTCACCTCTTTCCTATCTGAGAGCTCTTTGAAGGTCATCTTTCCTCCTCATAGCTCCTAAGCTCATGCTTTACTCCATGACGTCCCCCAGGACTGTTCATTGAGCCCTACCCTGTTCAATACATATATTCAAACTTTGACACAGGTTGTGAAATCTTCGGGGCATGCACTGGTATAGTTTGCTGATGATACCCAGCTCGTACTTTCACTCAAGGAAAATCCCACGAAAGATATGGCCAACTTCCAAAACGGAATGCTTGCTGTTGCTGAGTGGGTGAACAACAATTGCCTATGCCTGAACGCAAATAAAACAGAAAGAATTCTACTAGGCAAAAATACCCAGTCCTGGGGTGACCACTGGTGGCCTACTTCCCTCGGGCCCCCCACCAAGCACAAGTTTTCCATCACAAACTTAGAAGTCTGGTTGGATAACACCTTGGCCTTTGAGGCTCAAGCCAGATCGGTAGCTGGCACTTGTTTCGGGCTCTTGAGATGTCTTAAACCCATACTGGGCCATTTAGACCTATGCACTTGACAAACCATCATTCAGGCGTTAGTTCTGTCCTGGTTAGATTATTGTAACATCCTGTACCTGGGAGCCAACAAATCAGTCACTAGAAGACTCCAGCCTGCTTACTAGGAGAACTGTCACTATATAGGGATGAATGGAATTGCCAATTCAAGAATACACCATGACCAGAATCACTCTGCCTATTATTGCTGCTGTGATTATTTAAGAAGCTCTCTACCCTCTCTTGATGAGACACACTTTAAAGGGGTAATTAATCGCTTTCAGATGTGCAAAAGATTATAGATTCCAGAATCCCTTAAAACTAGGATCACTCAGCTCATTAGCAGTGTTGAACTTATTTAAATCACTTTGCATCCCCACTGTGCTGGACATGCATTATGCAGAAAATGTCAGCTTCAATGAGCACAAGGGACTACAGATTCCAGAGTCTCTTGTGACCAAATCCAATCTGCCCATCAATGCTGCTATGGCTATTTAAGCTGTTAGTACCTTCGCTGGGTGGAATGTGCCTTAGGGGGAGAACTCTTATCTTCAAGGTGCACAAGGGCCTACAGATGCAGGAGTCCCTTCCAGCCACGATCATTCTGCCCACCATTGTCACTGTGACTACTTGTGCCACTCTACACACCTGCTGTGCTAGATGTCCTTTACAGGAAGAACTGGTGGCTCAGGGCATGAGAGGGATAGTGATTCCAGGGTCTCTGTCAGATCCAGGAAGTGAAAGGGACTATAGATTCTAGAGTCCCTCGCAACCAGGTTCACTCAGCCTAACAGTATTGCATTGCTGCATCTATTTGAGCCATTCTTTACCTCCCCCTGCATAGATGTGCCATTTGTGGAAACTGTTGGCCTTAGGACTACAGAATCCAGAGTCCACCATGACCTGGATTACTCCACCAATCAGTGATTCTATAGCTTTTGAGTGGCTATGGCCCCCTGCTGGGAGGGATTTGCATGGGCACAGCTGTATCTGGCCTACTAATGAGGAGATTGCACAAACTGAGCTCCAAATTAATACTGTACATGAGGCTAACACTTTTGATCTAATGCAGATTGTTACCTGAAGAAACTGTTTCTACTCACAATTCAGTGTTTGTACACCTCCACTCGAGGATACTATTACAGTGTAAAGCAATATGCATTAAGCACTTCCAGACAATGATATCAACGCTTGTCAGTCTGACCATACTAAGGCTAAGAGGGGTTATTCTTGTAAAACAAACTTAACTTCAAGTAAGGCTATGAGTAAGCTCTGGCGGTGGAGAATGGTGGGGATGAGAGAGTGTCTACTTCTTCCAAAGTTTAAAACGATGAATGAAAAGCTTTCTTCTATTAAATGATCTTTACGAGGTATTCTACATCACATTAATCAGGAGCAGGTCACTAAAACTATAGCAATGCCACTTGTGGAGCCAATAATTTCTGTGCATGGCATCCCGGCGCCTACCTCTTCCACATCCAATGTACCTCACTACGTGATGGAGTCTGTTGTCACATCGTAAGAGGAAAAAGTTATAGTCAACTGAATAGCCAACAACAGATTGATGACTAGAGTAAACAATGTTGTTAGCAGCCCCATCTTACAATTGCCCCTGTAGACCAACCCATATGTCAAGATACTGAAGGATATTCCATCCCTTAGCACATTTTTATGCAATTATAGAAAAAGACTCTTCCCTGGTTGCAGACAGATGATGGATGAAAAAGAAATGATTTTCGTGATGCTATCATGTTGAGACAGATTGGCTGGGTAGATAATTTGCTTAAATCTGTGATTGGGGATTATCTCCCAATTTCACTAATATATTCCACCCTAAAGCTGGCTGGGACAATCCTTAAGAAGAGAATTCAAATTTTGTATTAATAAAAGGGGATCTTAGCCAATACCAAGTGAGCCTTTGAAGTTGGTGCGGGTATATATGAACAATGATTAAACTTACATTTGTTCTCAACTAATTATGTCACGATTCTTGGTGGATCCTTGTTTGTAGCTTTCAAAGTCTGGGCCATTATAGAGATGATGGGTGCAGAACTCGCCAACAACAATTTTGTTTTTAAATATTTACACCAGAACCTTTTAAAAAATGTTTATACCCATTTTGGGCCCAAAGATCACTAGATCGAAAACGTATTTTATAAGTAATCTCATTTTGGAGGAAGTCTTTGCTTTTTTCATAAAAAGGAGTCACTTTTGATAATTCTAGTAGGTGGACTAACTTGTTTAAGTCCAGGAGATTTAGATGCATCCAGACACATGGGACAGAGTTTAATGTTACTTCTTTATGTAAAAATCCCTGAAAAGCATTTTTTGTTTATTTATAAACATAAGTGTATATCTAAAGTAACCCATTTCGTGGGAGTAAGGGAATATGCAGCTATTGCATCTCTTCAAGTGGAGGAAATAGGCAAATTTACTTGGAAGAAAAAATTAAACTGGATCACATCTCTAGAATGGATCTCAGTTTATGTAGATACTACTGCACATTTAAATCGCAAAATCAAATCAGATTGCGTGACTTCGGATTCCTCACATACATTTAGGGGGATATTCTCAAGAACGTGCGATAATCATCGCCAAAATAGGTTAACACAAGTTTTCATATCGCCGTCTATCGCGGAAAAATAACTCTGTGTTAACGTGGCATTCTCAACACGGCGGTAACATGCGATAGTACCCCGCTAACGCTGAAAATGCCCGCGATAACACTACCGGGCGGCGATAAAAATCACAACTGGAACGTGAAAAAAGTTGCGATGTGCCCAACCGCGATAAAAAATCTAGTGATAAGCAGCGCCAGGCCTGCAAGTCCCACAAGTTAGGCTGCAAAAAGCACAATAAAAGCGGCAACACAAAACACAAACAACTGCGAAGCACCATGGAGGTAGCCGGAGCAAGCACAGAGGACAACCAGAACCCCACAAGCCCCACGGAGGACCAGCCTGGGACCTCAGAGAAGGGCAAGGAGAAGAAGAAGAGGAAGACGCGGTTCAGTCCACAGGAAAACAGGATCCTGATCACGGAGGTGATAGAACACCATCAACAACTGTTCGTCACCTCCACTGTGTCATTGGCAACAAAAAATGGAATATGGCAGTCCATCCTTGACAAGGCGAATGCAGTCGGAGTGCTGAGGAGGACAATGGACGAGGTCAAGAGGCGCTGGAATGATGTGAAGCGCAAGACCAAGCAGAAACTCGCAGACAACCAGAAGGCAGCAATGCAGACTGGAGGTGGGAGTCCAGCGCCACAGGAGGAGCTGGATGAGATGGAGGAAATGGTGACCACAGTCATCAGTGTGGAGATGGTGGCAGGAGTTGGGGGACCGGACACTGCTCAACATGACCCGACACAACAGCAACAGGGTGAGTAACCACCAGGGACTGGGGGGACGGGGGGAGATGGGCACAATGGCACGCATGCACAATTAAGTAGAGCACATCTGCGGACAAACCATGGCCAAGAGTCACAACACCAACCAAGAGCCCAATTTACCCAAGTCTGCAACATCACAGCACTGCATAAGCACAGAAGTGAAAGCCACACCGCCTGAAAGGGATAAGGGCCAGCCAAATCAGAGCTGATGGGGCAACTCACCTACAATGCAGCACACACACATAAGATCCAGAGCACCGCAACATGTACAACAATGTTGAACAAACAGCAACACCAGCACAACAGAACAGAGGACACAACTGCTGCCGCTTGTGTGTGGAAAATGGCCATTCACATGTGGCATAGCAGGAAACTGTGAGATGATAATGTACTAGTACAACCCCACATCCCTGATGGTGTAGTAATGCATGTATGGCCAGGACCCAGATAGGCAGTGAGACACACATTGTCATACAAATCAACAATCATCACAGTTGAATACAAGTGAAGGTGCATAGACTTTATTAGCATATGTGTGTCAGTACGGCCAAGATAAGTGCCACAACATGCAGACCAATGCAGCAGTATGTCAGAACGTGGAACGTTGCCAAGCGCCGCTGTCCACTCCGGGGGAGTGCCGCACCATTCACAGGTGTGTGTTTACCCGCGTTGTCGTCCGCTCATGTATTCGGAGTCCAGGCAAATGCAGCCATGTCCACTTTCGTCGTGGGAGATGTGACGAGAACCCCAAGTTCCAACAAGGTGTCGGGACATATGCAATGTGTTCCAAACTGTTGTGTCTGCAGGTACGTAGTTACATGTCCATGAAAGCTAGTGCAGCTTCGTAGGCAATCATTTCCAACATGAGGTCGTTGTCGACTTCATCGAACAGGACGGCGAGGCTAACCATTAGCAGGTCCGGACAGATGTGCTGCGTCCACCCCCTTTCACCAATTAGCACTACAGCCCAATAGGGGAGCGGCTCAATTTGATCACTGCACACGATAAGTTCTGCAATCTCCCAGTTCCAGCTGCCAGCATGTATGCCAAGCATCCAGGCATCCCATAGACGGGTGTCACGGTGACACTCATGGTCGTGGGCCCACAGGGGGCGCACACACATGTCGAAATCCAGTTCGGCTACCGTCCTGTTGGATAGGCAGACATCCATGGACCACTCGAATATGCACGAGCGACAATTCAACACAGGCTGCACGCAGGTGACATTGGCAAGGCGGATGCTTAGCCGGTAACTGATCCGCAGCACTACCAATGGCAGTGCCCCCAGTAAATGCAGCATACGTGCACGGTACAGTTCCACGTGACAGGGGTTGTGCATGTGTCCGGGATGTTCTGCCATTGCGTTAGTGGCCCTGGTTGAAGCAGCACTGTTCTGACCTGCGCCAGTTCTGTGGATGAAATGCCACAGCTCGGAACAATGAGTTGTTGAAGTGTGCAACGGTTGTACGCCTGGGATGGTGTGGGAGTAAGTGTGAAGGCCATTCCATGCAGGATAACTTTGAGCAAGGACTTCTGTGTGTGGGGTGTGTACACGTTGGTCTTTCGTCAGGCTGTGCGTAGTGTGGGAGTCGTCATCAGCTGCTATAGTATCTGTCAGGGGGTGCCGGGCACATGCAATTCCGAGGTCGGAGGTGCAGATGTGCTTCCGCCTGATAGTTCAGACAAAGGAGCTTTCATCACTAATGTTAGTTTCTCATCTGCTTGCATTCAGGAAATGTGAAGTGGCTTGTTGGGGGTGGGGTGAGATGTGTGCGACTTTGGGATTCATGTTTGACATGTCTTGCATGTGACAAATGAGCGGCATCACTGTGTGTTACGTTGCCTCACAGCTGCTCCTTCCTCCCCCGGAGCCTATTTACTTGTGTGCGCTGCGCAGTTGCATCACTTGCACTCCTACGGCACACCATTGTCATGCCTGTCTGCGCATGTCCACAAGCCTGACAACGACACTGTGATGTTGGCCGTTGGAGGTGGGCGGCCACGTGAGTGTAGGCCTGTGGGAAGGATAGGGTGGACACAGATGTAGAGTTCATGCCTGGCTGAACTCGTGCTGCGATTAAGGCTAGGCATTTGGCTCATGCTGCAGCAATACAGATACATACAACACTTGGCATGTATGAGCCAAGAACCCGAGCGGTCGTGCGCTCCTTCATTTCCCCGTTCGTGCGAGCCCGCCCTCCGGGTGTATGCTACATTGCAACATTGTCGATTGCGGACTGGGTGGCACCGACACTACAACAGTGACACACTCATTAGATACTTCCTTGTCCAGGCCAGAACTGAGCCACGTCCAGAGCCCCGGGCAAATCCTTCACACCCCTACGCTGGCTTGGCGTACGCCGGCCTAGCCCACTCAGCTTACGCATACAGGGGGGGACGACAAAGCTAGGTGTCCAAGGTATTACCCCCTGCCTGAGGTGACATGGTTGCATCCGCTGTCCATAGCACAATGTAATGTGGTAGGGCCCTGCCCCATCATGCATACATAATGACCACACAGACACACTCAGATAGATAGTGGAACTGGCTACGGGCACGTGCGCCCGGCCCCTTTTTATTACCAGGGTCACATGTCCAGTGACGCCTGTGCTGGATGGGTGTGGGTGAGTGTAAGCCAGCCCTCAGGGAGTGGTTGGTGCTGGCAACAACTAGAACAGTGATCATCGGATCACACACACAGATTCAATCATAAAGGGTCCATGAGTTGTGGTGCACTGAGTTAGTGGCACCTGAAGAGCTGAGCAGGGTATCAAGTTGATGATGGCATCCAAGACAGGTGTGAGCAACTTAGTTAGGCTGGCTGTGAGACTCCTCCGACTCTGGCAGTTGTTGGTTGGAGGTGGTCCTGGCGGTGGTGGCGGGTGTGCAGCCAGCGATGATGGCGTGTCCTTGCAGGTCAGGATTGGATTTGATTTGCAAGCCCTGCTGACCGCAGTGTGGGCCGGAGGCAGCGGTCAGAAAGGGCACACAGCCACGAGACGATGACTTGAGCTGCACAGAGTTAGTGGCACCTGAAGCGCTCAGCGGGTGCGCGGCCTGCGCTGATGCGTCGTCCGGGCGGGCCGCACTGGAAGCAATGTCTGTTGCCTACTTGACTCTGCCATAAATGAATCAAGACTCAATTTGAATTGTGAGCCCTGCTGACTGCATTGTAGGCCGGAGGCAGCGGTCAGAAAGGGCACACAGCCATGTGACAATGACTTGTGGTGCACTGAGTTAGTGTCACCTGAAGCGCTCGGTGGGTGCGCGGCCTGCGCTGATGTGTCGTCTGGGCGGGCCGCACTGGAAGCAATGTCTGTTGCCTACTGGACTCTGCCATAAATGAATCAAGACTCAATTTGAATTGTGAGCCCTGCTGACCGCAGTGTAGGCCGGAGGCAGCGGTCAGAAAGGGCACACAGCCATGTGACAATGACTTGTGGTGCACTGAGTTAGTGTCACCTGAAGCGCTCGGTGGGTGCGCGGCCTGCGCTGATGTGTCGTCTGGGCGGGCCGCACTGGAAGCAATGTCTGTTGCCTACTGGACTCTGCCATAAATGAATCAAGACTCAATTTGAATTGTGAGCCCTGCTGACCGCAGTGTAGGCCGGAGGCAGCGGTCAGAAAAGGCACACAGCCAGGTGGCGTCGACTCGTGTTGCACAGGGTCAGTGGCACCTGGAGCGCTCAGCAGGTGCACAGCCAACGATGATGCGTCGTCCGGGCGGGCCGCACTGGGAGCAATGTTTTTTTTGCCTACTGAATTCTGCCTCAATATTGGCACGTGGCGTCAACTTGTGTTGCACAGGGTCAGTGGCACCTGGAGCGCTCAGCAGGTGCACAGCCAACGATGATGCGTCGTCCGGGCAGGCCGCACTAGGAGCAATGTTTTTTTGGCCTACTGAATTCTGCCTCAATATTGGCACGTGGCGTCGACTTGTGTTGAACAGAGTCAGTGGCACCGGGAGTGCTCAGCAGGTGCACAGCCAACGATGATGCGTCGTCCGGACGGGCCGCACTGGGAGCAATGTTTTTTGGCCTACTGAATTCTGCCTCAATATTTGCACCTGGCGTCGACTTGTGTTGCACAGGGTCAGTGGCACCTGGAGCGCTCAGCAGGTGCATAGCCAACAATGATGAGTCGTCCGGGCGGGCCACACTGGGAGCAATGTCTTTTGACTAGTGGTTTCCTCCATTAACAGAGATGTGGCACGATTTGAATTGTGGGACCTGCTGACCACAGTGTAGGACGGAGGCAGTATCCGGCACACACATGACTCCGTGTTGCTGTGCCGCTGGATGCGCTGGGGGCCTGTGTCGCGGAGTCTGGAGGTCACAGCGGCGGTCTCGTGGCAGGGTGAGGTGCGCCGCCCTGGCAGATGCATTGCCCATCACGGAAGAGAACCACGCCCAGGGCCCCGGCCTTTTTATAAGCACTCCTATGCTGAAGTGGCGTACGCCGGCCCAGCCCACTGCGCTTACGCTTACAGGGGGGGATGGCACAGCTACATGTCCAAGGTCTTCCCCACTGCCTGTGGTAACATGTTTGTGTCCACTGTCCACAACACTACAAACCCCAGCAGTATATGTCCACATGGACATGTCTGTGCTCTGCATTCTGTGGTCTGTCCAGCACATCACCGCCACACTTGGCATTGTGTACATTCTTCTTCATGGGTGAGTTGCCTCCTTCACACATACTTGGTTCCCACCTCTCCCCACATTCTGCACTTGTGTGGCTGTGGGGCCATGTCATTTTTGGAAGGTCCGCTGTCTTGTCCTAGGCTGCCTCGGTGGTAGTCCGGGGGGGGTCCGGAGGGGGGGGGGTCCTGGGGGTGGTGACGGTGGGTGTTGTGGCCCTCTTGGGTCTCCGAGCTGCATGTTCATTGGCTCCATGGCATCTGTGGGTCTTCAGATGTGGCTCTGGGCTGGGCTCCCTTTCATACTGCAGGTAGTCGTCCTGCTTAGCACCAGCAGAAGGCAGGTGTTAAATGCCTGCAGCTAACGCGCCTTATCGCCTTGAGACCCTCACGGGTGAGTAGCGCGCTTACAATTCCCTGATTGATTGATTGATTGGTTTGCATCGCAGATCTGGCTGGTCGTTGTGAATATCGCGAAATGGTGTTTTCGTGTGTTTTTGCACGGGAACGCCTACTCTGCATATCATTAGCGTTAGTTGTCGCACTCATCCGTGGCGATGTTTTTTGCGGCAGCTATCGCTGGTAAACTGCAGTTTGCACCAGCTTGAGAATAGGGCGATAAATCTATCGCCACTTTTGCGGCGCTAAAGTGCCGATAAATCAGCGATAAGTCCTTGTGAATATGCCCCTTAGTTGTTTAAAATAGAGTATAGATGTGTCTTGCTCAAAGTCACCCAAAGGGTTTAGAGGCCCTCTGTAATATTTTGGGGTAAGATGAGATCTGGGCCACAAATGCTTTTTTCACATCATATACCTTCATTTAGGGAATCTGTAGAACTAGTGAAATCTTCAGGGTCATTTGTCATGCTTAGAATATAATCTTATCTAGGAATGATGCAAACTATATGCAAATTGAGCTTACTAACAAGTTTCAGAGCCGATATTATGCATCATATGCTGTCTTTCCCCAAAGGTTTGGCGTTCACTTATTCTGTGTACCTGTGAGAGCAGCTCAGAGCAAACTGTGACACATTTTATTTTCCCATGTGAATTTCATAGAACTGACCATAAAAATATCATTGTATCACTGTGGAATAAGAGAATGTTTCTAGATGTATAACAGCTTTATTATTTCTTCAAATATAATTTACTCTTGAAAATATGTTATGTTGCGTTTCTTGTTTTACTGAGGCGGTTACAATTAAATTGACCGTTACGTTATGAATTAAGTTAGTTTATTAAAATTTTTGCTTGGAGGGATTTTGGTATGGATGGAGTTTAAAAGTATTATTATAATTACTTAGGGGCGTACTTTGTGTATATATATATTTGTCATATGCATATTTTTACGGTTGTGAATTGTTATAACCAAAAAACACTTTCTTTGATTTTATTTCATTTATTTATTTTATTTAAGCTGTGGCACTGAAAAGCATGCCTTATTAGGCAAAACTGGCCTTCTCTAAAAAATTATATTGCGGGGTGTAATTAGCTCTACCGTTATATGGTGTGGTTAAAGAATTGGACAAGCTGGACTAAGCAACGAGGGCCATTTTCTCTTCGGAAGAGCTGTGAGATCATTTTGCCTCCTGCTATTGAGACAAGACTCAACTCATATACGGGAAGAGGTGTGGCGCAGCGGCCAGGGCGACTGACTCCGGATCCTGGGGCTCACGGTTCGATCGCCGGTGGCAGATTAGCTCAGCACCATGTGACTCTGGGCAATAGCTCGCTTAATCTTCCCGACGGCCCCCAGCGCCGGGACACCTCTCAGGAGGTAGCTGTGCGCTTTACAAATACTGGACATTTATATAGGACAGTATTGGGGTGACTTTTGCCACTTAGATTTATTTAATCTTCAATGATGTCCGTTATCAATGAGGAGGTGCGACTGGAATCTATTCCTTTGATTTAGGAACCTTGGGGTCCAGGCACAGCTTGAATTACTTCAGTCTGGTTCTCCTGATGCATCTTCGGTTCTCCAGGCTCTGTCCCTGACTATTATTCCAGCCTTGACATATTTAATGTTTCCTTTTCCTTAGGTATTGCTCCTAATCTCTGTAAGGAAAGTGCCTTTACTATAAAAGCCCAATCTTGATGTTTCTCAGTGCTGTTAATGTTTTTTGAGGAATTTGATATACATGTGTGGCCTTTCGCAGATCAAGAGTGACTTTGACTCACAGTGGTTTCTGCCCTGTATACATGTTTTAGGACACTCAAACGTATTTTTTCTATACTTGTCACTGTATGTGATCATATGTATACCTTCACAACCTTTTTCCGCATAGCAACATTTATATCCATTGATTTCTGACATCAGAGACGACCTTGTAACTTCACACGCCCAGACCTTTGCTTGTAGCAGCAGGAGTTCTGGAGTCACAAAAGCTTTTCATCCAAGGAATCACCTTCACAACATTGTCAAAGTGTATGTTCAGCAAAGAAAATTTAAAAGTGTTAATGGTGTTTAGCTCATTAAAGGCTGCCACAGAGGCACATAGATGGTTGTGATTGACGACCATTCTACACTCTTATCTGAACAATGCCTTATTACAAGAAAATGCAAGCAGCACATTTTATTGACTTAGATAAGTGCAAGTTGTAAATGTGCTAGCTAAGGTAACTTTCTTTCTGATTTACTTTAGTTTAACTTCGAGTAATTTCGATGTCTATTAATCTCTTCCATATATTAAAGAGATAGCTGTGATTTACAACGAGTGAGAATGTCATCTAAATCTTCTTGCCACAGTTATATGTGTGATAATGTTTATTGTATTTTTTTCTTTTCTGTATGCTATCTGTTGGACTTGGCCCTTTTTGCAGGGTCATCACTAAACTTTTTGCCTTTTTCCTAGCCTTTTTTCTGACATGGTGTTGGTGGTTTTAGGCCTCTGGGCACTTTAGCACTGCTGTCCAGTGTAA
Organism: Calotriton arnoldi; assembly: GCA_963921515.1. Classification (NCBI taxonomy): domain Eukaryota; kingdom Metazoa; phylum Chordata; class Amphibia; order Caudata; family Salamandridae; genus Calotriton; species Calotriton arnoldi. The sequence continues at coordinate 208,080 of CAWUFW010009482.1, read as the reverse complement.
AGTGCGTGCGCTCTCTGTGTTACATTTGGTAAGATTGGTCTACACCTGTTTGGCCTATTTAATTTACCTGTCAGTCCCTTGTAAAGTGGTATCTCATATACCCAGGGCTGGTAAATTAAATGCTACTGTTGGGCTTGCAGCGCTGATTGCGCCACCCACCAAAGTAGCCTTTCAAACCTATCTCAGGCCTATGCCATTGCAGGGCCTGTGCACGCAGTGTTACTGCCGCTGTGACGTGGCACCTTAAGTGTGTGCCATGTCTGTGACCCCCCTTTTCCTGCATGTCAGTCACTCCTAAGGTAGGCCCTAGCTAGCCCTATGGGCAGGGTGCATTGTATGTAAAAGATAGGACATGTACCTTAAGTGTGGGACATGTCCTGGTAGTGACAAACAGCCATTTTGGTTTCTCACTACTGTGGGGCTGCCCTCCCATAGGAATGCATTGGGGATTCCCTGATAAGTGTTTCAGTGGTAATTCCTGATATGAGAGGAGTAGCGTGGTCAAGCTTAGTATATTTGGAATTGTCATAATAAATGCTGCGCAATGGTGTGCACAGATTTATTATAACTATTTTAGAAATGCCACTCTTAGAAGTTGGCATTTCTGTGTGCTATGTGTCTGCCTGCCTGATGTGAATTGCATGTCTGGCTTTTGAGTGACAGGGGCTGGGAGGTGTGTGTGGCTCCAGGAGGGGCAGGGTGAGTCAGCACTAGGCTGAATGGGACATCTGCATTGGGAGTAGTGGGAGGAGTAATCCCCTGACCCTGAATAGATCTGTGCCTAGCCTGTACAAGCTGGCTCCGCCCCCTGTGGTGTGTCTGATCACCGAGCCCCCACCTGACAAAGGGGAAGAGGAGCCTGGTAAACAGGGTGCTCCAATTCCCCCCTGAACCAGTTTCTGCTGGTTCCCCCAAACCCTGTGCTGCAGACAATGGATTGTGTGGTATAAATGTAGGGGCTGTGACCCCATGTGCTTGTGCTGTTTCTGAACTTGTTGGGGGCTTGCTGCTGCTGAGGGCCCAGGAGGAACCGCCACAAGGGCTTGCCTCCCTGTTGGAGGGCCCTGTGTGCTGGCCTCCCTGGGCCCAGCTATGCCCCATGGACCTCTAAGGACTTTTGGACAACTAGAGCCTGGTGAGCTCTTGGCTTTTACTTTGGAGAGCGCTGTGTCTGCTCCCCAGACGGGAGGAGCGTGGGTGGCCTGCAGCATGCTGCTGCCGAGATTGCTGGAGGAAATCCCGGCGTAGGGATTCCCCGGAGTTCCCTTCAACAGCGGGTGCCCACCCCACGTTTTGCCCAACCGAGCGGGAGCCTACCCCGCTTCATGTATATTTAAAACAGCGTTTGCCCACCCCGCATGCGGTGCTAGTTGGCGGGTGCCCACCCAGCTTATACGAGTATTTTTTTTTGACGGCGGGTGCCCACCCAGCATTGCTGCTGTTATTTACAGCGGGTGCCCACCCCGCATCTACCAGGAATCACTGCTGCGACCCGAGTCAAAGAAGAGACACAGCCGCCGCGATCGTGCGGCGACCAGGAAGTCAGGCAGGGTTGCGCCTGACTGTGGGCGGGGCTCCCGAGTGGAAAGGGAAGCCCTGCAAGTTACCTGGAGACCAGGAGGAGGACCGGAGCCTCGAAGATGCCCGGCCGAAGTCCCGCATAGCCGGCGCCTGCCCCCGCTGCACTGGAAGAGACCGGAGGTGCCTACGAGATGGCCCCCAGCGGGAGAAGAGCCTGCAGAGCCCCGGTGAGTGGGGGCTCTATGGTGTAAATGGCTGACCCTTTCGAGGCACATTGCCGGTGCCTGAGCGGTCCCGCAGGAGAGCGGGCCGCTCCAACGTGGGGCGCATTGTTTTTAGGGCCCCCGTGGGGGTCCAGAGGGCACATGGGTGACCGTGCCTCTTTTTAGATATTATCCCAGCTGCCCCGCCTGACAGTGGGCAGCTGCAACGGTGGGGCACTTCTGTTTCTACGAGTCCCAGAGTGGGGCTCAGTCCATTTTCCTCAGTTGCGCCGCCGTAGCGGGCAACTGCAATGATGGGGGCAGTTTTAATTTAGAGAGCTCCAGAACGGGGCCCCAGCGTGCCAGGGCCTCTTGATGCATTTTCCGCAGTTGCCCCGCCTGCTAGAGGGCAGCTGCAACGATGGGCACATCTATTGGCCATAAGTTGCTCTTAGGGCCCCAGTGGGGGTCCAGAGACACAGTGGTGCCCATGTTTGTCACTGCAGATTCCAGCTGCCCTGCCAGAGCGGGCAGCTGCAACGTTGTGCATAATTGTTTACAGAGTCCCAATGGGGACCCACCCAGAGGGCACAGTGAGTGCCCATGCCTGCAGTGATGTTCACAGCTGTACAGCAATTAGTGACAACTGCAACGTTTAGGCCTGCGCAATTGCGCATTTTTGATGTTGCTGCTGTGTGTGTGTTGCGCAAACGCTTTACACATTGCCTCTGGGATAAGCCTGACTGCTCGTGCCAAGCTACCAAGGGGGTGAGCAGGGGTTATCTTCAGCGTGTAACTCCCTTGCCCTGACTAGAGTGGTCGTTTCTGCCTGGCTTAGGCGCAAGCCCTAGCCAACCAGAAATCCCATTTCTAACACTATCCAATCCAAGAGAGGGCTTCTTCAGAGCGCTTATAAAAATAATAATGACAAACCTCATTGTTTTATAGTGTCTCTGACATGAGTGTTGTAGCGTCTTCCCAGCCTGGGTATCCGTCAATGGCAGCACCACACACTGAGCTTAGTATTACACATCTTTATTCTGCTGCGTGTAATTGCGAGCTCAACATTTTAAAACAAGCTTTCATGGCATTGCACTGTGACACCAACGCCCCAGCTCTACGGAGTCCGTCAGGAGTCAAAAGGGTTCCGTCATAAAATATCACAAGACACTATGGTGCATATTTACAAAGAAGTGACGGAGTGCGGCGTTAGCCTTCTTGGCTTAACGCCAAGGTCTGCTACTTCTGAAACGCAGGGGATGCGGTGTATTTACAACAATACGGTGCAGCCCTGCGTTTCCCCCTGCGCAGGCACTTATTTCAGCTGCCTAGTGCCAACACAGGCACCCAGGGGAAATGATTGTTTAAGCTGTCCCTTCCTGCACATAAACAATCTTAAATGGCAATTTGTAACTTCTATATGTGCTGCTTTGTGCATCATGCATAGAAATTGCAGCTCGTTATGTTTAAAATGATTGTTTATGTGCAGGAAGGAGCACCTTCCTGCACATAAACAATCATGCATGGTGTTTTGCTGTTTCTATGTGTGCTGCACAATGCAGCACACATAGAAACAGCAAAAATGAGGAGAAATAAATCATTTCTCCTCGTTCCCCCATGTTAAGACCACCTTTTTTTTGGTCTTCATTTTGGCGCTGTCTCCTATTTATGCCACCCATGTAAAAAGGGGGCAGCATCAAAATCAATGGGTGATGCGGTGGAACGCCCACCACAACACCCACTGCCCGCCCCTTCACGCTAAGTATAGCGTTAAAGGGTGCCTTAAGTGGCTTAACGCTGCCTTGCAAATAAGGCAAAGCCCGTATCGCCACAGGAATGTCGCAAAAAGTGAAGTTCCTGTGGCGATAGGTGCTTGTAAATATGCCCCTACATCTCCCCCCTGTTAAATAATAAAATTTTTTTTTTTAAATTTTGTATATATATTCACCATTATGTCACTTTTCCATCCCCTTTTTAAATATTTTTCTTTTTGTATCCTTTCACTAGTGCACAATATGATTGTTTTATTTTTCCAGTAGTATTGAGAAGCGGTGTGTTGATTTAGTCTCCATACATGATGAGTGTACTACGTAGTAGAAACATCCTCGCAGTAGGCTATAGTGTAAATATTATGATGTTACTTGTATTTTAAATGGACCGAATGTGTGATTAACTGTTTTATATTTTTGATTGCTCCCCTATAGATTAGATGGATGGAATTCATGTGTCATCTTCACCAGAATTATGAGCTACGAGCACGGAGTTTTAGGTGTTTGTTTCTACAACCACGCTCTCCATTTCCTGATATATTTGGGGCAACAGGATACTTTATACGGTTATTTTGTATATACTATTAATTCCACATTTTGTCTCTATTTGGGTACTACACCCTCTATTGATTTCGATGTCAATAATTCGAAAACAAGAAACAGGTACTAGACCTTTGATAACATCCTTTATCAATATAGCCCACGCTTTACAAACAGGTACTTGACAGTTAAAAGTGCATTTATTAACGTTAAATCATCACGAAATTGATGTCGGAGACATTACTACTTAACTTAGCAATACAATGTATAAACTCTTGAAAAGTACATTTCAGTATAATATATTCCACCGCTTTTCTTCGCTGTCTTGGTACTATGTACATATTTCATTATCTTTCTAATTTTTTGAATTTAAATGAATTATATATACAGCACTATGTAAATGATACAAATTGTTTGGTAATACTCACTTTATTAGTGGTGACGATTAAATTGTAAAGTATTTTCTTTATCTCTATGGTAGAGTATAAAAAAGTCTGAACTTTGAACTAAGGTCATGTGACCAAGAGCTGGATAGCTCAAAACGCGTCTTTTTGCCCTGAAATAAAATTATATTTTGTACCAAACTGGATCGGTGTGGCTCGTGCTTACGAGGATTAGTAAGCTGTCTGGTGGATATATATATATATATATATATATATATATATATATATATATATATATATATATATATATATATATATATATATATATATATATATATATATATATATAATTATCTACTGGCGGTCGCCAGTAGATAGTTATAGTTAGAACCTATTTTCCATAGGAAATCCGCGACATTCTATTTGAAATAACTCTCTTGCCGGTTGACGTATCTTCGCAAAATTTTCAAACTTTGTGGGGCGCTCCGGTCCGCTCCTACCCTGAAAGTCTCGGGGTGATTCGTCAAGCGGGGGCCGATAAAAAGGGGGGTCCCAAAACGCGTTTTCCCCATTCATTTTTCCATAGGAAACTTTAGACACGGCTACAGCCCGAACTGCTGAACGGAATTACACCAAATTTGGCAAAGAGGTAGTTCTTGGTTCAGAAAGAACCCTTTTGTTAAATGGTGTAAATCCGTTCAGTAGTTGCTGAGAAAATCAAAAGTAAAAGTACATATATATCTATGGGCACGGAGGATCCGCGCACCCTGAGCGCACCCTGCGCGCACCGTCCCGATCACGAGCTGCATGTTAATTGGTTGTCAGCTGGCTGTCAACATTCCGATTCAGGAAATGTTGGCAGCCATTTTGTCCCTCGGTAGAACCGAGGGACAGAAACAAGTGCGCAAGCGCACAAAGGGGGCAGGGTAGAAACACCCTGACCCCTAGGTCTGCTCAGGGGGTCCCATAAGGACCCCTGGGCAGAAAAAGCATTTTTTTTTTTTAAACGGCAGGATGCGCTCAGGGTGCGCGGATCCTGCCGAAAAATCGAAGCGCGGTCTCCCGCGCTCGATTGTATTTTGCCCCCGGGTGGCCCAAGTCCCGGGGGCATGGTGGGGGGGTTAAATTTATGTATGGGGGCCTCAAAGGGCCCCCAAGCCCCGGGGACCGCCACCCCCGGGGCTTTCATTTTAAAATGGTGCGGGAGGGCACTCGGCCCTCCCGCAGCCCCGGGGACCACCACCTCCCCGGGGCTTCTTTTTTTTATTTTTTTTATTTCCTGTGTGGGGGGGCTTGAGCCCCCCCACATGCCCCGGGGACCGCCACCTCCCCGGGGCACTAACACATTTAAAATGGGGGTCCGTTTTGGACCCCCGAAGCCCCGGGGACCACCACCTCCCGGGGCTGTGCTGATCTGGGGAGGGGGGCCGCGCGGCCCCCTCCTGGAGCCTGTGGTGGCCCTGGGGACCGCCACCCCCAGGGCCAGCTCCTGCAGTGTCCCGGGGTGCCTACCCCCGGGACACTGCTGTTTGCAATGACAGGACGGGAGCCTCGCGGCTCCCGTCCTGTCATTGCAAACTGCTTTGGATATTGGAAGAGAGAGCAGGGAAACCTGCTCTCGCTTCCAATATCCAAAGACAATTGCTTTTCCACATGGGGAGCAGCATGTTAGCTGCTCCCCATGTGGAAAGCAATGCCGGCTCCCTTAGGACACGGGGAGCCGGCGGGACTGTGGGGGTTTGGGGGCCCCCCACAGTCCCCAACAAGAGGCCAGGCCCCGGGGGATGGGGTCCCCGGGGCCATAAGTGGCCCGGGAGGGGGGCCACGCGGCCCCCCCTCCCCAGAAATAATAAAAAAAAAAAAAAAAAAAAAAAAAAAAGGCCTGCCCCGGGGGATGGGGTCCCCGGGGCAAAAGGAGGCCTGAGGAGGGGGGCCACGCAGCCCCCCTCCTTAAAAATTAATTTAAAAGTGTGGCCATGCCCCGGGGGATGGGGTCCCCGGGGCAGGATTCGGCCACGGGAGGGGGGCCACGCGGCCCCCTTCCCGTTTAATTAAAAAAAAAAAAAAAGGGGGTAAGGCCCTGGGGGATGGGGTCCCCAGGGCCCAAAAATAGGAAAAAGGAAGGGGGGCCACACAGCCCCCCTTCAGGGAAAAAAAAAAAAAACGATCGGGCCCGCAGGCCCCGCCCCCTTCCTTCACCACTCTGCAAACGCGCCCCTGGCGCGTTTGCAGATGGGGAAGTAATTCCCTTTCAATACTGGGGTCCCTGGGGGCCAACTAGCCCACCAGGAACCTCCAGTGTGCGCCAGGGGCTGGCTTGCAGAGAGGTGTACAGAGGCCACGCCCCTTTTACACCTCTCTGCAACGCAGCTCTGTGGCGCTTAATGGAGGTAGCTGGTGGGCTAGTTGCACCCCAGGGACCCTCAGGATTCAAGGGGAGTTAATCCCCCGACTTAAAACGCGCCAAGGGGCGCGTTTGCACAGTGGTGAAGGGAGGGGCGGGGCTTCAGGTGACATGTGTGCAAACATGCCCCGTGGCGCGTTTTAAGATGGGGAATTAAATCCCTTCAATCCTGAGGGTCCCTGGGGCCAACTAGCCCAACAGGTACATCCAGAAAGCGCCACAGAGCTGCGTTGCAGAGAGGTGTAAAAGGGGTGTGGCCTCTCTACACATCTCTGCAACGCAGCCCCCTGGCGCATACTGGAGGTTCCTGGTGGGCTAGTTGGCCCCTAGGGACCCTCATGATTCAAGGGGACTTAATCCCCCAACTTAAAACGCGCCACGGGGCGCGTTTGCACAGATGTCACCTCAGGCCCCGCCCCTCCCTTCACCATTGTGCAAATATTCCTCTAAAATCAGCCGAAATACGAATTCCGATTTACTCACCTGTTATCAGGAGAGACCTCAGTGCTGTATCTTTCAGCCCAGTACTGGTCCTGAAAAGTAATTTTAACCGTACTTACCAGTAACTTGAATTTCCTTCCATAGGCTAACATTGACTGGTTTCACTTGGAAATTCTTCTAAGTGTGGAGTTTTGGAACTTTAAAATATTCCTCTAAAATCAGCCGAAATACGAATTCCGATTTACTCACCTGTTATAAGGAGAGACCTCAGTGCTGTATCTTTCAGCCCAGTACTGGTCCTGAAAAGTAATTTTAACCGTACTTACCAGTAACTTGAATTTCCTTCCATAGGCTAACATTGACTGGTTTCACTTGGAAATTCTTCTAAGTGTGGAGTTTTGGAACTTTAAAATATTCCTCTAAAATCAGCCGAAATACGAATTCCGATTTACTCACCTGTTATCAGGAGAGACCTCAGTGCTGTATCTTTCAGCCCAGTACTGGTCCTGAAAAATAATTTTAACCGTACTTACCAGTAACTTGAATTTCCTTCCATAGGCTAACATTGACTGGTTTCACTTGGAAATTCTTCTAAGTGTGGAGTTTTGGAACTTTAAAATATTCCTCTAAAATCAGCCGAAATACGAATTCCGATTTACTCACCTGTTATCAGGAGAGACCTCAGTGCTGCATCTTTCAGCCCAGTACTGATCCTCAAAAGTAATTTTAACCGTACTTACCAGTAACTTGAATTTCCTTCCATAGGATATCATTGCCTGCTTTTTGCTGAAAAAGTTTCTGTGTTGATTTTTGAAACATACAAATATTCCTCTAAAATCAGCCGAAATACGAATTCCGATTTACTCACCTGTTATAAGGAGAGACCTCAGTGCTGTATCTTTCAGCCCAGTACTGGTCCTGAAAAGTAATTTTAACCGTACTTACCAGTAACTTGAATTTCCTTCCATAGGCTAACATTGACTGGTTTCACTTGGAAATTCTTCTAAGTGTGGAGTTTTGGAACTTTAAAATATTCCTCTAAAATCAGCTGAAATACGAATTCCGATTTACTCACCTGTTATCAGGAGAGACCTCAGTGCTGCATCTTTCAGCCCAGTACTGATCCTCAAAAGTAATTTTAACCGTACTTACCAGTAACTTGAATTTCCTTCCATAGGCTAACATTGACTGGTTTCACTTGGAAATTCTTGTGTGTGGAGTTTTGGAACTTTAAAATATTCCTCTAAAATCAGCCGAAATACGAATTCCGATTTACTCACCTGTTATCAGGAGAGACCTCAGTGCTGCATCTTTCAGCCCAGTACTGATCCTCAAAAGTAATTTTAACCGTACTTACCAGTAACTTGAATTTCCTTCCATAGGATATCATTGCCTGCTTTTTGCTGAAAAAGTTTCTAAGTGTTGATTTTTGAAACATACAAATATTCCTCTAAAATCAGCCGAAATCCGAATTCTGATTTACTCACCTGTTATCAGGAGAGACCTCAGTGCTGCATCTTTCAGCCCAGTACTGGTCCTGAAAAGTAATTTTAACCGTACTTACCAGTAACTTACATTTCCTTCCATAGGAATCCATTGTCTGGTTTTCAGCAGAAAAGTTTCAAAGTGTCAATTTTCACAAATTACAAATATTCCTTAAAAATCGCCTGTATGACTTAAACGCATTCTTTCAACTGTTTACAGGAGATGCACCAGTGCTGGATCCAGGATCCAACACTGAGTAAGAAAAAGTAACGATAACACTACTTACCTGCTAAGTGAATTTCCTCCCATAGGATAACATTGGTGATTCTATGTGAAAAAGTTTCTAAGTGTCAACTTTTAAGATACAATAATATTCCTTAAAAATCACTACTGTAACCAAAACGCTTTTACTCAACTGTTTACAGGAGATGTCCCAGGACTGAATCTAGGATCCAGTCCTGTGGTTAGAAAAGTAATCCATAAAGTAACTAATTGCATTTAACTAGAAATTCACATTGAGCTCAATGTTGCATTGTGTTTGAAATTGTGTTGCCCATTGCAACAACTGTAACTACTGTACTTAAAACTCTATTGCCTATTTGCAAACTATTTAAACTAAAGTAATTCATTCTGAGAAAGTATATTTTGTAATGTAATGTATAATGTAATTACAATGTAATTTAATAAATAAAATATATAAAAATAAATAGTTTTAAAAAATGTAGTAAATCAGTATCAAAAAAATAAATATAACAATTAATACATTTAAAAATTGTCATTTACAAAACCTTTGAAATTCACTGAAAAAACCATAGGTTTTAGGGGCGTTAGAGTTAGAAATTAGCATTTAAAAAACCTTTGAAATTCACTGAAAAAACCATAGGTTTCAGACACGTTATAGTTAGAAATTAGCATTTAAAAAACCTTTGAAATTCACTGAAAAAACCATAGGTTTTAGGGACAGTTATAGTTAGTTGGACATTTCACTCGTACAAAACCCGTGAAATTCCCCTGTTATAGTTAGTTCAGCTAACTATAACTCGCGCCCCGCAATGCACTGCTGATGACGTCACATATTACATCACTCATGACATGGTCAGTGACATCACTGATGACATCTCAAATGACATCACTGATGACATCATCCACGTGATAATCTGATGCACCTCCTCACACCCTAATATAACCTTTGATATACCCAATCTAAATTACAGACTGCCATTCGCAAAACCATAGACACTCCAACTCCAATAACTACATACCCACTCACTGATTCTTAGGTCTACACACACACATCCACTCACTCACCCGTACAGTCACTCATACTTATGGTCACTCAGTACAGGACTATCATATGCACTCTTACTCCTATATAGACACTCAAACACCGCCACTCATCCATAGAGGTACTCACACACCTAGTCAGTCATGCAAATAATTAAACACACTGCCATTTACTCACCTATACAGTTATACACACACCAGCTCACTTAATCATACAAATACTACCACATTGTTACGCTCTTATACAATCACTGATACAAGCACACACTCATCCATACAGCCACTATCACAATCACTCACTCTCGCTTATAGCTATTTATATACTCCAACACACATATATACTGCCTTTCACATATGTAGTTACTCACACATGTACCACTGGGACATATATTCACTCACTAACACACTCTTACACACACTCTTACACACACTTACCCACCCATACACTCTTGAAACCATCCACCCAGTGAATCACCCACTCACACATCTATGCACAGAGTCGCACACACCCCTCCCACACAAACACTGAGGCACCCATACAGATACTCAGAGAACCATTCAATAACTCATATAGACACTCATGTAGCTATTCACAAACACATGCAGCCACTTACACAGCAACAGACAGACGGATACAGATATTCACCCAGTTTAGTCACTAACCCATGCATTCAGTAAGATACGTTAAATCACTCACTTATAGAGTCAGTCACGCACCTACTAAATCATCCATACAGACACTTAGACACCCACTCATTCTTCAATACGTCTTTTCCTATATATATTAAAAATATTTAAACTTTACAGAAACACACAGTCACTGGATGATGTCATCAGTGATGTCATTTGAGATGTCATCAGTGATATCATCAGTGATGTCACTGACCATGTCATGAGTGATGTAATATGTGACGTCATCAGCAGTGCATTGCGGGGCGCGAGTTATAGTTAGCTGAACTAACTATAACAGGGGAATTTCACGGGTTTTGTACGAATGAAATGTCCAACTAACTATAACTGTCCCTAAAACCTATGGTTTTTTCAGTGAATTTCAAAGGTTTTTTAAATGCTAATTTCTAACTATAACGTGTCTGAAACCTATGGTTTTTTCAGTGAATATATATATATATATATATATATCATAGCTCCGGTCCCACCAAAGAACAGATTGCCGAACTCTTAAGGCGGGTGCCATATAATCGTGAGGATGGAACTCACGTATAAATTCCAGCTCCAGCGCATGCAAGAGTCAGCACACGTAGGCACTCACGGGGATTGCTATAATGCACCTTTTTAATAGCAGACGCGTTTCAGCCAACAGCTTTCTTCAGTGCTAAAAAGTGTCAATATCATGTGCACAGCGTTCCATTTTAAACAAAAAATATTCTCTCCTGATTGGCGCTTTTGAAATGGTGGTAGGTAAGGAAGGACTCCAGCGATATTCACTCCATCTGGCCGCCATACTAGCAAGGTAGTGCTTTAATAGATATTATCCATTGCCATATCGACTTTCATGCGAAGTGAATGTTTATGTTGAATATTCAATATGAAAGTCACTAGTTCTTAATTTTGAAGCATGCCAAATTGCAATTCGGTCCATTCCGATATTTTCTCCCCACATGGGCAACCACACTCACGCCGTGCATCTCAATCCCATCGCCAAGCCTCTGTTAAGATCAAGATGAATCCGCAGTCAGCAGTGAAATTACAGCGAACCCTAAATTTGTATAATTTACGACCTCCGGTCGACAGAGACATCTTGCAGAGACGGTTCTGGCTCCTGTTATAGATCATAGCTCCGGTCCCACCAAAGAACAGATTGTCGAACTCTTAAGGCGGGTGCCATATAATCGTGAGAATGGGACTCACGTATAAATTCCAGCTCCAGCGCATGCAAGAATCAGCACACGTAGGCACTCACGGGGATTGCTATAATGCACCTTTTTAATAGCAGACGCGTTTCAGCCAACAGCTTTCTTCAGTGCTAAAAAGTGTCAATATCATGTGCACAGCGTTCCAATTTAAACTAGAAATATTCTCTCCTGATTGGCGCTTTTGAAAACGCTGGAGCTGGAATTTATACGTGAGGCCCATCCTCAGGATTATATGCTGTTGGCTGAAACGCGTCTGCTATTAAAAAGGTGCATTATAGCAATACCCGTGAGTGCCTACGTGTGCTGATTCTTGCATGCGCTGGAGCTGGAATTTATACGTGAGTCCCATCCTCACGATTATATGGCACCCGCCTTAAGAGTTCGGCAATCTGTACTTTGGTGGGACCGGAGCTATGATCTATAACAGGAGCCAGAACCGTCTCTGCAAGATGTCTCTGTCGACCGGAGGTCATAAATTATTCAAATTTAGGGTTCGCTGTAATTGTACTGCTGCCTGCGGATTCATCTTGATCTTAACAGAGGCTTGGCGAGGGAATTGAGATGCACAGCGTGAGTGTGGTTGCCCATGTGGGGAGAAAATATTGGAATGGACCGAATTGCAATTTGGCATGCTTCAAAAGTAAGAACTAGTGACTTTCATATTGAATATTCAACATAAACATTCACTTCGCATGAAAGTCGATATGGCAATGGATAATGCCTATTAAAACACTACCTTGCAAGTATGGCGGCCAGATGGAGCGAATATCGCTGGAGTCCTTCCTTACCTCCACTATTTCAAAAGAGCCAATCAGGAGAGAATATTTCTTGTTTAAAATGGAACGCTGTGCACATGATATTGACTCTTTTTAGCACTGAAGAAAGCTGTTGGCTGAAACACGTCTGCTATTAAAAAGGTGCATTATAGCAATCCCCGTGAGTGCCTACGTGTGCTGAATTTTACATGTGCTGGAGCTGGAATATATATATATATATATACACACACACACACACACGCACACACCACACACACACACATGCACACACACACACACAATTACATTTTTTCAATCAACCTTCTTGGTGTTTTAATTATTCAAGCTGATCTGGTTACTGGAAGCTGGGAGCTGTCATCTTCACTGTCAGAGATTTTCGAAGACGGTGAAGAAGTAACAGCAGTCACTGAGTTTTCGGGTTCAGTCTGTCTTTCACCATCTTGATCTAAGACCAATTAATAAAATGTCAAAAGGGAGAAGAGTCTCTCGTAGCAGACTTTCCAGGACGTTGGGCAGTCATCATATGTTGGTGGACACAACATGGAAAGGTGCAGCATCATATGGAGCATCAGGTTTTCCTCCTACACATTTGTCGGGCAATCATTAGATATCCTGTCTTAAACTCAATATTCTTCGCATGTTGCCTCTTGTCTGCACAGGCTTTCATCTTTTTCTTATTAACCAAGTCCTTCGCCCGAGTTGCAATCTCATTTCCTCCTCTTTTATTGGTCCATTGGGGTAACTTAGTTGTCATTGCTCTCCCGAATTTCAAAGTTGCAAGACTTTTGCCTGTGGTCGAGTGAGGTGTTGAATGATAGGCTTGAAGGGTGGAATTCAAAACTGTTTTTAAACTGAGCCTATCACGAGCTGCACTCTGTACTGCTTTCTTTAGCATACTCATAAAACGCTCAAAGAGTCAGTTGGCCTGCAGCCACAAAGGTGTACTCTTCTGATGATTTATGTTCAGAGGCTCAGGAAATCCATGAATTCTCGACTGTTGAATGACGAACCATTATCAGACTTAAAAATATCTGGAACACCCCATGTTGCAAAAATGCCGCCTAGTCTCTCAATGACTCGTTCATGAGTTGTGGATGATACAATCTGTAGGGGCTGAGGGCAGCACGAGGAATCTCTCAAACATGTTGTATGACTTTGTCCCACACTGCTGGTCGAACAAAAAATCTGACTAAAGCACGAATGGAACTCTCTTGGAGTCCACCTAGTAGGCAAGCTATCATTGCCTTGCTCAACCCTGATAATACCCATTTAGAGATCCAGCTGACAAAGTTTGTCTCTTTAGCTCACAACAGACTATGGGCCAGATGTACGAAATCGCGTGTTTGCGATTTCCTAATAGCGAAGTTTAGCGATTTAATATTAGGAAATCGCAAACTGCAATGTACAACAGTGTGCTGTTCGCATTTGGCGATGCAGCGCGCGCAACGAAATTCGTTTTATTTATTTATATGTCTACTTACCTCTATACGGCCGTATTCCGTACTTTACTACCCTCCACCCTGCCCCTCCCCCGCCCCACGTCACCGCCCGGCAGCACTCCCACCACGGGCCGCTACTGGGTGTCAGTGACCTTAGTGTCAGGCAAACACTGGTGGACAGCTCCCATAAGTGCACTCTACATAACCATAACACTCTGTTCAAGTTCCTTAGTGCAGATGAACTGGGATCTTGCACTGACACTCTGTTATATCTCAATGTCTGTCCTGTTCTCAGCACTGCATTCATTTGTGAGTGTCCTTTGAATTGACTGGGCTTCTAATTATTTGTAAATCTTTAAATGCAACATGTGCTTTTAATGTGTGACAGCCTCTTTTAAACACAAGCCTATGCTGCTACTATCCCTTTTGCACAGGCACTTTACTGTTGTTAACTTAAACGTTGCACCTGTAAATTGTTACAGCAATACAATTGTCCTTTTTATGTTTTTAAACAACTGTAATGGTTTTAATTAACAATATACAAATAATGATTATTTATTTATTTAGAGTTGTGGATGGGAGATCCTCCATTAATGGAAAACGTGAGTACTCATCCGCAATTACCATCAGATGATGTTCATTATTGAGTGGACCAAAGAAATCAATGGCTATTGTCTCCCATGCATACTTAGGGAGTTCTGACATGATAAGAGTATGTAGAGTAATGTTTGTTGAAAGGCAGTTACATAGATGACAGGCCTTGAGTTCCTTTTCAACCCTCTCATCTAAATATGGAAACGAAACTCGATATCGGAGACATCTCTTCATGGCAACAATACCACAATGTCCTTCATGAGTCACTTCAATTACTTTTTTGTCTCAATTTCTCTGGAATTAGATTCTCGCCATCACAGTATAACTCTTTCCTGAGTTATAGACAGTTCATCTTTAAAACATTTCTACCTTTGGTTTTCACCACCACTGGTGAGAGGTTGAGCGTGTTGGTTCCACAATTGATGTGTAAATATATCTTTTAACTTCAGCATGCCCCTCTCATTGTTCGTGGCAGTGATGATCTGGGCTAACACTATGGCAGCTGGTGTATTTGATTTTACATTGAAATTAAGGTAGGCTCCAGCTGTCTTGGATGGAGTGCCTTGACCTTGTATACGCACTCTGGAAAAGTAGTCAGCAGGGTTTTGATCGTTCCCTGGATGATGCACAATGGTATAATCATACTCTTGGAATCGCAGTCCTCACCATTCAATGCTAGGAGGCATCTTGGCTTTTGGATTGCCAAAGATAGTCAATAAAGCTTGATGAGCAGTTACCAGGGTAAAAGGCTTTTCATACAGGCATACATGGAAATGTTCACAAGCCCATACCAGAGCCAAACTTCTTTCTCAGGTTGTAAGCATGTTCTGTCTGGGACAAACTTTTACTGGCATATGCCACAATATGCCTTCGTGCATGGGGGTGTCCACTGTGCTGTGCAAGGATAGCACCTAACCTGACTGGGCTAGCGTCAACAACAACCTCTGTTTGAAGCTTTATATTGAAATAGGGTATTTCAGTAGCAGATTCAATGGTTGATTTGATTTTCTTGAAACTTCTCTCACATTCTTGTGACCACTTAAACAAAACTTTTTTCTACATTGATTCTTGTAAGGGAGCACGTATGGTAGCAAAGTCTCATATGTATCTTGAACAGTAACTGGTCATGCCAAGAAACGAACATATCATAGAAACATCTTATGGGAGATCAGCATCTGACAGGGCTTGTATTTTGGCAAGATCAAGTGTTATACCCCCATCTGAAAAGATATTGCCAGATAATTTTAACTTTGTCTTGTGGAACTTACACTTGTCTGCATTCAAAGTCAGGCCTGCATCAGTCAGTAAACGATATACTTAGGTAACAGCTTTATTATAATCCTTTTGTGTAGCTCCGATAATCAATATGTCATTGCTATACTTGAACGCATTCACAACTGGCTGTATGACACATCAAATGACGTTGTGGAAAAGTTCTGCAGCTGAAGACACATCAAAACAGAGTCTTTTATATCGAAACAGACTGACATGTGTAGAAAAGGTAGTAATATATCTGCAATCTTCTTCGAGTTCCAAATGATGATAAACTTTATTTAAATCAAGGCGAGAGAAGACCTTTATACTATTTAATTGCGTTATTATGTCAGCAAAGTGTCGACCTAGATGTCGTTCTTGCTCAATTGCCTTGTTTGCTTGGCGCATATGAACGTATATGTGTAAGCTCCTTCACTGTCCTTTTTGCCCACTACCGCTATGGGAGAAACCCATGGCGTCAAACCAGTTGACTGGTCAATAATGTCATGCTTAGGTAACGATTCAAGTTCTTTTTCAACAGCTTCTTGTAACTGAAAAGCAACTTGTCTATGTCTGTGAGTAAGAGGATGGTCATCGTCATTAATATGTAACCTTACTTTCATAGTCTTAAGCTTTCCCAAACCATGAAATAATGAAGGCATGTTACATACTATTTCAAGGTGAGCTTTCATGTTGTAATTCACAGAAATCAATCCCATATCAGCAGCGGTACTGAAACTAAGTAGACTGGCAGTTGCTCCTGTTCCCTGAAGTACAAGGATGGGTACTTGCACCTTCGTTTCCTTGTGTTTAAGTGTCACTACAAATGAATATAGCACCTTACAACGCATGCGATTACAATGCTGTCGTCACAATGACCCCGTTGTTACATCGCAGTACATTACAACGCAAGTCGTTACATCGACTTGCTGTAGGGGGCGCGCTGGACTTAGGAATAGTATAATTTACTATTCCAACTCCAGTGTGTGCAACAGTAGGGAAGGTACAACTTTATCTTGCATGGTAGCGTAGTACCTTTACGTATGTCTTGATCAGCAGATTCTCGTCCATCAACATGTCGATTTTTGGCAACACTTCCATTGTCTTTACCTACTTTGTAATGGCTGGAGTTGAGCTTTGACTCCATACACATGAAGCGTAGATCCCATTTTTCGACAGCAACATGAGTGGCATGCACAAGCAGTTTGCTTGGACCATGGCAAACTCTCTGGGAGAGCACAGTCGTTTTTCGGGTTACTTATCACATCCTCATCACCATTTGTAGTGTCTTACCAACCTGGGTACCTGCCAATGACAATGCCACATATGGAGCTTAGTATTGCATGTCTTTATTCTGCTGTTTGTAAGTGCAAACTTAATATTCTAAAAGACGCTTTCATGGCATTGCGCTCTGGCACTTATGTCATAGCTCAACGGAGTCCATCAGGAGCCAGAAGGGTTGCATCATAAAATATTGCAAGACACTACAAGTGTAATGCTTCTTAAAGCAACCTCTTAAGTCCTTAATTTGTAGTGCATCATTGTATCACATGCATACTGTATGCCTATTAACTATTTTATGCTATGTTACTAATACTTTCTAACTGCATGTGTTATTTATTTCCTCAAAAATGTATTGCTGCACAATGGCAAGGCATGTAAAAGCATAAAGGTGAGGGCGGATTGAACACAATAAGGTATACATCCAAGATGGCTGGTCTGTGACTGTGCTCAGTGAGCCTGTGGCTTTACTGGGCTGTCATATTGGGCCATATGTATCAAACAATCGTTTTGCGATTCTCAAATAGCGGTTTTTAGAGAATCGCTATTTGAGAATCGCAAAATGAGATGTAAATAAAAATTCGCAAATATTTTGCGATTCCCTGACATTCCTTAATTGTGACTCGCAAATTGCGAGTCACAATTAAGGAATACCTTCCCATTCATTCCTATGGGCCTAGAGGCTGAACGCTGATACTCTTACGCGAGGCTCCTCTACCGATGAAGTCGGCTCTAGGATATGTGGCTGACTGCAATGAATTTTAACTTATATTACTGACCGTTGGATTATGGGTGCTATTAGAAGAAAGGACACACTTTAATTTTAGGTTTTCAACGACCCTTTTCTTGATGCGATCGTCAATTATTTAGTGTTTTCGCAATACTGATCTTTGCCCTGATGAAGTCCTAGGCGTATAGCCATATGGACGAAACACGTGTTGGCATGGCTTGTGTTTTAAAATCATGTTGCTAAAGAAGATGGATACCAGTGAAAGATATCTTGACAACTTGGAATAAACAAGAAGAATACACCCAGGACTGATATTTGGACTTTATTTGCTACTACTATTTGCATGCTATTTGCTCGGGCTGCCAATTATTTACTTTGTACTTTAGTGGGCAATTTTGTCTACAGTTTGCAACGTGAGGTGGTCGTTGCATGGTGACCTTTGAGCACTAGCATTTAATAGGATACCTTTGGAGCTACCGTTATCACTCCCCTGCGCGGATTTCCCCTACTGCCTGTTCTGTTTCTGGTTTAATGAATGGGAAGACATTCGCAATTTGCGAGTACTCATTAGGTACTCGCAAATTGCGAATGCAATTTCAAGGGTGCAAGGGTGTCAAAAGGACACCCTGTTGCACCCCTGAAATGTGCATGTGTGCACATGTGGCACACATGCGCCACATGGCACTCTGAAAAATGCAAAAAAAGTGCATTTTTCAAAGAAATTGCAAATTATCACCAACTTGAAGTTGGTGGTAATTTGCAATTCCTTAAGGCCAAATCGCACTTTTTTTGTGCTTCTTACATTGCATTTAAGGAATCGCAATTTGCGATTCCTTAAATGCATTCGCAAATTAGGGAATCGCAAATTTTGCGATTCCTTATTTTGAGAGTGGGTTTTTTTGTGTGATACATTGCACACTGCTAAATTGCGATCGCAAACGCTGAAATTCTGCGAATTTCAGCATTTGCGATCGCAATTTAGCTTGATACATATGGCCCATTGTCAGTAAAGAATGACCATCATGTGTGTCTTTTACTTACTCTACCTAAGTGCGCCGGGTATGCCTAGACGTGGGTCCCGGGCTCACTGTGTCACTGGATTCAAGCTAGCCTGGTTGATGAGGGTTGATGCTCTGAAACTCGTCCCAGGATGCTTGTTTCGGGTCCATGGAGGACCTGACTTGGCAGTTCGGGCTGGACTGTTCCCATAAGGAACAGGGTCAAGACTGATTTGCATATAGCTGGGTCTGAACTGGGGTGGCATGGTGAGCAAAAAAACGATGGATTTAAACCAGATCTCTTGACTGGGGTGAATGTTTGATTTGCTCTGCATTCCGTCCATCATCTGTGTGTCTTTTGCTTTCTCGCTCTAAGTGCGCCAGGTATGCCCAGACATGGGTCCTGGGCTCACTGGATTCAAGATAGCCTGGCTGATGAGGAGTGATGCCCCGAAACCAATCCCAGGATGCTTGTTTCCAGTCCAGGGAGGACCTGGCTTGGCAGTTCGGGCTGGACTGTTCCCATAAGGAAGAGGGTCTAGACTGATTTGCATATGGCTGGGTGTAAACTGCGGTGGCATGGTGAGAAAAAGAACAATGGATGTATCCCAGATCTCTTGACTGTGGGTGAATTTTTGATTTGCTCTGCATTCCATCCATCATCTGTGTGTTGTCTTTTGCTTTCTCACTCTCAGTGCGCCGGGTATGCCCAGACATGAGTCCCGGGCTCACTGTGTCACTGGATTCAAGCTACCCTGGATGATGATGGGTAATGCCCGAAACCGTTCCCAGGATGCTTTTTTCCAGTCCAGGGAGGACCTGGCTTGGCAGTTCGGACTGGACTGTTCCCATAAGAAACAAGGTCAAGACTGATTTGCGTATGGCTGGGTCTAAACTGCGGTGGAATGGTGAGCAAAAGAACAATGGATGCAACCCAGATCTCTTGACTGGGGGCGAAGGTTTGATTTGCTCTGCATTCCTTCCATTATCTGTGTGTCTTTTTCTTTCTCACCCTAAGTGCGCCTTGTATGCCCAGATGTGGATCCTGGGTTAACTGTGTCACTGGATACAAAATAGCCTGGCTGATGAGTTTTTATGCCCCAAAACTGGTCCCAGGATGCTTGTTTACGGTCCAGGGAGGACCTGGCTTGGCAGTTCGGGCTGGACTGTTCCTATAAAGAACAGGGTCAAGACTGATTTGCATATAGCTGGGTCTAAACTGCGGTGGCATGGTGAGCAAAAGAATGAAGGATTTAACCCAGATCTCCTGAATTGGGTTGAATGTTTGATTTACTCTCCATTCCGTCCATCATCTGTGTGTCTTTTGCTTTCTCACCCTAAGTGCGCCGGGTATGCCCAGACGTTGGTCCCGGGCTCAATGTGTCACTGGATTCAAGCTAGCATGGCTGATGAGGGGTGATGCCCTGAAACCGGTCCCAGGATGCTTGGTTCCAGTCCAGGGAGGACCTGGCTTGGCAGTTCGGGCTGGACTGTTCCCATAAGGAACAGGGTCAAGACTGATTTGGATATGGCTGGGTCTAACCTGGGTGGCATGGTGAGCAAATAATGATGGATTTAACCCAGATCTCTTGACTGGGGGTGAATGCTTGATTTGCTCTGCATTCCGTCCATCATCTGTGTGTCTTTTGCACAGCTGCAACACCCCATGATAGAGAACAGAAGGAGTATTAAAGTTTGAGGTGCAGCTGAAGCACATCAGTTGTTAAGTTTTTCAGGACCAGATTTTACTGGGTGTGGAAGAACCTGACCAGAGTTTTCCACCTGGCAAATCAGGGTGGAAAAATCACATGAGGCTCTGCAGCATCAGGAAAGTGCTTTTCTAACAATAAAGGGAAATCATTTCTCATGTCACTAGAAAAAAATCCCTTCCCATGTCTCCTCCCCACACACACTACTCCTTCACCCACCACCTCACCCACAGGCCCCTGAAACATTTACCACCTGCTCAGAATGGGTGGTAAATATATGCAGTAAAGCCCCAGGGTATATCAGCCTTCATGTGGTATTATGACCAGACAAATCAGTCCCTAACTGTAATTTCCCATTCCATGGAGTTCAACTTATAATTGCTCAGTACTGGGGTATATGTACTAGGCAGTAATGAGAAAATCAGATGCAGTTTAACAGTTGCCGCAGTGAAATTAGGGCTCTACTGGGGCTGGGCTGTGAGGTAGCGTCACTTGAATACTGCAGC
This sequence comes from Calotriton arnoldi, assembly GCA_963921515.1. Classification (NCBI taxonomy): domain Eukaryota; kingdom Metazoa; phylum Chordata; class Amphibia; order Caudata; family Salamandridae; genus Calotriton; species Calotriton arnoldi. Next base: position 186,889 of record CAWUFW010009482.1, on the reverse strand, counting down.
ATCTTGACAGGAGACAACCACCAGCCTGAGGAGACTGACATATGGGTGGCGAGAGCACTGCAGTCATTCCAACACAATTCCTGATACCGCCGTTAGCCTGGCCCTGGATCTCTGGTCATGATCCTTGGATCCAAGCGTCGACACATACACAACATAACCACATGATCTCTGCATCTGAAGGGAGCACAGGGATGGTGCCCTACAGCCTTAAATAGGTAAAAACCAGTTACTGTTGGTGTAGTGCGATAAGCTCACAGTAAGTTTGCCAATTCCAATTGCCATGAAACACCTTTCCTCTTTGAAATGTTAATGGTCACCATGCTAACCCTATTAAAACGCTCAACACATCAATTCCCAGCTGGGTGGTACAATGATGTGAAATTGTGCTTCACTCTATCCTTTCCAAAAATTCCTTTACTTCCTTGGAGGTAAATTGCAGTCCATTATCTGTGATCAGTCTCTTTGGCAAACCTTCCCTGGCAAACATATCATCCACAACCTGAACCACAGATGTAGCATCAACTTTCGTTGCAACTTTAATTTCAGGTCACTATGAAAATGTGTTGTCTAAAACCATTATAAACTTGCTATTCTCTCCTGACTTTCCAATAGGACCTAAAATGTCCATGTAAATTGTTTCCCATGGATTGTTAGCTATCTGCAAAGGACACAAAGGTGCTCTCAACGTGACCTGTGTTCTATAAGTATTTGCAAAATCAACACAGTCTTGCACACACTTTTCAACGTCCATATCCATACCAGGCCACCAATACATTGCTTTAATTCTTCTTTTGGTCTTAGAAATACCTGAGTGTCCCTCATGGTTAATGTCTAAAAAAAAATTCCTCAACGTGGCAGGAGGAATAATTCACATATGCCTAGCCTCATTCACAGATAACTCATCTCTGATTTCCCCAAAACACTTCAGATCATGGTGAAGATTCTCCCTCCTTTCCCATGAGGTTGTTATTTTGTTACTGACATCGCACAAAACCCCATCCATGCTACAAGCAATTTTTCAATCTTCCGCCCTTATGACTTTTGGCCATTAAACGCCTGCTACACAGTATTCATTTCCCTCTACATCCTGATCTTTAGTAGAGTTTACTGGAGACTTGCTTAGAAAATCAGCTGCATGGTTTTTTACCCCTGGTAAGTCCTCTACATTGTAACTATAATCCAAGACATTCTTGCAATCCTTGGTGTTGCTTTTTGTAACCCAATCGTGGTAAGGAGTTTGATTAATGGTTTGTGATCCGTTCTAAGTGTGAACATAGTAACCCAAACAAACTGCCTGAAGTAATTTACTTCCCATACACATGCTAAAACTTCTTTTTTTGCGATTACATAGAAGTTTCCTTCTGATTTGCTGAGTGATCTAGAAGTGCAAGCTGTTGTTGCTTCGTTACCATTACCATGGGAAAGCACAGAACCCAGACCCTTATTACTTGCATCGGTAGAAATAACAATGTTGATACTAGGGTTGAAACCACTCGAGGGCATTGCTTTGCATATGTTAGATTTGATGTGTTGACTTCTGATTGAAGACTACTATTTGAATTTGGCATTTTTCTTTAAACTTTGCTTGACTCTGTATGTTCTTTCTGCAAAATGTGAAAAGTATTTGCATAGAACTCAGCTAAGCCCAAAAAGGACCTGATATCATCTTTATTAGCTGGAGGAGGTGAAATAGTAATAGCCTCCACCAACTCAGGCTTGTGAAGGATGCCTTTGTCACAAACCACATATCCTAAGTAGGTAACAGTCTCCTGAGAAAATTAGCATTTTGGGAATTCTGCTGTTAGCCCTCTCTCTTCAAGCAATTTAAGTACATTCTTCACACTGGCATCATGCTCCTTCCTAGTCTTACCCATAATTAAGATGTCATCTTGGAAGAAAGCAATGCCATCCAACACCTTAAATATCTTGAACATGAGGCGTTGAAACGTGGCCGCTGCCAATGCCCGACCAAAAGGCATTCTGAGGAATTGGTAGCAACCAAAAGGTGTTATGAAAGCAGTCCATGCTTTGCTTTCAGGATTGAGGATAACCTGGTGGTAGGCTGATTTAGGATCTAGCGCGGTAAACCACTTTACATCTTTGGTCATTGCTAGCCATTTCTCAATGCGGGATAAGGGAAACTTGTCAATTCGTATATTTTAATTCAAGGCTTTCAGATCGATGCATAAACTTATTTTCCGGTTCTGGCATCTTGCAACTACTGATGATGCTAACCGCTCTGAAGAATCTATTTGTTCAATTATCTTGTCTTCTTCTAAATTGTTGATTTCTTTCTCAACTTCACCCTTGATGACAAAAGGAATGTTCCTCACTTTATGTAAAACAGGCATTGCATGTTTTTAACACAATTCTGTGCGAAAATCCAACTAGTTTGCCCACCTTGCTAGAAAACTTCCAGAAACTTTGACTTAATGTTTTGCACAAAAGATTCATCATGATCTACAAGTAACATCTGTTCTGGACAGTTAGTGTCCAGTTTGATGCCTACGGCTCATTGGTCTATCCAACCCTAAACTGAAGTTCATAGTTCTGCAACGCACAGTTTCCCAGATGCCTTCCTGTTTTTAAATTGAAAGCTTAACAATTTTTACCCTCTGATGGGTATATGTTCCAGTGCAAAACCTCTGGGCGGATATCAGATGGTAATAAATGTGTACCTAAAGTGTCCAAAAACTTTTACCTCCACAAGCTCTTATTAATGATGGTATAGGGTGACCCCGAATCTGCTACGATATTCACATTAACTCCACCATAATTTATTTTGCAAATGGGCTTGTTCCTAGAATGAGATTCGACATTTGACACTTCAGAGTCAATACACAAAACACATTCATCTGACTTCTCATCCTCATTAGACCCATCCTCTGAATGATCATTCACATGCTTACTCTTAACTGTAGACGATTTATTTTTGTGCACCCTTGCAAAATGGCCTATGATCCCACAATGGGAACATCTCTGCTTTGCAGCTGGGCACTTTTTGTGATAGGCAAGATGTTCTGTTCTATCACAGCGATAGCACTCTCTTGTTTTTGATTAGCCAACTTTACTGTCCATCTAAACTTTGGTAGTCTTATTCACATTGCAGGTGGCAACTTCCTTCTGTTGTGAGCAAGGTATTCTCTTCACCACCTCAAAAACGTGTTCAACCTCTACCCGTTTAACATTTGCAGAGTGGATACACCTTCTGAATAGTTCTGCTTATTTTACAAATGCAATGACATCTTTTAAAGGTGAATCATCATATATCCACAACTCTTCCTGGATGCATGAGTTGTTGATAGGCAGTATGATTTGGTCCCTAATAAAGTCATCCTTAAGATTGCCAAACATACAGGTTATGGCTAATTTCCTTATGTTAGAAACATAGTCTTCTATAGGTTCGTTCTTGCTTTACTTCCTTTGAAAAAATTGGCAGCGATCAATTGCTACGCAGACTATGGGTGAGAAGTAGTTGTTTAGATCTTGTAGTGCATTTTTGTATACATCCATTTCTTCATTCACTCTAAACTTCTTTTCCATGTGATTGCAAATTCTCAAACCTTCTGGGCTTGAAGTGTGTAGAAGGACTTTTTTTCCTTACAGCAGAAAATTCCTCTTCATTTTCGTCTTCTAGGGTAGAGATGCAGTTTTCAAAATACTCTCTCCACTCAGGCCATTTCCTCACAGGTTCACCTGGTGCATGTAGAAATGCCTGAGGTGTTAGTGAAAAGGTTTGAGATGCGCACATGTTGCGTCCTTAAAGAGTTGAAGTTGTTTTTAATTATTTATATATTTTTTACTTTTGTGTTTCCCATTTCTTTTATTTCATTGACAGAAGAATTGTTCAAATCACACATGATTTATTATTCAACAGCTCTCAAATATACAAATATACAGATTGTCTTGAGTATCAGATTCAGATATGGGACACAGAACAAGTGGTGCATTGCTGCACACGTAAATATACTGCATATGTCCCAAAATAAGATGGCAGCTTTACGGAGTGAAGTGTATATTGTAACTAGGATGTGCACAGTGATCAAACCTCAATGGGCATGAATTGAGACACTATCAAAATAAATGCTGGTTGCACGTCGGCTTGACAACTAGATGCATGCAGTAAGACTCAGCCCAAACATTTATGCCAGCTTGGTGCCGGTGTCTGCTTGACGTGATGACGTGTGGACATATGCTGCACAACACAGAAGCAAGCACAGGTGCGAGACCAAGCTCAAGCCCGGTAGACAGGTTATGCGGAACAATAAACCAAAACTGTCGCACACTCACTGTGTCACGGATTGTGCGATACTGCGTCCCTTGATGTGACCAGTGTTAAATAGGAGGCATTGCTGCTGCGGTTTGCCTCCGTTCGCTTTCCAGCACCTCCACGGCACATCTCTGGATGAAAACTCGAATGCAAGAAGCCTTTCAAGTAGAGCGGGTTTGTGGTTGTGCTGCTCACAATTTGTCGCCAAATTGTAAGGTACTGATCCAGCACTACACTTTATCAGAGATCGATACTTATCAATATTTCATACCAATGGCCCATACACATTCACCCAACTCATAAATCCCTGTTGCACTGGGGGTCAAGTTTTAATGACGTGAAAAAATTGTTTCCTTCACAGATTCATGTTTAACATTTCTAAATACATAACTAGACCTGTATATCAACTCTCTTTCCTCTCGGTCGACGGACCAATTAGTTGAGTAGTTGATGGTAATAATAGAACTAACTAACTATCTAACCAGTTAAATAATCACAGACTCTCGGTAAGATTAATAAAGTTTATCTCAAATAAATGTAAATGATTAATGCTCATCGCATACAGGTTACAATACAAACAAAGAATCTCACATAAGGGAGAGAAAATCAATCAACAATGCAAACAGTGTCATACTCATCATCAATAAAAGATATGCAAATGAAGGAGTGGATAGATGAAGAGACATAAGTTTCAGAGACAAAAAAATACATTTGCAAGTAAATTATGCAAAGTACGAGTCAGAAAGATAATACAAACCAAAAAGATCAGTGAAATACCACCCCCTGGCCAAGGGAGTAGTGGGGGTCTCCTGAAATAGGGTCAGGAGACAAAGACTTCAGGAACTGGACAGGACAGGGACAGGAACGGCTAGGCCTCTCTGCAAACTGACGGACTGCGACAAAATCACCCCTCTTTCTCTTCTGCAGCCGACCTAAGACTACTCACCACACCCCCAAAGGGACCCCAGTTATACCCTAAAACCTACATGTCCAGCCCACATTAATTGAAACACTACACAGAATTCAGCTGTTTATTGGTCGATTTGGGAGGTGGTGTATCACACCACCGTGATTTCATTCAAAAGTTTTACATGCTCATTGTTCTACATCCTTTCTCATGACATAATATTGACCAGTTCGTTAAATTTCAGTACTTGCTACATTTCATTATTTTCACACAAATTTCTCAACCATGTCCGCGGAAGAAGTCTTAAGTCCCACGGCCAGTCTCATCTTTTGGCAGGCAAACAATGTTCTCTGAGCTGAACAACCTGTTTGGCCTTTTATTCTCCATCCACAGCGCTCAGCCCTTCTGTCTACTTTGTCAGGTCATTCATGCTCATTTTCCAGCCCCTCATCCATCCGGTCAATTTAAGAAAATGCAGGCCCATTCGGCTCACTATGACGAATAAACATAAGCATTCATTAATTACATGGAAATGCACTTTTCACTGTTTACCACCCACCTTTGCCCACCTTCCCTGTTAATATTTTCTTAGCATAAGCTTCATGCAAAGCGGCATTATTTATTATCGTTTTAAAGCAAAATGCAAGATGCGAAAATTTGAAATGCGGCCTAAACATGCATTAGCTTTGTTTCTTTCGAAACGCAATGTAAAATGAGGCCTAGTTCTTCCATGCATTAATTCACATTAGTGCACGTATGCGTAAAGCGGTTTCCCATGTGGTTCATGTGATTTGCATATTAGTTTTCACCGCACACTGTTAGTAAGTATTATGGGGGAGTTAATTCAAGCAGGTTTCTTTTTGCAAAACCCTGCTCCGTCAGTACGACTCCTCTCCAACGCACAGGTAAGTTGAAGAATTACGTTGAAGATGAGCAGCAACTTCAGCAGTGCCCCCAACCTCCTTCCCAGCCAGCAACCATCACCACTCGAACCTAACCTTCTCTCCCTTTTCTCTCACCTGGAATGCCTCAGTGCTCACACTCTGATGCTAGACACAACATAATCCATCCAACCTTAAAGGATTATAACAGGTAGTGACAGATGCATCTGTTTAAGATCACCAGATATATGATGACTTTGGATGGCTTTTGCTTAATTGTCTCCCCTCTTCTACGACTAGATAGACTTGCCGTATGGATCTGATAGATCCAGTACCGTACAGTGTGAATGGTTAACAACCATTTTGCTGCATCTGAGGTAAACCTCTGGGAATACTCCCTATTTGTATTTCTCAAACAATACCTTCACTGAGTGCTTCACTTGATTGACAGCTGAAAGTAGTCTATATTTATTTTTCACTTACGTTTGATGTTGGTCACAAGTGTGCATACACACGGTTTCTGGAACTCAACATATTAGACATGTTATTGTCATATTGTTACTAATTTGTAAACAACCTTATTATACCTCTTTTTGCTTAACAGTATTTTCCACCCTTGAAACGTCCTAGGTCTGTGCACCACCATGGGGTCAAGCATATGTTGGCTGTTGCGACTCTGTTGTGAGGAACCCAAAATAAAAACGTTATCATTACCAGATCTTAGTTGCCTATTCTTCGCTTATTCAATCGATGGCCTTTTTTACTATTTTTCTGAAGTGCTGTGTACCAAAGGAATTTTACGAGATAACAAGAATTTGATTCCTTCAATTTTGGTGCAAATAACCCTGAATTCTGAAAAAAATATGAATGCACACTGTTCTTTATGTATTATGTTTTTCAATACTTGATTTATGGCAATTGTGGGGAAGATGACGGCCGTCATCCTGGTACAGGAAGTTCAGTGTTGAAAATCAAAGGGGGCCATCGCCCGGAGTGGACTGTTCACAACCTCTGTTGCCAGGATTGGGGCCTGTTACCCTGGAGGAGTGTAACAGGATATTACCCACAGGTGAAGAGCACTGATTCCATCACCCGAATCCAAGAGCATCCTACTCCAGTCATTGTGCTCAGGAAGACTTACTGCATAATTGAACGAGTGCCATGGATGCCTGCACCTCGTGGAAGAATCCAGACTTCTGCTCACCTCTGGGCTGCTGGAACATGCCTGGGCCTACTGTACCTCAGCTCTAAGTTAGAGCTGGTAAGACGGACTGCCGTGCCATCTAACATCTGTGGGAACTTGCTCTGGCTAAAAGCACTACTGTGTTTGAACACTCGGGGGCAGATTTACAAGCCCCTTGCGCCACTTTTGCGTCACTTTTCCCATGTTAAAAATGACGCAAAAGTGGCGCAAGGGCCTTGTAAATAAGCCCCTTTGACTTTTAAGAAGTATTTGTGAAACTTCTAAGACTTATACTTTCTAGCAGGCCTAGCCTGAATGATCTCTTCACATGAATGGGGAATAGCCACCAGCCATAATTAAGGGAGTGGGACTTAGGAACATACACGGAGCACTCTAGAGTTCAGGTTTCACAAGGACTGTGAATTGTTTGTGTGCCGTATTTCACTTTGTGTTTTGCATATGAATTATACTTTTTGTCAAAAAAGGCAAGTATCTGGCTAGACATTCATGTATTGGGGTTGATGAGTGTGTTTTGATTTGTCAGTCTGTGTAAACCATGCATCTACACCCTCCCGAGAAGTCTAGGACTGTTTGGTATGCGCTACCACTAGTAGTCTGAATGGTTTGTTCTTAGCCCAGTTACTCAGAACCCATAGTAGGTTGAGCCTTGGAACATCAGAAGTAAAAGGCCACACACCAGACAGTTGGGCCCAGTAGTTCTTGCATGCCCTGTGACCCTCTGAAAAGGGTTCTGACAGACATGATTCACAAAGGCATATTTAATGCCTAATTGAGCACAGACTGTCTTAATCATATAATCTGGCACATCTTGCTGTGATTTCATTTCACATCATGTGAAGTGGACCACATTACTTAATTATGCTATGGTAACATCAAAAACAAGGACAAATAGCACAGCTATATCAAAAGCTAACAGGTGGCAGGTGTTTATAGATATCATGGCGTGTATGATCAACCATGTTCACAAGCCACTGCTAATAGAGATACAGGATCCCCATCCCTTGCCACCTATGTACTGGTCTACATTTATGTCCCATGGTCCTACACTACTTAGTCAGTTATTCAATGGGCATTAAAACAACATTAACACAGTTAACCAAGGTGTGCAGTCGCTGGTATACATGTGAGTGTGCAGGGGGTAGGGGAGAGGGGGGATGTGCCCTGGAGGCGTTCGGGGGAGGGCATCATGATACCAAGTGAGGCAGAGGCAGGGGGCGAAGATGGGTGGGCAGGTCTCAACAAAAAGGGGGGGAGAGGAGAGCGTGGTAAGTTACTGCAACAATGGTCAGTGTGTGTAAAGGGTCCCTCTTCCAGAAACATGTTCCTTACCCGGGCCTGTCCGGAGCCATCCCTCTTGTTCAAGAAGCATATTCAGGAAGGGCAAGGGGGAAGGGTTCGCAGATGGTGGCAACCATTAGTGACAAAAGCAGGGACCGAGAGTTCAGGTTGGCATCTCATTGGACTTGGCCTCTACTACTGCCAAGTACCGTTCCCAATCTGGAAGTGTGGATCGTCCTACACGCCCCATGTCCCACGCCCTGCTTGCGTAGTATGTCACGCTCAGCCAATATCCCAGACCGCAGGTCAGTAAGACAGCTTTATGGCGTTTGGCGAGAATGAGGGTTTAGTCAATGAATTCATTGGTTGGTTTACGTTCAGCAGTGCATGTGGTGAGACTCAGCAGACAATGAGGTGCATCCTTCAGAAGAGGGGATCCCAGGATTTGCGTGATACAGTCCAGCACGGCATTCCAGTAAGAACTAATAAAGGGACAGGAACATACTATGGGGCATATTCACAAGGATTTATCGCCGAGTTAGCGGCACTTTATCGCAGCCAAAGTGGCGATAAATTCATCGCACCATTCACAAGCAGGTGCTAACAGCCGATATCACCAGTTTACCCGCGATAGCAGCCGCAAAAAACATCACCACGGATGACACCGGCAACTAACGCTAATGAGATGCAGAGTAGGCGTTCCCGTGCAAAAACCCGCAAAAACACCACTCCGCAACATTCTCAACGACCAGCCAGACCTGCGATAAGATTCAAAAACATGCGATAAGGCGCGTTAGCAGCATGGATTCAGCACCTGCTCCTACCTGGTGCTAAGTCGGACGACAACCTGCACCATAAAAGGGAGCCCAGCCCACAGCCACATCACAAGAACAACAGATGCCATGGAGCTACTGATCATGCAGCTCGGAGCCCCAAGAGGGCCACAACACCCACCGCCAGGACCCCCCTCCCAAGCCCCCCCCCCTGGACTACCACAGAGGCAGCACAGACAAAGACACCAGGCCTTCCGAAAACGCACCAGCCTCGGAGACTTAACGCCAGAGGAAGTCATTGCCCACTACAGGCTCAAAAGGACAACCATCCTCCACATCCTGACCCTCATTGCCCACAGGCTGACGGTACCAACACAGCGGAGAACCAACATCCCTCCGCAGACAAAGCTGCTGGCCGTGCTGCACCTGTTGGCCTCTGGGACCTTCCAACCAACAACTGCCATAGTCGGAGGAGTCTCACAGCCAGCCCTGTCAAAGTTCCTCACACCTGTCGTGGATGCCATCATCAGCTTGGTACCCCAGCAACTTTACTTCCCACACACTGCACAGGAACAGCTGGAGATCAAGCAAAGCTTCTACGCCATAGCTGGCTTCCCGCACTTGTTGGGGGCAATCGACTGCACACATGTACTCCTCGTGCCCCCTGCCGCCACTGCACACAATTACCGCAACAGGAAACACATGCATTCCATCAATGTGCAGGCAATAGTGGACCACCGGGGACTCTTCACCAATGTCGTCGCCAACTACCCAGGCAGTGTGCATGATTCCTTCATCTTCCGACAGTCCATCATCAACCAGCGCTTTCAGGATGGCACCTATGGAAATGCACTGCTCGTCGGTAAGTAACAACTGAACACACCACACACCTCAACTCCACCAACATGCAACTCACAACTCTGGGAATACACACGTCACAAAATCACATACAACATGACAACCAACATCCCCACATTCCTGACATGACAACACAACTTACTGTGGCAACCTGGGCTAGCCATGTACACAAGCCATCAACCGCATGGCACCTCAGCCACACAATAGCAGAATGTGGGGAGAGGTGGGAACCAGGCATGTGCGAAGGAGGCAAGTGACCCATGAATGTGAATGTACACAACGCCAAGTGTGGCGTGGATGTGCTGGACAGACTTGAGTATGCAGACCACAGACATTTCCATGTCGACATACACTGCTGGTGTCTGCAGTGTACTGGACAGTGGACGCAACCATGTTACCACAGCCAGTGGGGAAGAATGCGGAAATGTAGCTTGTTACGCCCCCCCCTGTAAGCGTGAGCGGAGTGGGCTGGCCCGGCGTACGCCAAGCCTGCGTAGGGGTGTGAATAAAAAGCCCGTTACACTGGGCGTGGTTCTCTTCCAGAATGGCCAACGTGTCTGCCAGGGCGGCGCCTCTCACCCCGACACGAGGCCGACGCCGTGAGCGGCGGTGCCTGCGATCCTATGCACCTGCTGCACCCCAGGCCGCTGGTCCCAAGACCCGTCTTGCCTGCCCCAGCGCACCCAGGCCTCACTGCTCACCTGCCGACACTGGCGTGTGTCAAAGAGGGCCCACCACATGCCGGTGCAAGGTCCAAGCCCGAGGCCCGCGACCATGGCAGCCTCCTCAGACCATCACAGCCTCCGCGACACAGGCCCCCAGTACTCCTTTCTCATTGACGTACTCCACCGCTGCCTGCGGCCTACACTGCGGTCCAGTAGGTTACACATTTGAAACTGAGTCTTGATTATACAATGGCAGAGTACATACGTTTATGACAGATTTTATATCACCGTACTCCCTTTGATGTGGTGCCACCAACTCTGTGCATAGCATTCCAACAACACGTGTCTGTGGGCCCTTGCTGTCTACTGCCTTCGGCCTACACTGCGGCCCAGCACCGCTGGGTCACCTGTGTACTGCCTGCACTGCGGTCCAGCAGGCTTCACACCAATCCAATCCAGTCCAGACCAGGCAGGGCACGGCATCGTCGCAGGCTGCACACATGCTCAGCTCTGGTGCTTCTACCTCTGTCAACCACAAATCATCGCCACATGGCATTCCAATGTCGTGTGTGAGAGTACCAGGAGGAGCTGCCTGAACAGTGGTTGGCCCGCGCTGACCGCTGCCTCCGGCCTACACTGCGGTCAAGTAGGTCACACATTTCGAACTGAGTCTTGATTGTGCAATGGCAGAGTCCATATCATTGTACGCAAGGAGAGGAGTAAGAGGAAGATGCGGTTCAGTCCGGATGAAAAAAGGATCCTCGTTACGGAGGTGACCGAACACTACCAAGAACTGCTCTGGTGCCACTAACTCTGTGCATCGCAAGCCAAGGACTCGTGGCTGGGGGCCCCTGCTGACCGCTGCCTCCGGCCTACACTACGGTCAAGTAGGTCACACATTTGGAACTGAGTCTTGATTTATTTATGGCAGAGTTTATACCATTGTACAGGCCTCATCGCAGACTGCATCCCCTTTCAGCTCTGGTGCCACTGACTCTGTGCCCCGAAATTCATGGACACTGTCTGGTTGAACTTTGGTGGCATCTGAGTCTATGGCCTGGGGGTTGTCTTCATCATCATGTAGCTGATACAGACTTGGTGTCAAAAATGAGTCTGTAGCATTCATCTCCTCCATATTGCCTGTGTCTGCTTGGTACTGCCCTCTGTATCATGCCCTGGAAGATCACCTTCCACTGTCCCCCAAAACCCTCCGTGACATTCACCTTGGACATCGACGAGGACCCGCTCAGCTCTCGTGGCCCTACCTCAGTGCACCGGTAGTCACCGTCCCATGGTGGTGTTCCATGTGCCGGCCGCTATGCATCCGGGGCCACTAACACCGTGCAGCTCAAATCATGGACCCTTGCTGTTTGAACTGTGAACTTCTGATTGTATGATCACTGTTGTAGTTGTTGCCAGCACCAACCACTCCTTGAGGGCTGGCTCACACTCATTCCACACCCATCCAGCACAGGCGTCACTGGACATGTGACCCTGGCAATAAAAGGGCAATAAAAGAGCCCGGGCGCACGTGCCTGTAGCCAGTTCCACAAACTATCTAAGTGTGTCCGTGTGGTCATTGTGTATGCATGAGGGCCCCGGGCCCTACCACATTGCATTGTGCTGTGTACAGCGGACGCAACCATGTCACCTCAGGCAGTGGATGAGACCTGGGACATGTAGCTGTGTCGTACCCCCCTGTAGGCGTTGCCGGAGTGGGCTGGCATACGACAGTCCAGCGTAGGGGGGTGGATGATCACCCCAGGGCTCTGGGCGTGGTTAAGTGTTGGGCTTGCCAATGAAGTACCTAATGCGTGTGTCTCTGTTGTAGTGTCAGCGCCACCCGTCCCGCAATGGACAAAGTTGCAATGTAACATGCCCCCAGAGTGCGGGCTCGGCCGAAGGGATAAATGAATGAGCGCAAGCCCGCTCGGGGTCCGGGATCATACATGCCAACTGTTGTGTGTGTATCGCTATTGCCGCAGCATATGCCAAAGGTCTTGCCTCGACCGCATCGCGAGTTCAGCCAGCCATGAACTCTACATCTGTGTCCGCCCTATCCTTACCATAGGCCTACACACACGTGGCCGCCCACCTTCGACGCACAACATCACAGTGGCGTTGTCAGTCTTGTGGACATGCGCAGACAGGCATGACAATGGTGTGCCGTAGGAGTGCAAGTGATGCAATCGCGCAGCGCACACAAGTAATTAGGCTGGGGGGAGGCTATGTAATACACATTGATGGCGCTCGTTTGCTACAAGCAGTACATGTCACACAGGAATCACTATGATACACATATCACACGCCAATCAACTAGTGAGCCTGCTAACACATCATGCAGAACCAACTATTGACTCATGTCTCTCTGCACTGTCACAGGGGATCAAGGATATGCACGCTGCCCTTGGATGATGACACCCCTCCGAGCCACGAACACACAGGCCCAGAGGCAGTACAATGCGGCCCACAAACGCACCAGGGGCATCGTGGAACGCACTTTTGGCGTGTTGAAGTCACGTTTCAGGTGCCTGGACATCACAGGTGGGAGGCTCCTGTACAGCCCAGACATCGTGTGCAAGATGATCTTTGCATGTTGTGTGTTGCACAACATATGTGTACGCACCAATGCCCCATGGTTACAAGTGCCAGATGCACCGGACGATGATGAGGAAGATGAGGCAGGTGGACCACACCCCACTGCAGCTGGAATAGCCTGTAGGAACAACATCATTGACAATTTCTTCACATGAGGACGTCACATTGTGACAGTCCTTAGCAATCATGAGACAGGACAAAATGACCACAGGCACAGCATGTGCAAATAAATTCATTTCAATACACATTCCCTGAGATTCTGTATGTGTGCTGCAGTGTGGCACGGGGATCAGGGACATGATCCAGAGTCATTGTGGGTGTGCAGTGTGCTCTACTTAATTGTGCATGTGTGCCATTGTGCCCATCTTCCCCCGTCCCCCCAGTCCCTGGTCGGTACTCACCCTGTTGATGTTGTGTCAGGTCATGTTGAGCAGTGTCCTGATCCCCGACTCCTGGCACCGTATCCCGACTGATGACTGTGGCCACCATTTTCTCCATGTCATCCAGCTCCTGATGTGCCGCTGGTCCCCCACCTCCAATCTGCGTTGCTGCTTTCATGTTGGCATCGAGTTTCTTCTTGGTTTTGCCCTTCACATCATTCCAGCGCCTCTTGACCTTTTCCATTGTCCTCCTCGACACTCCGACTGCATTCATGTTGTTCACGATGTGCTGCCATATTTCCGTTTGTGTTGCCGATGACACACTGGAGGTGACGGACAGTTGTTGGTAGTGTTCTGTCACCTCCGTGACGTTAATTCGGTTTTCCTGCGGACTGAACCCCGTCTTCCTCTTCCTCTTCTCCTTGCCCTTCCCCGGCCCCAGGTTTCCTGGCTGGTCATCTGTGGGGCTTGTGGGGTTTGCGTTGTCCTCTGCACTCGGTCCGGGTGCGTCCATGGTGCTACGCAGTTACATTTTTTTGTCTTTTATTTTCTCTGCTTTTATAGTGCATTTTCCCGAATGTCAATTGGAAATCGCAGGCCTGTCGCTGATTTTTGTTTCGCAATTTGGGACATTGCAACTTTTTTGGCGTTTGTGTTTCGCATTTTTTTGGCATCGCGTTAATTTTAACACAGGCATTTGTCATGTTATCGTGAGACTATCGCATGGTGCCGCCGGGTTGAGAATACTGCGTTAACACGGTGTTATTTTCCCGCGATAGACTGCGATGTGAGAAGTTGCGTTAAGCGAATTTGGCAATAGTTAACACACGTTCTTGAGAATATCCCCCTATGTGTGTGAAGTCTGCCTCTGTGATGTAGCAGCAGGTACAGGTACAGGTATCATCAGTGCCCTGGTACATCCGGGCTATGCACACGGGTTAAGATAGGTGTGTGGAAGATAGTTGAACGGGACATATTTAAGTCTAGCATTGGTGAAGACTGTCTTGGGTGCATCCGTGCATTGTGCCCACAGTTTGTCTGTAAGCGTGACGGATAGTGTAGTGTCCCAAAACAGTTGTAAAGATGCAAGGGATGAACCCCTATCAGTGTGCAATGAACCATAGAGGCACGTAATTGCTCAGTGTGTGCCTCCATGTGTGAGTAGTGTTTGTAAAAACTATGAGGCTTCTGCCTTGTCATTTGTCCTGAGCCAAACCTGGTGCAGGTGGTGTGTCAGGTAGCGTAAAGAAGGAAAGAACTCAGAGGGATACCACAAGGCCCTCAAAGGTGCATAGCATCTTATCAGCCAAGAGGTCACCCCGCGTGGTGAGGCCTGCCTCCGTCCACTGAGCCGCTTCTTGTCTCAAACGAAGTGTGGAGCACCCCAGCATCACCCATAAGGGCAAATCCGGAGCATATGGAGCTACTATGTGGTGCTTAACCATGTAGGATCGCCAACATGCCTGAGCTACTCTCATGAGTGCATTCCCTTCACCCTAGGGACCACCTCATCAGAGCCCATCAACTAACACAATATCACAGGCAGGGCCACATTGCCGAAGCAGTGCCCCAATTCTGACATATTATGGCCTTCCAACCACCCTGATGGCCACTGCCGCTGGGCTGTGGCATAGTAGTATCTGTAATTAGGCATCTCGAGGCAGCCCTCAGTTCGTGCTGCATACAACTTTGACATAGCTACCCATCTTCTTCCTCTGCTGGGTGATCAGGAGCTCTGCAAAGAACAACCAGGGTAGTAGAACAGGGATGACGGCAAAGAAATACAGTTGCAGGAGTAGTAACATTTTAGAGATGGCTAGGCGTCCATGGGAGAGAGTGGGAGGCACGTCCAGATGAGTAGGAAATGGCATGCCCCTGCCAGCGCCCTCCCCATATTACCATCCATCAGGTCTTTTTCTGCTTGATACACTCTGACCCCCAGGTATTTAATAGTGTTGAGGCTCCAGGGGAGAGGGGCACCTGCGGCCGCTGTCAATTGGAAAAGAAGGGACTTGTCCCAGTTCACCTTCAGGCCAGAGGCATCTCAGAAGAGGTGTAGTAGTTCCATCAGAGGGGGAATGTTGCTGCTTCCTCTCGGAGGTACATCAGTGCATCGTCAATATATAATGAGATTATATGCCATTTATCTGTGACCCGTATGCCCCACTCTGGCATCCTAGCATGCAATGCACATGCAAGGGGTTCCATTGCCAGTGCAAAAATATTTGAGGGTAGGGGCCATCCTTGTAGGGTGCCTCGTTCAATGTGAAAAGGGTCAGATATGGTACCACCCATCTTCACCCGTGCCAGTGGCATATTATATAGAAGGGCAATCTATCTCAAGATCCTCAACCCTATTCTAAATCTGTATAGGACCTCCATGAGGTAATCCATCCCTAGGGTACCAAACTCTTTATTTATGTTGACCGAGACGACCCAGGGGTTGGCGCCCTATGTCTTCGCTCAATCCATAAGAATGAAAAGGTGGCGTAAGTTTAAAAAAATGTTCCTGCCGGGTATAAAGCCATTTTGGTCAGGTTTTATGATGGGTTTTAGCTATGGGGATAAGCGGTTTGCGAGTACCTTCCCAAGGATTTTGTAGTCAGTGTGCAATAGGGATAGAGGGCGATACGACCCTACCAGCAAGGGGTCTCTGTCTGGTTTGGGGAGGACCATCAACACCGCTTCCCGCTGGGTGGGGTGAAGTATGCCTGTCGAGTAAGCTGAGTTAAAGACCCGAAGAAGGCGTGGTGTAAGCTCAGATGCAAAAGTGGAGAAAAACTCCACGGTCCAGCCATCTGCTCCGGGAGTCTTACTTGTGCTATTTGTTTGAGCTCCTGGGACACCTCATCCTCAGGGACTGAAACTTCCATGGCTGTGCTATGGGAGGCCTGTAACTGAGGAATACACACCACATTTAGCAATACCCACCGCTCCCGGTATCCGTTGCCGGCGTGCAACGTACATTGTAGCATAGTAGGTGCTTAAAGCAAAGTTAACTGCCTCTTGGGAGTTAACTATTGTACCTGTAGCATTCCAGATAGTGGTAATAGGGTCCCTGGGGAATCAGAGTGGAGGAGCTATGCCAAAAGCCTACCCACCTTGTCGCACTGGTCAAGAACTTCCTATGGTCCAGGGCGCCTAGCTTTTCCAAAGCGGACTTATGCACCAGCTTGCCCTGCACCAATGTGGCAGGGACCAAACTGTTTATGGGGAGTGCCAGTTCATGTTTCCTAATGTCTGTCTCCAGGCTCTGAAGCTGTCTCTGTCGCGTCATCTTGGAGCCATAGATCATTTTTTAGCTAGACCCCCATAGAATCACCATGAATGCATCTCAATCTATCTGATTATCTGAGGCAGAGCCTTCGTTCACCTCAAAATATGAGGTGATATGATCAGAGAGAGTGGCTTGGAATGCCATCTCTTGTAGGACATCTGTCGGTAGCACCAGGTCAGTATACATGGGTGGCCTCGACCCCATGCTAGCAGAAGTTGTAGGGGGCTGTGATCGGAGGAGGTACGACCTAAGTACTCAGCCCTAGTGACCGTGGCAAGTGCAGCAGTGCTACAATTAAAAAGATCGATTCTAGTGTGAGGTCATGTAAAGTGGAATGAAAGGAGTAGTCCCTAGCTGTGGGGTGCAAGCGGCCCCAGGCGTCTAACAACTGGATGTGGGTGGCCCACTGCCGTGGGCATTTCGATAAGACAATAGATTGTGCTCCCATCACAGGCATATGAGGGTGGTCTCACCCCTCCTCTGGAATACAATTGAAGTCCCCACCCCAGTAACAAGGTGCCAACTCATCCTGTAACAACACTGGGGTTAGAGTGCACAGGAAAATCACCTGATTAGAGTTAGGGGCGTACAAAGAGATGACGTAGATTGGGAGCCCATCCAATAACCCCTCCAATACAACACACCTCCCCTTCAAGTCCATCTAAGTGTATAGCACCAACAGTTTGACTACAGGGGCCACCCAGATCAAGGTCCCTCTGGCATATTTGGAGTATGTTGTTCCCACTGCTGTGCCTCATCATCTCCTATGCACTATCTCCAGAGTTGGAATAGCAAGATTGGTCTCCTGGAGAAAGGCAATGTGAACCCCACATCTTCGTAAATACTGGTGTATGCGATACCTCTTTACATAGCTTGCCATTCCCCCAACATTCCAGGCCATACACTGGTAGAGTGGGCCAGCTAACATGTCGCAGTCCTGCATAGTGTGTCATCCGGCCTGTGGGTCCATGTCCCCCCAACCCCTGACCCTCCACCCACGCCCCCATCCCACAACTGTGCACACCTGTACTTAAACAGAAAACATGTGAAAAAAAGAAAGTACAATCCAACTACCCAATATCCCTTCCCATACCAGTGCACCAACAGGTGCCCTGCCAGTTTCACTGTGATGCAAACAAACATACTTATGTAAGAAGTCAATGTTGTAGCCACTGTCACAAACAGGGCTGGAAGGCTACTGCCCAGTTAAAATGTCTGTCCAATGGGGGATCTCTCGTGTCCAGTACTTCACTGAATTTAGAAGGCCCACACTGACCCTCCAGTAAAAGTGCTTACATTGTCTCGGCCGCTGCCAGGCTAGGGGACCTAGAGTAGGTCATCTGCAGATCTGGAAGTGATGAGCGATCCATCAAGCAGCAAAGAGTCCACCAGGGCAAGGTTAGTTTTGGACGTGTTGTTCTTTGCCCACTCTGCCGCAGCCCCCCCCAGGTGGAGGTGGGGTCGCACTATGATGCTCTGCTACCTCAACTGCCTGAGCTCGCTCTCTGACTACTTGCTAGTTTGAGGGGTCCACTTTCCTGGCCCTGTTGTGGGGCCTGTGAAAGCGTTGTACTATCCTGTCATTCGGCTCCTCCTCTACCATGAGGAGCAGCATGATGCCCCTCAGCTACAGCCATGTCCAGGCTTCTCCGGGAGCTGTACAGAAAGTGGTTTGTTCCTCATGCATGATCTTGAGAGTAGCAGGGTATTGCAAGGTGTATTTAATGTCATACTTGCAGTCGTTGTTTCACCTCTAGGGGAGGTTCACCGCCTTTGTACTTCTGCAGTGTAGTCACAGATGTTTACCTGTGAGTTGCCACTGGTCCAGAGCCCCTTGATGTGTGCTACTTGCAAAAATAGGCCCCTGTCCCTGTAATTGAAGAGGCGGGCAACAAGTGGTCTTGGGGAGGTCCAGAAGGGGGTTGTCTGCCCTGCAGCCTGTGGGATTGTTCTACCAAAAAGGAGGTCAACAGCTTACCTCCCAGCACAGACTGTGCAAGCCACTCCTCAAGGTAGAGTTCCATACTAGGGCCTTTGGTGAGCTCCGGCAGCCCCACTATCCTTAAGTTGTTGCAGCAAGGGAGACCCTCTTGATCCTCAACACATTTCTAGAGGTAGCTGACTTCCTCTTGTAGGGCTTTTCTATGTGAATTCGCCTATACCACCGCAGGCCGGAGCGCAGCTAGAGTGGATTCTGAGCTGTCCACCCATTCCTTCAGCTTCTTATGGCCTTCTTGCATGAGGCCCATGTCTAGCCCCACTGCGTCTATTTTGGGTTGCCAGGTGGCTTTGATATCTAGATCCCCTTTTAGGATCTCATCAGACCTTCGAGAATGGTCTGATAATGTGGTCTCCATGATTGCCTCAGCAAAGTGTGGCACCCCTTCCCCTATGCCGTCATCCTTCATCCCAGCAATTGCCATTGGGGCCTTGTCATGTCTCGGGAGAACCATGTGCGCAGTCAGAGTGACAGACGTGCCAACCTGCAGTAAAGTCTCAAAGTACTTACCTTCCTGTCTCACCTTGGGAACTTGGCAGCTGACTGTATTCAATGTCTTTCCCATCTGATGGCTGCAAAGCAGGGGCAGGGAGAGGATGCAGAAGGAGGATGTCTGCACGTGCAGTAGAGGTCAGTAGGTGTTGGGCACAAAGGATTTACCTTGCTGTGCTCACAGTCGTGGTACTGCCAAGAGACTGTATTGGGAAGCAGCAGGTGGCTATGTCCAGGGAAGGCCCTTCTTCGTCTTACTGTTCCCAGGAGGCTGCAGTCCCCTGTCAGAGAGTTCACTGGTAGCACAAAAAGGGGAGGGGGACACCACTAGACTCAAAGTCCTCACACATCCTGGGTTGTTGTTTCCCTACTGCAGCGGGGGGGGGTTAATGAGTCCCTTCCTGGGCACTGCGCTGATCTGTGCACGGCCGGGCCCAAACTCAATTAGCGCCTAACAGGAGTTGGACACCAACCATCTATAATCAGGTCACTCAGGGCAGAGGAGGAATAGGGGCGCGGTCTGGTAGCTCCGCTCCTTACAATTCATGACGATTGCACCCTGGGCTGCAGGCGTGCATGGGCATTCGAAAATATATATTGTGTCTCTTGCATGTGATTGCAGTTTTGCTACGTCACAGACTTCGCAGTGGCTACATTTTCCAAATCCTTTCAAATTTTTCCACCATTTTCTCAGTATCTTTTTACACTGCTTTAAAATGTCTATGTACTAATCTGTCCCAGAGGCTTTTGGCTTGTGGCAATGTTACTACTGGGGAGTTTCCAACTATTTCGGCCACATTTTGGGGTACTTCTTAGACTCTTCCAATTGTCTTTATTAACTTGTTTAGTTTAGGTGACTTCCTCTTTGAAAATGTGGCTATCATCTTGATTTTTGCATTGTTCAGTGGTTTGTTAGACATTTCCTCTTTTTTGTTATGGTCACATCTTTTCTATTCACTTTCCATGCTCTCAGTCGTCTTTTTCAAGTGCCGTTTTGGGGTATTCCATATGCATGAATCATTTATGTACATTGCTGTTTCATTTACATATTTCTTTCTCTGTTGAGCAATTTCTTTGTATGCGCAGAAATTCACAGTATGGATTGCTCCATTTCAGATTTTTTTATTAATGAGAAATCTTTGCATGCAATATGCAGTTCATTGCTGTGTTTTTACAGTGAAGGGTTGTTTCTAGTTGTCCATCTATCACAAATGTTTCTGTATCCAAAAACATTACACTTTAAAAACTTATTGTACAGGTAAATCTCAAGTTAAATTCATTCTTATTTAATATTGCAAAGTATTGCTCAAGTTAATTGGAGTGCCATCTCATATGATAAACAAGTAATCAATAAATCTTAACAAAAGTATATTTCTTTTTAGTATGCTGCCATTTTGTCCTCATGTATTTTTTATTAAAAAGCACTTTAAATTATAATCACGTTAATTGCATTTACACATATGTGCATGACATTATAATATTGATATTTTGAACCATGATGTTTTGGTCCAAGATATTAATCTGGTTTACATGTAAGTGAGCTCAAAAATGTTGGGGTTGATGTTTTGACTGCAATATTTTTGGGATCTATATGCTGTCTCACAATCCACTGCTCCACTGCCTTGCGAACACAATACCAGTCTAAATCATCAAGGCTGCCCCACCACCCATAGACAAACTGAGCATTAAGACCATAATATTTGTTTGGCAAACTACTCACAAGAAACTTAAAGTTAATCCACAGTCACACCATCACACCCACATGTGGCACAGTGCAGGTTTGCTAATTGGTGGTTTACAACTATACTGGGACACCCTATGCATCAGTGACTATCCTGTCTGGATCAATTGTTTGTGGATGGGTCAACCACACACTTCCATTCACTGCGGACCCGTGTCCTCCAAGGGTGTTTTGAATGGCCCTTCCCGGGGTAGAGAGCGAGGTCCTCAACCTGCTCAATCGGTCACTAGAAATGGACTATGTCCCGACCAACTTCAAGGAAGCTAGAGTTATCCCCCTGCTGAAAAAACCAGGGGCGGATTCAGCCAACCTTAAGAATTATAGGCCGATCTCCCAGCTCCCTTTTCTGGCAAAAGTGTTGGAACAACATGTGTTGAAAACCCTATTAAACTTCATAGAGGAACATCAGCTGCTCCAGATGAAACAGGCAGGTTTCAGGGCTCACCACAACAGAGAGCTGGTAATGCTGGCAGTGATGGACGAACTCAGACTCATGGCCGACAGCAGGAAGCCATGCACCCTGGTCCTGCTAGACCTATCCGCGGCATTCGATACGGTCAAACATGACCAACTACTGTCGCGGGTT
The DNA here is from genome assembly GCA_963921515.1 of Calotriton arnoldi. Classification (NCBI taxonomy): domain Eukaryota; kingdom Metazoa; phylum Chordata; class Amphibia; order Caudata; family Salamandridae; genus Calotriton; species Calotriton arnoldi. The sequence goes on along the minus strand of CAWUFW010009482.1, from coordinate 164,980 downwards.
TCAGAGCTGGGCATCCAGGGGTTGGCACATCAATGGCTTTCGTCCTTCCTGTCAGGTCGATCGCAAAGTATCCAGTTGGCTGATCAGGTGTCCAACATTGGCGCACTAACGTGCGGTGTCCCTCAGGGATCTGCGCTGTCCCCCCTCCTTTTCAATATCTATCTACAGCCCCTGGTGGCTGCATTGGCCCGCATGGAGTGCCAAGTTTTCAATTACGCTGATGACACACAAATTATCATCCGGATTGACAACTCTCCCACGGCCCACCCACGGATGCAAAACATACTGAGGTACACAGTCAATTGGATGACAGCCAACTCACTCAGAATTAACCCCGATAAAACCGAGGTATTGGCTATCACCACTGGTAACAACCCATGGAGCGATCTTTTTTGGCCACAAGAGCTAGGCACCACTCCCACACCAGCCCCGGTCGTAAAAAGTCTTGGCATAAAAATAGATGCCAAGCTCTCTATGTCATACCAGGTATCTACCGTGGCAGGGACATGTGTGGGCCTACTGAGACAGCTACGGAGACTCGCCCACCCTTCTCTCATTTAAGGCACTACGGATGGCTGTGTCGGCAATGATTATGTCAAGGTTAGATTATGGCAACTCTCTGTATATTGGTCTTCCTGAGAAGCTGCTTACAAAACTCCAAGTGGCCATGAACGACGCTGCTAGACTGATTTTCAGGCTCCCAAGGCGGGCCCATGCCACCCCCCTACTGCAGCAGCTGCACTGGCTCCCGATCAAACAGAGAGCCAGGTTCAAAGGTCTCTGCATAGCCCATAAAGCCATCCACGGCCGGGCCCCAGCCTACATTAAGGAGCGCCTCATAAACTATGTGCCAGGGCATACCCTTCAATCGTCTGATGCTGGCCTTTTGGCCTGCCCGCGCTTCAATACATCCTCCAAAGGGGGCAGAGCCTTTTCCGCAATGATCCCTCAACTCTGGAACAGGCTGCCGGAAAACCTTTGCAGGGAACCCACTTTTCTTCCATTTAGGAAAAAACTTAAAACACTTCTTTTTACTGAAGCCTGGGGCACAACCTAGGCCAAGTTCGGTGCATGTACATGCGGATGTGGTGAGGTTAGGCTCTCTCTCATAGCGCTAAGAGACCGGTCGGTGATTATGCGCTCTTGAAGTCCCAGTTAACATTAACATTAACATCAACAGTTACATTAGGTCTAGGTAATACTTGATCATAGCCATTTCAACACTTATCACATAGCCTCAGGTGAGGGAAGAAAGACTAGTGTGCCCTTTATGAGGTGGAGGCACAGCCTGATTTCTGGACAGCCCACCTCTTTTTAATTTCTTTTACGAATAATATCCTGGTGTCTGCTTGTTTTCTGGTGCTTTAGCTGATGCCTGCGCAGACTGCACCCACCTCCTCTTATTACTTTTGACCAGTTTTCTCTAGCACCTATTTGGATTTCTTCACCCCCAGTTAACAGATTGGGGTTATGCCCCCAGGGGTGGGGGCACGGCCCTATCCCAGGTATCTAATAGGCTTTGTATCCCCTGGGGCGGAAGCTTGACCTGGTCCCTTGGCAGCCTTCCTCAACTACTTATTTTTATTTTTAAATTTTATCCTTGATGTCTAGTAGATATTCACCTCTTTGAAGGGGGAGGGTCAGATTAGAATATATTTATATATTAATTTCCTGATATCTAGTGAGATTTCTGCCCCAAATATTAGAAAGTCTGTTTCTTTTTTTTTCTTTTTTCATTTTAGTTGGGGTAGCACTAGCCCATGTCTGGGGAATGCTCCCCCATACATAATGTCTATTTGGTGGATGGCACTGTGGTGCTACCCAAACAGAAATCCACCAGAGCAGGCTTCTCCAATGAGTAGCTCGTGAACTATTAGTAGCTCTCCAGCTACCTTTAAGTGGCTCTCCTTTGAGCATCCCAACCTACTAAATTAGAAGATTTTGCTTGGTTAAATTGCTATATGTATCCCAGAATTGTAAAGCGTATATTCGAGATAGAAGAATGTGTATTTTCAGAAATCATAAGCTGATGTTTGGAGAAAAATGGCTGGATTTACAAATTATATTTAAAGCTGCTATTTGAGTCCTCATTCATAATGCATTGTTGAGACTTACTACTAATATTACCTTAGTGACAAGGGCATTGCAGATATAACTGTCATTTATTAACCACATTGAGACATTCCAAATTGAAAAATCCATTTTAACATGATTGCTGGAAACCCTGCATGATTCAGTGAGGTGATCACTGCTGTTAATTTTGCATGGTGGTTGCCACTTATGTAATCTTATCTGATGTGGTTGCTATTACCACACTAACATTAGTAGCTCAGTATTATAGTATTTTATTACACAAAGGTTAGAGACCCCTGCACTAGACAGAGGTACCGCTGGAAAGGGGAAATTGTCCACTTTCTAGCGCTGTCTCTTCTGATTGGATCAGCTCTCAGGGGGCTGAGATATGCCCCCTGAGCATCAATCAAAGTGAAGTCGCTCTGTGCCAATGTTACCGATTGGCTTCACTTTCAATCAGCATGATTCAGAGTTCTGGGCACTCTATGCATTACATTATTTGAAAAATAATCTTAGAACATGAGGGATGCTTTTTTCTTATGCTCCAACATTATTATTATTTTAAAAGAAAATCTTTTTATGCTTTGTACCACATGGATTTTGTCTTGTAGTGTGGTGGAAGACGCAGTCACGTCCTCCGCACTGTGAAGGTAGTGCGGTGGACTTGAAGGGCTCATCCACTACCACTTGAGGGGTCAATGTCATGGCTTAATGGTTTGGCACTTCTATTACCCGTATAGGACTCATTAGGAGCCCTCCCAAGGAATTACATCTACTGTGGGCATCAGTAACTATCAGTGGGAATTATGCTTGGGAATAGGTTGTCTCCTTAGTGCATGTTTTTAGAGTTGATATTGTGTTATTCTATGCTGAGTTTCTGTAAATTCTCCCAATAAATCTTTTTAATACAGAAGAATGGTACTTTTTGTTCTGATTCCACAAGTTATTCTATATTAATCCTCTCCCCCCAGTATTCTACCTAGAGACTCTATCTAGCTGATGGAGCCTCAGAATGAAACACAACAGATCAGCAGAGTTAATGTGTATCCTGTCATTTCAATGGTGCCAGTAAGTACCATTACCAGCAACGCCGGAATAAGCAGAGCCCATGTATTTATCAAGACACAACTGAGACCACCTCCGAACAGTATTTTTCAAAATTCTCTTTAAACTTTTATGTCTTCTCTAAGTAGGTGCTTTTTGTGGTGGTGGCTGGGCTGTAGCATATGACAAATATTACATTCAATCTTAGAAACACATTAGCCTGTATTAAGAGGACACAAGCATTGTTTTGTAGCATTTATATATCTTTTAATAGCACTATGATGGACATTAAAGCTTTTGCCTACTTGGGCAGCTAGCTATGCATGTAGTGTGTGTGGTTGGAAGTGTTGACTTTGTTTTTTGATCCTATGTGGGAAGTGTTTTCATGTCATGTGGTTATCGTGTTATGAGACATGGAGCATAGGAGTGGGGTGGATGAAGTAAGCCAATTTATTTTAATTCATTAAAAAACACACAATAATACTTGAAACAAAGAACTCGATCATGTCCACTTCTGATAACGGTCTCGTGAAATTATCCTTCAAATGTCCAGGCTTCACATGACACCAAGTAGTTTTCAGTCAACCTGGTCGCTGATCAGCGAAAATACTGAATACGTTATGTGATTAACATGTTATGGCTGTTATCTATTCTAATTATTGTTTTGTATGCGAGAGAACTAGTGCAAGAATTGAAAACTTACTTGTCAACTTTGCTAGAATTGCACTTTAGAATGCGTTTAAATATGTAGAAATGTCTCTCAGGCAAAATGTAAATGCATAACGTGTGAAACCTTAAGTAAAAAAACTCTATCTATCTATCTAACTATCTATCTATCTATCTATCTATCTATCTATCTATCTATCTTTCTATCTATCTATCTATCTTTCTATCTATCTAGATAGATATAGATATATAGAATGGATATATATATATATATATATTCACTGAAAAAAACATAGGTTTTAGGGACAGTTATAGTTAGTTGGACATTGCACTCGTACAAAACCCGTGAAATTCCCCTGTTATAGTTAGTTCAGCTAACTATAACTCGCGCCCCCGCAATGCACTGCTGATGACGTCACATATTACATCACTCATGACATGGTCAGTGACATCACTGATGACATCACTGATGACATCTCAAATGACATCACTGATGACATCACTGATGACATCATCCAGTGACTGTGTGTTTCTGTAAAGTTTAAATATGTTTAATATATATAGGGAAAGGCGTATTGAAGAATGAGTGGGTGTATAAGTGTCTGAATGGATGATTTAGTACGTGAGTGACTGACTCTACAAGTGAGTGATTAAACGTATCTTACTGAATGCATGGGTTAGTGACTAAACTGTGTGAATGTCTGTATCTGTCTGTTTGTTGGTGTGTAAGTGGATGCATGGATTTGCGAATAGCTACATGAGTGTCTATATGGGTTATTGATTGGTTCTCTGAGTATCTGTATGGCTGCCTGAGTGTTTGTGTGGGTGGGGTGTGTGTGACTCTATACATAGATGTGTGAGTGGGTAATTCACTGGGTGCATGATTTCAAGAGTGTATCTGTGATAGACTGCTTGGGTGGGTGAGTGTGTGTATGGGTGTGTTAGTGAGTGAATGTATATCTCAGTGGTACATGTGCGAGTAACTACATATGTAAAAGGCAGTATATATGTGTGTTAGAGTATTTAAATGGCTATAAGTGAGAGTGTGTTATTGTGAGAGTGGCTGTATGGATGCGTGTGTGCTTGTATCAGTTATTGTATAAGAGCGTAAGAATGTGCTAGTATTTGTATGAGTAAGTGAGCTGGTGTGTGTATAACTGTATAGGTGAGTAAATGGGTGTGTGATTAATTTTTTGCATGACTGACTAGGTGTGTGAGTACCTCTATGGATGAGTGGCGGTGTGTGAGTGTTTATATAGGTGTATGAGTGCATATGATAGTCCTGTACTGAGTGACTGTAAGTATGAGTGACTGTACAGGTGAGTGAGTGGATGTGTGTGTAGACCTAAGAATCAGTGAGTGGGTATGTAGTTTTTGGTGTTGGAGTGTCTATGGTTTTGAGAATGGCAGTCTGTAATTTAGAGTGGGTGTATCAAAAGTTATATTAGGGTGTGAGAAGATGCATGAAATTATCACATGGATGATGTCATCAGTGATGTCATTTGAGATGTCATCAGTGATGTCATCAGTGATGTCACTGACCATGTCATGAGTGATGTAATATGTGACGTCATCAGCAGTGCATTGCGGGGCGCGAGTTATAGTTAGCTGAACTAACTATAACAGGGGAATTTCACGGGTTTTGTACGAGTGCAATGTCCAACTAACTATAACTGTCCCTAAAACCTATGTTTTTTTCAGTGAATTTCAAAGGTTTTTTAAATGCTAATTTCTAACTATAACGTGTCTGAAACCTATGGTTTTTTCAGTGAATTTCAAAGGTTTTTTAAATGCTAATTTCTAACTATAACGTGCCTGAAACCTATGGTTTTTTCAGTGAATTTCAAAGGTTTTTTAAATGCTAATTTCTAACTATAACGTGCCTGAAACCTATGGTTTTTTCAGTGAATTTCAAAGGTTTTTTAAATGCTAATTTCTAACTATAACGTGCCTGAAACCTATGATTTTTTAAGTGAATTTCAAAGGTTTTTTAAATGCTAGTTTCTAACTATGCCAACAGAGGTAGGACATGTGAAGAAAGAAGAAAAAACGCACAGAAAGAAGCAAAAGATGTGCAGAAAGAACCAACAGAGGAGCAGAAAGAGGCCTTGTTGCAAAATCATCCTGTGCCCACAACTTTTTCAGATGGGTACTGGTGGTAACTGACTCTGACTAACCAGAGCCAGTGCGCGTTTGCACAGTGGTGAAGGGAGGGGGCCTGAGGTGACATGTGTGCAAACGCGCCCCGTGGCGCGTTTTAAGTTGCGGGATTAAGTCCCCTTGAATCCTGAGGGTCCCTGGGGCCCAACTAGCCCCCCAGGTACCTACAGTTAGGACCACAGAGCTGAGTTGCAGAGAGGCGTTCCGAGGCCACGCACCTTTTTCACCTCTCTGCAACGCAACTCTGTTGTGCTTACTGAAGGTACCTGGTGGGCTAGTTGGCCCCCAGGATTCAAAGGGAATTAACTCCCCAACTTAAAACGCACCACAGGGCGTGTTTGCGCACATGTCACCTGAGGCCCCGCCCCTCCCTTCACCACTGTGCAAACGCGCCCCGTGGTGCGTTTTAAGTTGGGGGATTAGGTCACCTTGAATCCTGAGAGTCCCTGGGGCCCAACTAGCCCACCAGGTACTTCCAGTAAGCACCACAGGCCTGCGTGGTAACGCCTGTAACAAATTGTGCAGTTGTGTTTAGGTAGTGAAGAGGGTCGTGCTGGGGGTAGTGTTTTAGGGTTTAGGGTAGTGCAGTGGTGTTTGTGTAGTGTAGGGGGTCATGCTGGGGGTAGATTTAGGGTTTAGGGTAGTGCAGTGGTGTTTGGGTAGTGTAGGGAGTCGTGCTGGGGGAGTGTTTTAGGGTTTAGGGTAGTACAGTGGTGTTTGGGTAGTGTAGGGGGTCGTGCTGGGGTTAGTGTTTTAGGGTTTTAGGGTTTAGGGTAGTGCAGTGGTGTTTGGGTAGTGTAGGGGATACTGCTGGGGGTAGTGTTTTAGGGTTTAGGGTAGTGCAATGGTGTTTGGGTAGTGTAGGGGTACTGCTGGGGGTAGTGTTTTAGGGTTTAGGGTAGTGCAGTGGTGTTTGGGTAGCATAGGGGGTACTGCTGGGGGTAGTGTTTTATGGTTTAGGGTAGTGCAGTAGTGTTTGGGTAGTGTAGGGGTTCGTGCTGGGGGTAGTTTTTTAGGGTTTAGGGTAGTGCAGTGGTGTTTGTGTAGTGTAGGAGGTCGTGTTTTAGGGTTTAGGGTAGTGCAGTGGTCTTTGGGTAGTGTAGGGAGTCGTGCTGGGGGATTGTTTTAGAGTTTAGGGTAGTGCAGTGGTCTTTGGGTAGTGTAGGGGGTTCGTGCTGGGGGTAGTGTTTTAGGGATTAGGGTAGTGCATTGGTATTTGGGTAGTGTAGGGGGTCATGCGGGGGGTAGTGTTTTAGGGTTTAGGGCAGTGCAGTGGTGTTTAGGTAGTGTAGGGGGTCGTGCTGGGGGAGTGTTTTAGGGTTTAGGGCAGTGCAGTGGTGTTCGGGTAGTGTAGGGGGTCGTGCTGGGGTGAGTGTTTTAGGGTTTTGGGCAGTGCAGTCGTGTTCGGGTAGTGTAGGGGGTCGTGCTGGGGGGAGTATTTTAGGGTTTAGGGTAGTGCAGTGGTGTTCGGGTAGTGTAGGGGGTCATGCTGGGGGTAGTGTTCTAGGGTTTAGGGCAGTGCAGTGGTGTTCGGGCAGTGTAGGGGGTCGTGCTGGGGGTGGTGTTTTAGGGTTTAGGGCAGTGCAGTGGTGTTCGGACAGTGTAGGGGGTCGTGCTGGGGGTGGTGTTTCAGGGTTAAGGGCAGTGCAGTGGTGTTCGGGCAGTGTAGGGGGTCGTGCAGGGGGTGGTGTTTCAGGGTTTAGGGCAGTGCAGTGGTGTTCGGGCAGTGTAGGGGGTCGTGCAGGGGTGGTGTTTCAGGGTTTAGGGCAGTGGTGTTCGGGCAGTGTAGGGGGTCATGCTGGTGGTGGTGTTTCAGGGTTTAGGGCAGTGCAGTGGTGTTCGAGCAGTAAAGGGGGTCATGCTGGGGGTGGTGTTTCAGGGTTTAGGGCAGTGCAGTGGTGTTCGGGCAGTGTAGGGGGCGGTGCAGGGGGTGGTGTTTCAGGGTTTAGGGCTGTGCAGTGGTGTTCGGGCAGTGTAGGGGTGGTGCAGGGGGTGGTGTTTCAGGGTTTAGGGCAGTGCAGTGGTGTTCGGGCAGAGTAGGGGGTCGTGCAGGGGGTGGTGTTTCAGGGTTTAGGGCAGTGCAGTGGTGTTCGGGCAGTGTATTAGGCGGTGCAGGGGGCGGTGTTTCAGGGTTTAGGGCAGTACAGTGGTGTTCGGGCATTGTAGGGGGTGGTGCTGGGGCTGGTGTTTCAGGGTTTAGGGCAGTGCAGTGGTGTTCGGGCAGTGTAGGAGGTCGTGCTGGGGCTGGTGTTTCAGGGTTTAGGGCAGTGGTGTTTGGGCAGTGTAGGGGGTGTGCTGGGGCTGGTGTTTCAGGGTTTAGGGCAGTGCAGTGGTGTTCGGGCAGTGTAGGGGGTCATGCTGGGGCTGATGTTTCAGGGTTTAGGGCAGTGCAGTGGTGTTCGGGCAGTGTAGGGGGTCTTGCTGGGGCTGGTGTTTTAGAGTCTAGGGCAAGGCAGTGGTGTTCGGGCAGTGTAGGGGGTCTTGCTGGGGCTGGTGTTTCAGGGTTTAGGCAGTGCAGTGGTGTTCGGGCAGTGTAGTGGGTCGTGCTGGGGGTGGTGATTCAGGGTTTAGGGCAGGGCAGTGGTGTTCGGGCAGTGTAGGGGGTCGTGCTGGGGCTAGTGTTTCAGGGTTTAGGGCAGAGCAATGGTGCTCAGGCAGTGTAGAGGGTTGTGCTGGGGGTGATGTTTCAGGGTTTAGGGCAGTGCAGTGGTGTTAGGGAAGTGTAGGGGGTCGTGCTGGGGGTGGTGTTTCAGGGTTTAGGGCAGTGCAGTGGTGTTCCGGCAGTGTAGGGGGTCGTGCAGGGGGTGGTGTTTCAGGGTTTAGTGCAGTGGTGTTCGGGCAGTGTAGGGGGTCGTGCTGGGGTGGTGTTTCAGGGTTTAGGGCAGTGCAGTGGTGTTCGGGCAGTGTAGGGTGTCGTGCTGAGGGGTGGTGTTTCAGGGTTTAGGGCAGTGCAGTAGTGTTTGGGCAGTGTAGGGGGTCGTGCAGGGGGTGGTGTTTCATGGTTTAGGGCAGTGCAGTAGTTTTCGGCCAGTGTAGGCGGTTGTGCTGGGGCTGGTGTTTCAGGGTTTAGGGCAGTGCAGTGGTGTTGGGGCAGTGTACGGGGTTGTGCTGGGGCTAGTGTTTCAGGGTTTAGGGCAGTGCAGTGGTGTGCGGGCAGTGTACGGGGTTGTGCTGGGGCTGGTGTTTCAGGGTTTAGGGCAGTGCAGTGGTCTTCGGGCAGTGTAGGGGGTCGTGCTGGGGGTGGTGTTTCAGGGTTTAGGGCAGTGCAGTGGTGTTCGGGCAGTGTAGGGGGTCGTGCTGGGGCTGGTGTTTCAGGGTTTAGGGCAGTGCAGTGGTGTTCGGGCAGTGTAGGGGGTCGTGCTGGGGCTGGTGTTTCAGGGTTTTGGGCAGAGCAGTGGTGTTTGGGCAGTGTAGGGGGTCGTGCTGGGGTGGTGTTTCAGGGTTTAGGGCAGTGCAGTGGTGTTCGGGCAGTGTAGGGGGTCTTGCTGGGGGTGGGGTTTCAGGGTTTAGGGCAGTGCAGTGGTGTTCGGGCAGTGTAGGGGGTCTTGCTGGGGGTGGTGTTTCAGGGTTTAGGGCAGTGGTGTTCGGGCAGTGTAGTGGGTCTTGCTGGGGGTGCTGTTTCAGGGTTTAGGGCAGTGCAGTGGTGTTCGGGCAGTGTAGGGGGTCTTGCTGGGGGTAGTGTTTCAGGGTTTAGGGCGGTGCAGTGGTGTTCGTGCAGTGTAGGGGTCGTGCTGGGGGTGGTGTTTCAGGGTTTAGGGCAGTGCAGCAGTGTTTGGGCAGTGTAGGGGGTCGTGCAGGGGTGGTGTTTCAGGGATTAGGGCAGTGCAGTGGTGTTCTGGCAGTGTAGGGGGTCATGCTGGGGGTGGGGTTTCAGGGTTTAGGGCAGTACAGTGGTGTTCGGGCAGTGTAGGGGGTCGTGCAGGGGGTGGTGTTTCAGGGTTTAGGGCAGTGCAGTGGTGTTCGGGCAGTGTAGGGGGTCGTGCTGGGGCTGGTGATTCAGGGTTCAGGGCAGTGCAGTGGTGTACAGGCAGTGTAGGGGGTCGTGCTGAGGCTGGTGTTTCACGGTTTAGGGCAGTGCAGTGGTGTTCGGGCAGTGTAGGGGGTCGTGCTGGGGCTGGTGTTTCAGGGTTTAGGGCAGTGCAGTGGTGTTCGGGCAGTGTAGGGGGTCATGCTGGGGCTGGTGTTTCAGGGTTTAGGGCAGTGCAGTGGTGCTCGGGCAGTGTAGGGGGTCGTGCTGGGGGTGATGTTTCAGGGTTTAGGGTAGTGCAGTGGTGCTCGGGCAGTGTAGGGGGTCGTGCAGGGGCTGGTGTTTCAAGGTTTAGGGCAGTGCAGTGGTGTTTGGGCAGTGTAGGGGGTCGTGCTGGGGCTGGTGTTTCAGGGTTTTGGGCAGAGCAGTGGTGTTCGGGCAGTGTAGGGGGTCATGCTGGGGGTAGTGTTTCAGGGTTTAGGGCAGTGCAGTGATGTGTGTTCGGGCAGTGTAGGGGGTCGTGCTGGGGGTGGTGTTTCAGGGTTTAGGTCAGTGGTGTTCGGGCAGTGTAGGGGTCTTGCTGGGGGTGATGTTTCAGGGTTTAGGGCAGTGCAGTGGTGTTCGGGCAGTATAGGGGGTCTTGCTGGGGGTAGTGTTTCAGGGTTTAGGGCAGTGCAGTGGTGTTCGGGCAGTGTAGGGGGTCATGCTGGGGGTGTTGTTTCAGGGTTTAGGGCAGTGCAGTGGTGTTCGGGCAGTGTAGGGGATCGTGAAGGGGGTGGTGTTTCAGGGTTTAGGACAGTGCAGTGGTGTTCGGGCAGTGTAGGGGGTCATGCTAGGGGTGGTGTTTCAGGGTTTAGGGCAGTGCAGTGGTGTTCTAGCAGTGTAGGGGGTCATGCAGGGGCTGGTGTTTCAGCGTTTAGGGCAGTGCAGTGGTGTTCGGGCAGTGTAGGGGGTCGTGCTGGGGGTAGTGTTTTAGGGTTTAGGGTAGTGCAGTGGTGCTTGTGTATTGTAGGGGGTCACGTTTTAGGGTAGTGCAGTGGTGTTTGGGTAGTGTAGGGGGTCGTGCTGGGGGTAGTGTTTTAGGATTTAGGTTAGTGCAGTGGTGTTTGGGTAGTGTAGGGGGTCGTGCTGGGGGTAGTGTTTTAGGGTTTAGGGTAGTGCAGTGGTGTTTGTGTAGTGTAGGGGGTCTTGCTGGGGGTAGTGTTTTAGGGTTTAGGGTAGTGCAGTGGTGCTTGTATAGTGTAGGGGGTCGTGCTGGGGGTAGTGTTTTAGGGTTTAGGGTAGTGCAGTGGTGTTTGTGTAGTGTAGGGGGTCATGTTTTAGGGTAGTGCAGTGGTGTTTGGGTAGTGTAGGGGGTCGTGCTGGTGGTAGTGTTTTAGGATTTAGGTTAGTGCAGTGGTGTTTGGGTAGTGTAGGGGGTCGTGCTGGGGTAGTGTTTTAGGGTTTAGGATAGTGCAGTGGTGCTTGTGTAGTGTAGGGGGTCGTTCTGGGGGTAGTGTTTTAGGGTTTAAGGTAATGCAGTGGTGTTTTTGTAGTGTAGGGGGTCATGTTTTAAGATGCAATGCTCCAATACCTGACCAGTCTGCACTACATAAAACTGCAAAAAACTAAACATAAAAAGTGTTTTGCACACTTTTGTCATTGGGCTATATGTGGGCTACATCTGGGTAATATTTGTGCTACATTTGGGCTCTTTTTCACTGGTGGCCATCTTGGAAGACTTCTTTGTTATGAAGTTTCCTAATTTCTTCATTTACTGCAGTCTCCTCAGTAGGAAATGCTTTCAGTTTTTTACTTTGATTCCATCAAGAAGGCATTCAGATGTGTCTCACATCTGCCATAAATTCAGAATGTTAGCACTCTAGTTGCTCATTAGATCACTGGAGTAAAGCTACTGCTCACCAGGGAGTTAACTGGTAGTCTGCTGCTGGTATTGAAAGTTATTGTTTCAGTCTGCATGTCAGAATTTTCTAATGAAATAGAAGAGGATTTGAGATCTCACTTAAAACATGCCCTAATTTTTCTTTCTGCAGCACTAACCATAATTTCTATTTCAAAAAGAACCCCTCATTTTGTTCCTTTTTAAATTAAATGTTTTAAGTGTTACCGGTTTATTCCAATCCAGATGGCTTCAGGTGTGCCATACTTTTGTCATAATTAAGGCTGTTAGCGCTCTAGTTGTTCTTTAGAACACTCTGGGAAGCTGCAGTAGAACACAAAGGCATCAACTGGCAGGCTGCTCCTGTTGAAATATAACAGGAAGATATTTGAGATCACACTTGAAATATGTCCTAATTTTTCTTTCTACAGCACTAACCATAACTTCTATGACAAAATGAACCCCATCATTTTGTTCCTTTTTAAATTAAATGTTTTAAGTGTTACCAGTTTATTCCAATCAAGATGGCTTCAGGTGTGCCATACTTTTGTCATAAGTAAGGCTGTTAGCACTCTAGTTGTTCTTTAAAACACTCTGGGAAGCTGCAGTAGAACACAAAGGCATCAACTGGCAGGCTGCTCCTGTTGAAATATAACAGGAAGATATTTGAGATCACACTTGAAACATGTCCTAATTTTTCTTTCTACAGCACTAACCATAATTTCTATGACAAAATGAACCCCATCATTTTGTTCCTTTTTAAATTAAATTGTTTAAGTGTTACCAGTTTATTCCAATCAAGATGGCTTCAGGTGTGCCATACTTTTGTCATAAGTAAGGCTGTTAGCACTCTAGTTGTTCTTTAGAACACTCTGGGAAGCTGCAGTAGAACACAAAGGAATCAACTGACAGTCTCTGCCCTTGTTGGATGTACATGTTTTACTGAGAATGTCAGACTTCATTCTCACATGAGTGAGAAAGATAATGTGAATTTACAGAAAATATGCTCTCATTTTAGCTTCTGGAGCACCTTCCAAACCTCCATGGGACAAGCATGAGAAAATAGTGTTCTCTCAAACATGATTCATGATATCCCAGCAGAAGGTTTTTCACATGGTAAAATCACCTTAGAATACACCACAATTCCTAAAATTAGTATGGTACCATCAACAAATAAATTCTAATGTAACTAAAGCCTGTTATCACCCTTTATAGTTCTCCTTTTGGTGACCCTCAAAATCTTCTATTCACTACAATGCATTTCAATGAGGTACTATCATTTATATTGGTCCCAAGATGGCTGCCAGCAATTCCAGGATGAAGTGCTGACAGCCAATCAGATCTCACGATGACATGGTGGTTAGGCTCCGCCCAGATATATATGTGACTTTACTTTTGATTTTCTCAGGAACTACTGAACGGATTTACACCATTTAAGCAAAAGGCACGACACTGAACCAAGGGCTACCTCTTTGCCAAATTTGGTGTAATTCCGTTCAGCAGTTCGGGCTGTAGCTGCGACTAAAGGTTCCTATGGAAAAATGAATGGGGAAAACGCGTTTTGGGACCCCCCTTTCTTCTCGGCCCCCGATTGACGTATCACCCCGAGACTTTCAGGATAGGAGCGGACCGGAGCGCCCCAACAAGTTGGAAACTTTCGCGAAGATTCGTCAACCGGCGCCAACGTTATTTCAAATAGAATGTCGCGGATTTCCTATGGATAATAGGTTTTAACTATAACTATCTACTGGCGACCGCCAGTAGATAATATATACATATATATATATATATATATATATATATATATATATATATATATATATATATATATATATATATATATATATATATATTGCACTAGTGGTCATATGTAGAATTAAGAATGTCACTCGAAATTACTAATGAATGTTTTTCCTTTTAAAATGTTTGCACCAGGCAACCATTCCTTAATGTGTATTCTAATAAGGCGCACAGCCTTTCTCGACTCTTGCTCACAGCTTCATAAGTAAAACATTTTTGTGCAACTGCTTAGAATTGGCGATCTGTTTAGAAATGTGCTGACTCTAACCTCACGTTCATTCAGCTCCTCACCCCATGTTAGATCATTCACTAGAATACAATGAGCTTATTAAAACTGTATATGATAAATGATGATTTAGAGACTTAATGGATGCTGCTTTCATATAATATTGATAGTTGCCTTTGTCTTACAGACTAGCTTTGTCTACACATCGAGCGCATAGTGCATCTTTTTAGCTTAGGTAAGAGGGCTCTGATGAGAACGTTCCCTCATGTAACAAATGCTGTAGCAAAACTGTATCCAATGTGACGATGTGAGTGCAGACTGTGGGGATCGGAAGAAGGAGCATCATATGACTGATGACACCATCGAAAGGAATATTCTTAGTTGGACATTACGTGAAGACGCCTTCAAAATTGTTATGATAGTATGAATTTATAATAATGAGTGTTCCTAGCTAGTTATTAGGCAATCTTTTCAATTCTCCTCTCATTCCCATTTCCATCCCATCCTATACCTTATTCTGGCGGTCCTGCCCCTGGATGATTTCCTGATCTGAAACTCTTCTTTATGGAGGGTTGCTGACATATATCTGACTTTTGAGATCAATGCTCCTGCAGAGATCATTCCAATTTATATGGATGGTATTGCAGCTGTAGGGAACTCAGCTGAGTTTTCAGAACTACACTTATGAGAAGTTCATCTCTTTTGTTCTTTTCCAAAGAACTTTTTATGGGTTCTCTTTAGATTAGGTCCTTAGTTAGTTTATTGTTTTTTTTTTATAGAACACTGTGTATTTTTCTAATGCTGATTTCTAATCAAAATCTTTTTATATTTCTGTAAATTTATTAACTGAATAAAGATAATTAGAGATGTTAACCTTTTAAATTAATAGCAGTTTTTGAAACTTTCTCAATCTCTTATCATTGACTATCCGCCTAAAAATTCAAAATGATATTTTGAAGTCTGGACCATCTCCAATGCGCATTCGGTGGAAAAAGTCCATTGACCTCTTCGAAGCCACAAGGATTTTTCATAGCGAGATTGTAAGTGTTTGTATAGAAATCAAACCATCTTGGTGAATCCTTAGGCGCCCGCGTATGTAGTCTAGGGAAATGCAAAGTTGCTAATTCTTTCTCTCTTCGGAACTTCCCTCAATTCTCAAAAAACTGAGGGGTATATTCACAAGAACGTGCGATAACTACCTCAAGAGTAGCGTAACGCAACTTTCAATATCGCAGCCTATCGCGGGAAAATAACCCTGTGTCAACGTGGAATTCACAACAAGGCGGTAGCATGCGATAGTCACCAGATAACGCATCAAATGTCAGCGTGAAAATCAACACCACACCGAAAAAATGCGAAACGCGAGAAATCATGCGATGAGGCCAATCGCGGTACGAAAAGTAGCGAAAAGCAGCCACAGGCCTGCAAATCCCACAGGTCTGGTGGGAAATTGCACCATAAAAACCACAGAAACAACACACCAGAAACAAGCCAAAGCACGTAGCAACATTGATGCACCCTGACCCAGCGCAGAGGTCAACGCAAACCCCACAACCCCCACAGAGCACCAGCAAGGAACAACGGGTTCGGGGAAGGCCAAGGAGAAAAGGGAGAGGAAGACGGGGTGCAGACCGCAGGAAAACAAGACCAGTGCCACGGAGGCACAGAACACTACCAGCAACTGACCCACAAGCAGACCACCTGGAATGCAGTCGGAGTGCTGAGGAGGCCAATCCAGGAGGGCAAGAGGCGCCGCCAGGACGTGACAACCTAAACCAGGCACAAACCGCTGCCGACAGGAAGGCAGCAACAGCGACAGGAGGTGGCAGTCCAGCGCCACAGGAGGAGCTGGAGGAAACCCAGGCCACAGTCATCAGTGTGGAGACGGTGCAAGGAGGTGGGAGTACGGACACAGCTCGACAGGACCCGACACAACAACAACAGGGTGAGGATCCAACAGGGACAGGGGGTGATGGGCACAATGGCACACATGCACAACGAGGTGTAGCACACTGCACACCCACAATTACCCAGGAACATGTCCCCCATCCCCGTGGCACACTGCAGCACACCCACATAGCAATCACAGCACATACCATGACAATGTGGCACAAAGTGCAAAACCCACACTGCAGAACAGGGGACACAACTGGGTCCACCCAGGCACAGAAACAGAACAATCACATTGGACAGAGCAGGGAACTGTGAGATGCATATCTACGGCTACAACCCCACATCAGCCATGTAGGCCAAATGTACACTGTCCCAACTCAAATAGCCACCACCGCCCAAACAGTCACAATGTACATTGTCACACAGACTGCATGTCGACAAGAACAAGGCGCCAACAGAATGCCAACATGCACCTCCCCTTCACAATGCAGAGGGACAAACAACACCTCCAGCAGGACAGAACAGACAACCCATCAGTGATGCCGGAGACGAACACCACACCTTCAACACCGACGCCCTACAACAGCCCATGGACATCCCACACAACCCACCACCAGGACCAGGGCAGACAAGCTACTCAGAGGAGAACCCAGCCCCTGCAACAGACCACACAGCATGAAGCACCCGCAATCACGGCTGGCTCACAACACTTCACCGACCCACACATGGCACCCCAATGCCAGGTGTCAGAATGCCAAAAGGAGGTGGCCCAACAGGTGCGGGTGTTGCCTAACCCATGGAATGCGAACTAGAACACATACGTGGGTGTCCAATACCCTTCAGGGACCACCTACACCCCACAAAGTAGACCCACACTGCCATAGAGACACATGCAGATGCACATACCCAGTACAGAACCGCGCCCAGGGGCACGCAAAAATCAGTCACACACCCACGTTGGCTCTGCGTACGACGGCACAGTCCACTCCCCTTACGAATTGAGTGGGTGACGACAAAGCTACATGTCCAGGTTCTAGCCCGCTGCCTGCGGTGACATGTCTGCGTCCGCTGTACACAGCACAATGTAATGTCATAGGGCTCACGGCCCCCATGCATACAACAAGACTACAGGGACACATGCACATATCATGTTGAACTGGCTACGGGCATGTGCGCCCGGCCCCTTTATTGGCAGGGCCACATGTACAGTGACGCCTGTGCTGAATGTGTGTGGGGTGAGTATAAGCCACCCCGCACGGAGTGCTTGGTGCTGGCAACAACCTGAGCAGTGGACACCAGTGTAATGGAAACAGAAAACACCAGCATAACAGAGTCAACTGCAGAGCAACATGGAGGGATCCGGAGTAAGGACAGAGGTCACCCAATATTCAGTCCGGAGGTTCCGTGAGTTGCAGTGCACTGAGGTAGGGGCACTAGAGAAGAGCGCGCTCATGTGAAGAAATTGCTAGGATTGTGTCCCTTCGGGTTAGTCCTGATGCAGATGCAGTGGGGTGTGTTACACCTGCATCAACTTCCTCATCAACGTCCCAGGTCTCCCACACTGCATGAGGTGACAGTTGCGTCGGCCGTCCACAGCGCAATACCCAGTAATAGATCCGGGTGTGTAGCTTGACTACCACCACCAGTCTGCATTCCTGCCTTGGGGCTGTTGCCTCCTGCCCTCCCATTGTCTGTGCCATCTCCCGTCCACACACTTGACACATCTTCCTCATCATAGTCCCAGCTCTTCCCCACTGCATGAGGTGACATTGCTGCGCAACCTCACAACAGCACAAAACTCAATCAGTAACGGACAATGGCTTGCGGTGCACTGAGTCACTGGCAGCTGGAGTGCTGAGCAGGGTATCAGGCCGATGATGGCATCCACGACAGGTCTGAGCAACTCCGTAGGTCTGTCAGGACCACCGTTTCGACTCTGGCAGATGGCGGTTGGAGGTGGTCCTTGCGGTGGTGGCGTGTGCCTCCTGCGGTGATGCGACATCCGGGCCGGTCAAGACTCGATGCTATGTGTGGGCCCTGGTGGCCTGCAGTTGAGGCCGGAGGGTGCGGACAGCGCAGGGCCACAGACACATGGCGTTGATGACCCCAAGACCATCACTACAGGGGCCATTCAATGTCTCAGAAGAAGGGGTCCCAGTCCTGAGCAGCACAGAGTTAGTGGCTCCGGATGCACTGCGGCCGGCACAGGCACCCAGCCACGGTACGGTGACTTGCGGTGCAGTCAGATGGGCCATGCGACCTGAGCGGGTCCCCATCAATGTCCGAGGTGTATGTTGCGGAGGGTTGCGGGGGACAGTGGAAGGTGTCCTCCAGGGCATGATGCGGAAGGTCTGATGTTATCTGGAAGCAGCAAATGGAGGAGTGGAAAGCGCAACCCTCGTTTTCACCAACAATTCGGTATCAGCTACATGAGGTTAAAAACTAGCCCCTATTCCATAGACTCAAATGCCACCAATGTAAGACCAGTGAGTGTCCATGAATGTTGGGGAACACACCTAGTGGCACAGGGGCTGAGAGGGGATGCAGTCTGCGATGATGCCGGTACACAGATGTGAACTCCAACATTGCCAAATCAAGACTCTGTGACCTACTGGACCGCAGTGTAGGCCGGAGGCAGTGGTCAGCATGGGCCCACAGACATGTGTCGTGTGCTTGTGATGCATTTGTTTGCTTCACTGATAGCAGGGAGTTTAGGGATATCACCCCTGCAGTAGACATCTGGTCACTGCCATTCATGACTCAGGACACAGTTTCACACATGGGACCTACTGGACCGCAGTGTAGGCCGGAGGCAGCGGTCAGCAGTGGCCCACAGCCATGTGTCGTTGGCTCGTGAGGCACAGAGTTAGTGACACAGTGGCAGTTGTCGGTAGTGTTCAATCACCTCCGTAACGATGATCCTGTTCCCTCCGGACTGCAACGCGTCATCCTCTTACGCCTCTCTGTGCGTGCGATGAAATGTATTCTGCCTTTTGAATTACCGATGTTCAGTTCCAAATCTGTGATCCCACTCGTGCTCAGCGTAGGCCGAGGGCAGTAGTCTGCGTAGGCCCACAGACACGTGTGGTTGTGATGCCTTACACAGACTTGTTGCCACCACATCGAAGGGTGTATAGTGAATTGTTCTCTGCCTTAAATAATGTTCACTGCCATGGTGTAATCAAGACTCAGTTCCAAATGTGTGACCTACCTGACCTTGCTGTAGGCCTGAGGCAGCGGTCAGCACGGCCCATTCACCTAGTGTCGCCGGCATAGGTTGGATGGCCCCACCGGCCTGCATTGTTCAGGTTCAGTGGCACCACGTGTAGCCGGCTGGCATTGAACCCAGTTAGTGGCACCACGTGCAGCCAGCTGGCGTTGAACAGGGTTAGTGGCACCACGTGTAGCCGGCTGGCGTTGAACAGGGTTAGTGGCACCATGTGTAGCCGGCGGTCGTTGAACAGGGTTAGTGGCACCACGTGTAGCCAACTGGCGTTGAACAGGGTTAGTGGCACCACGTGTAACCGGCTGGCGTTGAACAGGGTTAGTGGCACCACGTGTAGCCGGCTGGCGTTGAACAGGGTTAGTGGCACCACGTGTAGCCGGCTGGCGTTGAACAGGGTTAGTGGCACCATGTGTAGCCGGCTGGCGTTGAACAGGGTTAGTGGCAGCACGTGTAGCCGGCTGACGTTGAACAGGGTTAGTGGCACCACGTGTAGCGGGCTGGCGTTGAACAGGGTTAGTGGCAGCACGTGTAGCCGGCTGACGTTGAACAAGGTTAGTGGCACCACGTGTCGCAAGATGCCCATATGGAACTATGCCTCACTGATCGGGGGGGTCTGGTGCTGTAGCCGCTGGCCCGGATTTGGGGTCACTGCCATTCATGACTCAGGACACAGTTTCACATATGGGACCTACTGTTCCGAAGAGTAGGCCGAAGGCGGCAGTAGAGTGCGTCAACGAGAATGGACTAAAGCGGGCCTGTGTCGTGGAGGCCGTGGTGCTCTGAGGTGGCTGCCAAGGTCGCGGGACTCGGGCTTGGAGCTTGTGCTGGCACGTGGTGAGCCCTCCTTGACACACGCCGGTGTCGGCAGGTGATCAGTGTGGCCTGGCTGCGCAGGGGCGGGCCTGACGGGTTTGTGGTCCAGCGTGCCGGGGTCCGGCAGGCGCACAGCATCGCAGGCAACTCCGCTCACAAGGACGGCGTCGGCCTCGTGGCGGGGTGGGGTGGGAGGCGCCACCCTGGCAGAGACGTGGGGCTTTCCGGGAGAGGATCACGCCCAGGCCTACGTGCTTTTTATTCACACCCCTACGCTGGCGTGGCCTACGCCGGGCCATCCCACTCCGGTGACGCTTAGGGGGTGGCGTCACAGGCAACATTTCCGTGAGGTCCCCCACTGGCTGGGGTGACATGGTTGGGTCCACTGTCAACTGCACTCCATACGCCAGCGGTGTATGTCGCCATGGATATGGGTGTGTTCTGCATACTGCGGTCTGTCCAGCACATCTCCGCCACTCTTGGCATTGTGTGCTCTCCCGATCATGGTTCTACTGCATCCTTCAAACATGCCTGGTTGCCAGCTCTCCCCACATTCGGCTATTATGTGGCTGAGGTGCCATGCCGTTGATGGCTCATGTTCAGTGCTTGCCCAGGTTACCTTTGTAAGTTGTTCTGTCGTGTCTGATGGGTGGTCATGTTGTTGTGCATGTTGGTTGTGATTTTGTGACGTGTGCATTTCCAGAGTTGTGAGTTGCATGGTTGTGGAGTTGAGGTGTGTGGGGTGTTTATTTTGAACTTGCCAAGGGGGTGTGCATTTCCCTTGTTGCCATCCTGGGAATGCTGGTTGATGATGGACTGTCGGAGGATGTAGGTATCATGCACACTGGCTGTGTATTTGAAGGCGACATTGTTGGGGGTTCCACGGTGTTCTGTTGTTGCCTGCACATTGATGTGAGACGTGTGCTTCCTGTTGCGGTGCTTGTGTGCTGTGTCACCAGGGGGCACAGGTAGTACATGCTGTGGATTGCCCCCAACACATGCGTGCATCCTGCTATGGCGTATGGTCCTTGCTTGGTCTCCAGCGGATCTTGCGCATTGTGTTGGACGTATGGGGACTGGGGTCACAGGGTGATGGTGATGTCCAGGACAGGTGTGGGGGACTTGGATGTGGCTGGCTGTGTTACTCCTCCGACTCTGGCGGGTGTTGTTTGGGGGTACCAAGGGCCAACAGGTGCAGCCAAGCCAGCAGCTTTGTGTGGGGTGGGATGTTGGTTGTCCGCTGTGTTGGTGCCGTAGGCCTGTTAGGCGATGATGGTCAGGATGCGTAGGATGTTTGTCACTTTCAGCCTGTAGTGGACGGTGACAATGTCAGATGTTGGGTCTGTGCGGCTGGTACGTTTCCTGGGGGTCTGCTGTCTTTGTCTGCGCTGCGTCCGTGGTGGTCCGGGGGGGGGGTGTTCCGGGTGTGGGTTGGGGTTCTGGGGTGGTGGCGGTGGGTGTTGTGGCCCTCTTGGGTGTCCGGGCCGCATGATAAGTGGCTCCATGGCATCTGTTGCCCTTCGGATGTGGCCCTGTGCTGTGCTCCCTTTTGTGGTGCTGGCTGCCGTCCGACTTTACACCAGGTCAGAGCAGGTGTAGATTTCCTGGTGCTAACGCGCCTTATCGCCTGTTTTGTGTTCTTATCACTGATGTGGCTGGTCATTGTGAATGTTGAGGTGTGAGGTTGTCTCGGGTTTTGGCACGGGAACGCCTACTCTGCATCTCATTAGCGATATTTGCGGGGGTCCTCTGTGGCGATGTTTTTTGTGGCTGCTATCGCGGGAAAACTGGTGCTGTGGGCTGTTTACGCCAGCTTGTGAATGGGGAGGTATATTTATCATGACTTTGGCTGCAATAAAGTGCCGTTAATAGGCGATGGCTCCTTGTGAATATGCCCCTAAGCTTTCAATCAATAGGTCGTGATGTTCTCTTCATTTGAAGTTTCTTTTGATAACCTGGACTTTTTTACCCCTATTAGGTTTTTGAAAAAAACAAAAAATTCCAAAATGCATCCAGTTTTAACTTTTCGGGGAAAAGGGTTTTAAAGTTATCTCACGAGAAAATAACATCTGTTTCATCACCAGTTAGCACTGATGCAGAAATATTGCCAGTTCTCAGATAACTACACCAAGCTTTAGACATGGGAAAAGCAGGAAACTGTTTGAACTACGGACTGGACTGGGTATCTTTGTAAAAATCATGTGTGCACCCCTAGAGGCTGCAGGTTTTCTCAATTCGGCCAAGTTCTGGTAAATATTTATCAAATCTGAGTTGTGGGAGAAGAGCTTGTTTCCAATGCAGTCTTTTTTTAGGTCTGTCTGCAGGCATCATTACATTTTGCTGTAAGAACTCGTCATGAATTCCTTTTAGGTGGCGCACTGTCAGTATACTTCCTGGCAGCATCTTTGCCTCTGCACCCGCACCTGTAATACGGTGCGGGCGCAGAGGCAAAAGGATAAGGATCCCTTCATTTACATGGGGCACGCCCCCATGCAAATGAGGTAACGCCCCTTTAAGATAGTGCTGGCGCTTTATGTGTGCCAGCGCTATCGGTATTACAGAAGGGGAGACACAAGCGCCTGTGACCCCTTCTGTAATACCAAAGTGCCCCGGGGGCGTGCAAAGCGGGCACAAACACCCGTTGCGCACCCGAGGCACTTTATGTACTACGGCCCCTGGTCTATCGGTCAAGCCAGTAGCATTTTTCAGATACATATATCATACCACTGACTTTACAATATGGTTTTGGTGATCAAGCAGAAAATAGTGTCTCGCTGTGAATGCAACTGTTACAGTGTTTGAGCATTGACAGCTTCCTATTAGTCTGTGAGCAGATTTCATGTATAGGTACCCTAACTCACATTGTCAGTGCATTCTCACAGCAGGCAGCTTCTTTCAGATAGCATTCTCCTATTCCTCCCCTTAAGATTCTTCCTTCTGTGCTTTGATCTGCCTTGGTATTGTTTGAGAGAAGCAACGCTGAGCATCTGAGGTATCTGGCACTGCTATCGTCCTTCAGATCACCATCCTCCCATCCTCAGCGACCCTTGGATGATACTGTGATGTTATAATGTGTGTGTGTGTGTGTGTGTGCCTGCATGCATGTGTTGGTGCGTATGCATGTATGTATACATGTGTGTATATAGATCGATAGATAGATAGATAGATAGATAGATAGATAGATAAATAGATAAATAGATTACTTTTTTTTATGAGCTATCTAGAGTTGTGAAGGTGATAATTTTTCAGTATACTTCCTGGCAGCATCTTTGCCTCTGCACCCGCACCTGTAATACGGTGCGGGCGCAGAGGCAAAAGGATAAGGATCCCTTCATTTACATGGGGCACGCCCCCATGCAAATGAGGTAACGCCCCTTTAAGATAGTGCTGGCGCTTTATGTGTGCCAGCGCTATCGGTATTACAGAAGGGGAGACACAAGCGCCTGTGACCCCTTCTGTAATACCAAAGTGCCCCGGGGGCGTGCAAAGCGGGCACAAACACCCGTTGCGCACCCGAGGCACTTTATGTACTACGGCCCCTGGTCTATCGGTCAAGCCAGTAGCATTTTTCAGATACATATATCATACCACTGACTTTACAATATGGTTTTGGTGATCAAGCAGAAAATAGTGTCTCGCTGTGAATGCAACTGTTACAGTGTTTGAGCACTGACAGCTTCCTATTAGTCTGTGAGCAGATTTCATGTATAGGTACCCTAACTCACATTGTCAGTGCATTCTCACAGCAGGCAGCTTCTTTCAGATAGCATTCTCCTATTCCTCCCCTTAAGATTCTTCCTTCTGTGCTTTGATCTGCCTTGGTATTGTTTGAGAGAAGCAACGCTGAGCATCTGAGGTATCTGGCACTGCTATCGTCCTTCAGATCACCATCCTCCCATCCTCAGCGACCCTTGGATGATACTGTGATGTTATAATGTGTGTGTGTGTGTGTGTGTGTGTGCCTGCATGCATGTGTTGGTGCGTATGCATGTATGTATACATGTGTGTATATAGATCGATAGATAGATAGATAGATAGATAGATAGATAGATAGATAGATAGATAGATAGATAGATAGATAGATAGATAGATAGATAGATAGATAGATAAATAGATTACTTTTTTTTATGAGCTATCTAGAGTTGTGAAGGTGATCATTTTTCCTGATGCTTTGCATGGCCACTCAGGTAAACCAGCAACATTTGCATCCCAGCAAGAAAGAGTTGATCGGATGGACGACAGACCTCTATGACAGATAATATATGACTATAAAGTACTTCTTTTTACTCGGACTATGGTAACATCGGATATTCTTCAACATTTTCAGGAGAGAATAATGGTGTGTGGTGTTGAAAGAACTGCTTGAGCTTAATTACTCTCTCAGGGTTGTCTGACACTGTGTCAAGGGCAATAGTAGCCTACAATTGCATCGCTTCCGTTACATTGCCTGCCACTACATCGTCATGGTAAATACATTATTACTATTTATACCTCCGCGTCGTCTACCTAACCCGATTGTATTGGTCTACTACACTTATCTGTATTTTACTTGTAATATTGTGGCTAGGTCAATGTATGATATAATTGCTATGTGATATAATGCATGCAATATAATGAGGCCATACCTTCTCTGAGGGTTTCATGAAGATCCATATTTTGCAATGGCCAGGGTGGTAAAAACAGGGCCATGCAGAGGGAAGGTTAACCACAAGCATTCTATGTATTTCCTCTTCTCTAACCGTCACGTGGCCCCCATGTCTATTAAGTCTTACAAATTAGAGAATGTATCCATACCATTTTAGCTCTGGGGGAGTTCCTTACTTGAAAAACTAAACATATGGAATTTTGTGCTCAGCTGAGCTTCTAATTGCTACTATTACAAACTGCAAGACGTCTTTTCAATACAAAAGAAAATAAAAGTTGCCTTGTGCCTTTAAAAGGTTTCTTGGAGGCATTGAAAATGAGTGCATGTACCCCACCAACCTAAAACTGCTTCAGTCAGGGTCTTGTCAGGTGAACATGTGTTTATATCAAAATCTATACATTTGTTGCATATTATTAAGGTAGCTTCTTTAATGTGATAGAACAACAACAGCGTCCTAATAATGCCCCCGACTTGAACTGACGGTGACTTTAATACAGAGGGAAAGTTCTGTTACCTTTAGAAAGAACAGCCTGTCTCAAGGGTTTATGTGCTAATTCCCAAGCTCTGGAAAATAAATTGTGGTTAATGGAAATAGCAACCTAAGGAGGAGAAATGGGTGCTTGAGGGCTCTTTGTAATGTCAAATTAACTCTAAACCATAACAAATACATTTGCTAAATACCACGGGGAGGTTAAAAGTTGAAGTGGAAATGTCAAGATCTCAAGAGAAAGCAGCTATTACAATTTCCACGCATTATCAACTTACAGGTGCGAAAAAGATCCCTGGTGCATGGAAACATTTTACATCCTAATAGAGTGATCAGGGCTGAAGTGCAACAAAATGCAACTGATAAATTGTTGGTCAGTAGCACGTGTTTGCTGCTCTGAAGTTTTTTCTTATTTTTCATCCTGCAGTTTTATTTCAGGGACTTGTATTCCTTTAATGTAGTTGCTATTTAACTGACAGAAAAATAATGACTTTTCTCTGCTATTTTCCTGGCCGCTGGCTAAATAGTAGAAATGATTAACTATTTGACTGTCAGTCTTGAAAATAGCAGAGAAACTAACCTCTTTACCCTGCTGCTGGCTAAATATTTAAGATTCTGTATTGTTTGGTAGGCGGCTGAGCAAATAGCAGAAAAACCTCACTATTTGCCAAGCTGCTTGCTAAATGATAGAGATTTAGTCGCAGGCCATGCAAATATCAAAAAAACATCACTATTGGCCGCTGGCTAAATAGCAGAGATTTTGCACTATTGCGGCGACAGCTGTGCAAATAACATGGAAACTTCAATGTTTACCTTAACACTGGCTAAATAGAAGAGTTTATGTACTATTTGGCCAGCAGTCAAGGAAACAGCAAAGAAACATCACTCATTACCAAACTGTTGGCAAACCAGCAGACCTTGTTTTACAATTTAACCAGCAGTCATACAAATAACAAATAAACTTAATTATTTTCCTGGCTGCTGGTTAACCCTTTCTGTGCCAAGGATGTAACGGTTACGTCCTCCGCCACTGTGGCCGTGTGTGGAGGACGTAACCATTCCGTCCTCTGCGCACGTCCAGGAAATCCCTCTGCTGTATACAGCAGTGGGATTTCATTTTTTTCCAGCCTCAAGAGTAGGGTAAGTGCCTCCCCTGCCATTTGTATCGGGAGACCTGGGGGAATGCCGGGTGGAAGGAAGTTTGTGGCTCCCTGCAGATTCCAGAACCTTCCATCACAGAAATGTGAGGAAAATGTGTTTTTTTTAGTCAAAGTTTAATGTTTGCAGGACATTCTGGGTAATAAAACGTGGTGAGAGCCATGCAATTCAGGCCACCCTGGATAGCACTAAGTTGACTCGGTGCTGGCTGAGGTAGGGGCCAAAATCTAAGGGAACAAACATGGTAGAACAAGTGTTATTGGCATTTTTCCAGGCATAGTGAGCCTTCACCCGTGTGGCTGGGTCCAGGAGCTTGAACTGGGCATAAGGACCCCTGGGCTCCGTCCTCTCGCCACCCGCACTACCAAGGGCCCAGGACAGGGTTCCATCAGACCCAGGGAGGCCTCCCATGCTTCGCCTGCATGATAAGATGCGTGCGGGCCCCGGGTCGGAGCTTCATCAGGGCCCTCCTCACAGCCCCATGCCTGAGGCCCAGCTGGGGCTGTGAGCACCCGGGCCGCGGGGTCCCCTGAGCCTGGCCATTTGATCGCATGCCATGCTTTTCACTGGGG
Source organism: Calotriton arnoldi (assembly GCA_963921515.1). Lineage (NCBI taxonomy): Eukaryota > Metazoa > Chordata > Amphibia > Caudata > Salamandridae > Calotriton > Calotriton arnoldi. The sequence goes on along the minus strand of CAWUFW010009482.1, from coordinate 138,371 downwards.
GGGACCAGATGGCGGGGCTGCCCTGGAAGTCCCGATCAGGGCTTATTTGCTTTCTTGAGCCCAGGCAGGGCTCCTGGAGGCTGGATGCGTACGCACCTTCAGTCCCCTCTGTCACTTGGTGTGCATGGAGTACAAGAAAGAAAGGTAGCATTCCTCCGGAATCCTAGGGACAGGGTACCCAGGACCCACTTGTGGTCTGGTGGTTCTCAGCCAGCATCCAGATGGCCCAGATCTGGGGCCCCGGCGGGCCTTGGGGTGGAGACCCCCCTATCCTGAATGCCATCCTCAGGCCTGCCGCATGGCAGAGGGCCCGGGATGGGTTCAGCCACTCATCAGAACGCTTGTCGACCTGCAGAAGTTACAGAAGAGGGACTGCCAGTGGACTGCTGTTGTGTACTTCTGAGTGGCATAAACAGACGCAGAAACGTAAATGAAGTGGAGGATGCTTTATTACGGTAAATCCAAACAGCACAGCGAAAGGCCCACCAACATATTAATGAGTCTCACCCCGACATGGTTTTTATTACTGAAACCTGGCTGGGAGATAACAACGGCCCCGACATTGCCCACTCCCTACCCCCAGAGTATAAAATCCTGAGACAAGATAGACAGGGGAGAAAGGGTGGGGGACTTGCTATCTTATTCAAAGACCACCTAACCTGTTCACAGTTCTCTGTAGCACAGCTAGGGGAGCATGAAATACTCCCTTTTCAAGTATCCAGAGGAAACCACACCATACTGGGAGGAGCTGTAATCTACAATCCCCCGGGCTACCATGTTGAATTAAGTGCGAAGTTACTCACACAACTCTTCCCCGCCTGTCTAAAATACAGACATTTTCTAATGGTGGGAGATTTTAATGTGCACTTTGAAAAACTAGATCACACGGAGGTTAAACACCTACACAATGACATGCAGATTCTCCAACTTAGACAATGGATTGAGGGACCCACTCATTCTGCAGGCCACAATCTGGATCTTTTATTTTTCAATATAGCATCTATCACTATTGAGGAGATTAAAGCTGTCACTTGGACTGATCACTCGCTCATCACCTTTTCATTTGCTCAACCTGCAGCCTCTATTACAACTTATGCACCAACACATGAATTTTACCGCGTTTGGAAATCTATCACGCCCGACCTCTTCCGACTCCATTTCTCCTCTAACAGCCTGGAGGCGTTAGACTTACTCCCCACGGATGCGGGAGCAGCATGTCTCGAAAAAGAAATCTACAATTCCTTAGATCACTGCGCCCCCAAACGCAGGTCTAAGCCTACGGAAAGACGTGTATTAGAAAAATGGTATTCGACTGAACTTAAAGCATTTAAAAAGCAATGTAAAACACTGGAACATAACTGGAGAATGTCCAGATCTGAGACGGACAAACTTTTATTCAAATCCATGCTCAAGAAATTCCATAATGCCATCAAAGGAGCGAAACGCACCTACTTCGCACACAGAATAACTGAAAGCAAGAATTCAGCGAAAGAATTGTATAAAATCATACACGACTTATGCAAACCCGCATGCATGTCGCAAACTTTACATCCCTCCCCAGACTGCTGTGAAATGATCAGTGATTTTTTTATAGACAAAATAAATTCTATCTACTCATCTTTTAACACAAATGACCCAACTGACTTTAACAGCTGGGTAAACACGGATCCTTTTCCTAATACCACAGCACAGTTGGGCAGTTTCGTCCCTTTCTCTCAAGATGAAGTAGCCAAAACTATGGGGAAGTCAAGTCTGGCTCTCCCTTGACCCCTGCCCACACTTCATCTTTTCACAAATTATCCCCACCCTCTGCCCCTATGTTACGGAACTCTTCAATAGATCACTTGAGACAGCAGTATTCCCGGAGGCCTGGAAACATGCAATAGTCACTCCCCTGCTTAAAAAAGCAGGTGTAGATGTGACAAATCGAGCAAACTATAGGCCAATATCTCTACTCCCATTTCTCTCCAAAGTAATGGAGAAAGTGATCAACAGACAGCTGTCTGTCTATCTGGAATCTAATGGCCTTCTGGACCCATCTCAAACAGGCTTCAGGGCCACAAATAGCACGGAGACGACCCTGCTGGCCGTGTTTGACAATATAAGAGCACTTCTGGATCAGGGCAAGGTAGTTGCCCTGTTCCTATTGGACCTGTCGGCAGCATTCGACACGGTCTCCCATCAGCTCTTACTTCGCAACCTCCACGGAAAAGGAATACATGCCAAAGCACTCCAATGGCTCAATTCCTTCCTCAGCAATAGGAAACAAACAGTACAACTGGGCGCTTTTTCTTCCAAACCAAAAACTCTGAGTTGTGGTGTCCCACAGGGAGCTTCTCTTAGCCCCACCCTTTTTAATGCTTATGTTTCACCACTGGCAAAAATTGGCTCTAAATGGGGCTTTGATATTTGCTCATATGCGGATGATACGCAATTAACAATAGCCATTGGTAATGACCACGTGAGCACAAGGACCAAGCTTAACGACTGCCTTACTGAAATGGCAGCCTGGATGTCCGATCACTGTCTCAAGCTTAATGCAGACAAATCTGAGATCCTGCTTTTCGGTGGAGCCCACCACATTTGGGATGCTTCATGGTGGCCCCACTCTTTAGGACACGCTCCAGAGCCCAAGAGGTGTGCTAAGAACTTGGGCGTCCTTATGGATGACAAACTATCCATGCAGGATCACGTACGGACCCTCTGCGGGAAAAGTTTCGCCTTGCTAAAACTCCTAAAAAGGCTTTTTCCCTGGATCCCTTTGGAAGATAGGAGGACAGTTACCCAAGCATTGCTTGTTAGCAGAATGGACTACGGTAATGCCCTGTTTGTGGGCATGCCAGACTCCCTGTTTAAACGTCTCCAGGTAGTACAAAACGCTGCAGCTAAATTGGTCTGCAATAAGGGCAGACTAAGCTCAGCTACTGAATGCCTGAAACAACTTCACTGGCTGCCGGTGCGCCAAAGAGCACGATTCAAGCTCCTGGGGCATACTTTTAAGGCATTACACCACATTGGTCCCAAAATTCTCCAAGATAAAATCCGATTCTACACCCCTCCCAGATGCTTACGGTCACAGCATCTTGCGCTTGCAGAATCAAAAAGGATCAAAAAGGCTAAAACCGGGGGACGCACCTTTTCGCACCTCGCGGCCTTACACTGGAACGGGCTGCCAGTCGAGCTTCGACTCATCAATGACTATAATACCTTCAGAAAAAAATTAAAAACACATTTATTTCCCACCTAAGCAGATCCTTACTTCCTCCTGTCCTTCTTTTCAGTACCAGACCTCGCCTCCTCAGCGCCGTGATATCCCGTTGGGATAAATGTAGCGCTATATAAATAAATAAATAAATAAATAAACAGACTCTCCGACACAGGAAGGGGGCAGATCCACCAGTTCCGGGAACCAACCAGAGGTTCCGGCCGGAGCTGAAAAGGACGTCATCATCCAACAAGAGGGAAAGAAGGAAGAAGACTGGAGCTGGAGGAACCCGGAAGATGCCAAGGACCACAATCCAGGGGAAGCTGGACTAGCAGAGAGGAGACGCCATCGGAAGAAGTGAAGCCAGGAGAAGCAGAAGGCGACAACGATGCTGAGGCTCCAGAGGACTGGATTGAAGAGTGGAGGACGCCCCCGGGAAGTGTCTATACGAGTTGCGGCATTTGCAATACGTGACTTGGACAGGGGAGGGAGTCTCTGGGAAGGCTCAGAGTAAAAGGAGAGACACAGGAGGTTCGGAGTAGGGAAGGGAGGGGGGCTGTGGCAAGAGCGCCGCGCACCAGCCGCATTCGCATGGTGTTTTTTTTGTGGTTGCTTTTCTTAACCTAATTTACCGATCCTCCCTAAAAGAAAGACTGTAAAGTAAGCCGCTTGCACTAGTTAACTTCAGGGCAATTAACAGAAAGGGTCCAAACATCCCACAGTGTAGTGAGACAGAGAGAGAGAAGAAGAACGTTTGATCACTTTCGTTTTGTCTTCTTCCTGCATGTACCGTTTGTTTTCCTTTCCATTCCTTGGTCAACTACATGGGGGAGGGAGCCACAGAAACCTAGGGCAATAAGATTTGTCTATACAACCTTACTCTTAGAAACACAAAGCCTAGGTTCCTGTCCATCACTCCTGGGGTGTGGTGAAGGACTCTATCCTGAATCTGATTATAATCTTACCAATATACTCACCATCGCCTTCTTCTTTTTTCTGAGACTCCTGGGGATGTCCGCCTGAAAGAAGACAGCCCTAAAGGAAAAGAAGAAGAGAAGACGTTTTTTCAGGAAACAAGAAACTAAGGACATTATTCAGTCTGTCCCCACCACCCTTAATAAAGACGGCAAGATTGCGAAGCACATTAAGCCTCCTCAATTCTTTTACCGCCAGTCCCTCCATCAGTGCCCCCCATCCTGAGCTCCGTCTTCCAGCCCACTGCATGGCCAAGCCCCTGGAACAGGCTCTTGCGGTCCCGGGTGTAGGAAGGTGGAATCTGACTATATGGTTGCCCCCATTTTTTTTATGGTGTTTTGCTGGTTTATGACTTAGTTGGACTGGGATCCTGCTATTCAGGGCCCCAGTCTATCTGCTTTCTCTGTAAAATGGTTTCCATGTGCCTTAGGCACATCTCTGATTGGAATCTGGAGTGCCCTTATAAGTCCCTAGTATATGGTATACTATGTACCAAGGGCATAGGTACCTCAGAGGCCTACCAGGGGCTGCAGCACGTATTGTGCCACCCTGGAAGGCCATCCAAACTGACACCACAGGTCTGCTACTGCAGCCTGGGTAAGGTGGTGCATGCACCCCTTACTGTGATATAGGTTACCTATATCACTAAATACATACACACATATAAACCTATAAGTCACTCCTAAGGCAGGCCTTATCAATCCTAAAGGCAGAGTGCATGGTTCCTATGTGAGAGGGTGCCCCTGCATGAGCAGGGCCCCTCTGCAGCGTTCGGAGACCATCTCTGATGCTGTTTGTAGTGCAGCCTGACCATATACTCTTAAGCGCATTATATCCTCGCAGTAAAATGCTAACTTTGGAATGGCTGCACCTAAACATGTCGTGTTTGGTGTCAAACATCTTGGAATACTACCCCCCGCCAATCCTGGCGGTGGGGGTAGCATTCCACCCTTCTAGAGGGAAAGACATGTTAACTCTGGCTTACCCGGTAACTCCTTTCTGAAGCCCTGGCATCACAAAATGGATGCTGCTGCCACAGACACAAGTCTGGCCTCCTGCTGCTGGACGAAACTCCGGCAGGGAGGCCTGGACAATAGGTTTCCTGTTGCAGGGAGGTGTGACCACCTCCCCAGACAGGATAATGTGTATTGGGGCTGGGTGGGTTCACTCTTAGAGTGCTTTGAAGTCCTGCACTGGGGGAGCAAAAGGCTCCTCTGTGCATATGCCAGTTCAAACCAGCTCAGGGGCCACCTGCCCCTGCTCTGGCGCAAAACTGGACAAAGGGAAGTGGGTGTAGCCACCCCTCCCTTGACCCTCCCATAGGTGGGGTCATAGAGTTAGTCCCTCCCTGTTTTACTGGTTAAAATGGGGAACCCTTGCCACAGCAAGATTAGATTATACCTGGACGAAACTCTGAAACTGAATCCTGGACCTTCGACGCTCTACGACAAGATTAGAGGACTGAAGAATCTCCCTTGGGGTCAAGGAGTGACTCCCCTGCTTGGCAGGCACCAAAGAAGCATCTGTCCGGTTCGCATTTCTGAAGCTCCCGTTGGACGCCGAAGTCATCGCATCACCAGAGGTGGATTCTCAGACTTCCCCGAGGCTACCCCGTCGGACGCCGAAGTCATCGCATCACCAGAGGTGGATTTTCAGACTTCCCCGAGGCTACCCTGAGTCCCCAGCAAAGCTGAGGCCCGTGGCTATCGTGGGTGACTTGAGACCGTGACCCCTGGACACCGAGCACATTTGCAAGTGCATCATCTTCTGGGTCTCCCAAGAAGTCGTGCTTTGGGCTCCGAGTAGCCCTAGCCTCCAGCACCACCTGCCCCTAGGGCCCAAACGTGTATTTGTGCTATTACTGTGATTTAATATCTTATAACTTATGTACTTCGAACTCTAGCCTCATAAAGAGACTAGAGGGGTGTGTTTAGCAATAAATACATATATTTTGAATATATACCTGGTGTGGTGCTCTTTCATTTGGTCACTCAAGAGATTATAGACTGGTAAAACAAGCTGCTTTACATTCCTTCAAGACTTAGCCTGAAGGCTGCTCTCCATAGCTACCACTAGGATAGCTTTCAATAAAGGTTGTCTTTAACCTATCTCCAATAAGGGGTTGTTTGGACTGGTGAAAGGTGCCCACTATAATTAGTGGATAGCATATACCAGGCCAACTTCTCACACCGGGAAAGCTTCCCCTGCTCGCCCGCGTCCAGTAGCTGTGACAGGGCCTGGGGTCCCACCTGCTACCAGGGCCCTCTTGTCCAGGGCTCTGTCTTCCAGCCTGCCAGCCTGCCGAGGGCTCGGGACAGTTCTTGAACATGTAGTTGGGGCACGTTTAGTCATTTGTCTCTCAGAAATTGTCATTATCGAGTTTCTCATGTCATGAAAAGTTTTAGTGTATTTTCCTCTCCAACAGCATAAAGCAACACAAAAAGATGATGGACGGAATGCTGAAGTTTGTCAAACATTCACCCCAGTACAGAGATCTGGGCTTCAAGCCATAGTGATTTTGCTCGCCATTCCAATTTGGACCCAGCCTTATGCAAATCAGTCTTGACCCTGCTCCCCATGGGAACAGTCCAGCCCAAACTTCCAGGCAGGACCTTCCTGGGCCGTAAACAAGCATACTGGGACTGGTTTCGGGGTATCACGGCCTATGGCAACACAAAAATAATATGGACAGAATGTTGAACATCGTCAAATATTCACCCCAGTACACAGATGTGGGCCTAAATCCATAGTTTCTTTGTTCACCATGCTATTCCAATCTGGACCCAGCGATATGCAAACCAGTCTTGACCTTGGCTTGGAAGTTCGGGCTGGACTGTTCCCGTGAGGAGCTGGGTCAAGACTGATTTACATATGGCTGGGTCCAAACTGGGGTGGAGTGTTGAGCAAAAAAAACAATGGATTTAGGCCCAGATCTCTGTACTGGGGGTGAGTGTATGACATTGTTCAGCATTCCATCCGTCAATTGTTCTTTTTGCACTTTGGCATGGCAGCTGTTAGACCTGACAGCCTTGGCTGGTCTTCCCTCAACTTTTTGCCTTCCACCTCCACTTTTCTGACCTCGTTTTTTCTGGTATTAGGGCTCTGTACACTTTACCACTGCTAACCAGTGCTAAAGTGCTTCTGCTCTATCCCCTAATTCATGGTAATATTGGTTCACCCCCAATTGGCATATTTAATTTGCTTCTAAGTAATACATGTACCCAAGGCCTGTAAATGAAATGTTACTAGTGAGCCTGAGGTCCTGATTGTGCCACCTACTTAAGTAGCCCTATAACCATATCTCAGGCCTGCCATGTGGCTGTGTGTGCAGTTTACATTGCCATGTTGACCTGGCAAAATAAATCTTTTCCCAGGCCCAACCCTTCCCTTTTTATACATATACGTTACCCCTAAGGTAGGCCCTGGACAACCCAGAGGGCAGGGTGAAATGTATCTAAAAGACAGGACATGTACTTTTAAGTTTTACATGTCCTGGCAGTGAAAATCTATCAAATCAAATTCAATTTTCACCACTACAAGGCCTACCTCTCTCATAGGATAATATTGGGATTACCTTATTACATTTTACAAATGTAGGGGCATATCAACAAGCGGCAGCGATAATTATCGCTGGCCGCTCTTAGCGTGAGGAATTTTATCGCCGGCTATCGCAGATAATTATCGCCATGCTAGCGCTGTATTAACAACGCATAGCGCAATGGCGATAATTATTCCAGTGATAGCGATGTTTTCCATGGAACATCGCTGGTTTTCCAGCGATGTTCCATGGAAAACGGCGATATCCTTGGTGAAAGGGCCTGTGGTCTTAGCCACACAATCCACCCCCCATGTTAGGTATGCCTTAGTCAGGAATTTAACAGACGTTAAATTCCTGCGTTAAGGCATACTTAACGTGATTTTAAATATCGCTAACCCTCGTTGTTAATATGAGGAAGCTGGGTTAGCGATATTTACCCAAGGGAGTCTGGTCAGGCACGCCTCCTTTGCATCTCATTAGCGATGCGATGGGAGGCGTGCTGACAAGGGGCGCTAATGCAAGGATACACGCGCTAGCGTGTCCTTGTTGATAATGCGATAATATTATCGCCGCTTTTCGCCCGAAAACGGGCTCTAAAGCGGCGATAATATTATCGCCGCACCTTGTTAATATGCCCCGTAATTTCCACTTGGAAAGAGATAAACTCTGGTGCTACTGGAATCACAATTTAAAATCCCAACTTATGGTGGAGTCAGATTTTAAATTGCAATTCTGAAAAAGCCCCTTTTAGAAAGTTAGCAATTTTTGCTTTAGCCTTTTGGTACCTGTTGCCTGACCCTGATCACATGACTGGGTGAAGTTTGCAGTTGGGCTTTGCGTACTCCTCCCAGACACCCACACACAATAGGAGCTTATGTGTGTCTCAATAGGCCATTTCTGGCAGGAAGAGAGGGAGGAGCTGGCCACAGCCTCACTTACATCTGGATAGGCTGTGTATTGGGCCTCAGACAACCCCACTTCAGTACACTTCCGGAACTGTGGATAGCTGGACTGCCACTCCGAATGAGCTGGTGACTTGCTGTGCTGACCTGCTGCCTGCTGCCCTCTTGCCTGGAGAGGAACCTGGCACCCATCTTGAACCCAGGACCACAAAGTGACTCAAAGCGCTAGTCTGCTGGCCTCCTGATTGGATCCTCAGGGACATAACAGCCTCCCCACAGCTCCTGGACCCGTCTTAAACAAGTTCTTGACCCCCAAGAGGTGCCTCTTACATCCTGGTCCCTTGGTGTGACTCTCAAGCTCATTAGCTCAAGCTTTTAGGCTCCTTGCAACCGTGAATGGGCCAGTTCGCACCAGAACTGCGCCACTCGCACAGGAAATCACCGTGAGCCACCAGATTTCGCCTCCTCGCACAGCAAGTATTATCCACCCATGTGGATCACCACTGTAAGGCTCCAGCCTGCCTGTCCACAATGCCTGGCCTACTCTTTGTGCCTCACCGACCATCGCCAGTGGCGCTCTCCTTGCTCCCGGGGAACTTCTTCCCCGTGAACCAAACTTTTGGTACAAGACTTGAGAAGGTAAAACATCAGCACGACTAATCTGGGACTGTATCTGACGAACACTCCATCGCAGTTGGTCTGAACTTTTGACTTTGACCCGGTCTAGCACAACTAGATAACTAGATAGCTGCGGTTGGTGCTTTCTGTTTCTAGGCACTATTTATCAGTTTATGCTTACAAAATTCATAACTCCGGTTCTACTGATTGTATGTTTGTCACTTTGGTCTTGTTTTATCTATTAAAATGAGAGCTATATTCTTAACCTGGTGTGGGATCTTTTTGTGTGGTGCTTTCACTGTCTTACTGTTTGAAGTGTTGCACAAATACTTTACACATTGCCTCTAAGTTAAGTCTGACTGCTCAGTTACAAGCTACCAGAGGGTGAGCACCGGTTAATTTTGGGTTTGCTTGTGACTTACCCTGACTATGATTGTGGTTATTGCTTAACCAGGGCTTATACCCCAGCCAACCAGTAACACGATTACTAACAGCAGCTGTTTTGTGAGCGACACTACTCACGCATATCTGTGCGCTGTAGTTGAGTGAGAATAGTTTTTGTCTGGCAAAAAAGTGTCCAATGCCATGTAAACTTGTTGAACAGCATTTTAAGGTATTTTACTAGATTTACATATTGTTTTAGAGACTTGGCGCTATAAACCATGTGACTTGAATGGAATACAAAGCGATGTCTTTAACAAGACAAGAAGAATATAGTGAGCTTTCCGTGAAACTGTAAGACTTGTATGTGGAGTATACAGTGGCTTGCTTGACTCTCTTAGTGCAGATGAAATGCCAAGTTCATTTCACCCAATCTACTTATTGTTTTAAATTAGTTTACCATATAGCTTAATCCTTTGTTCTCTTCAACATAGGCATATATTACACTTACCCTGCTGCTAGCCTTCCTACAGGTTCCAGGGAAGCCACTGAAAATATTTTCTTAATTATATACCAACAATTGAAAACCTACAATTCTAAAATCAGATAGATAAAATGCTAGTTCAGCCGCTGACAGTGATGTTTCTCACAATGCATTAGATAATTTAGACAGTAATTCAATGCCAACTGTATATGATGCTGTAGATAATTTAAAATATTTCCAGTGGCCGTCAGACAAATCTTAGTCTGTGAGGACTGGGGGCCCGATTTACGACAGTAACTTACATGCAGTGAAGTTACGAGTGTGGAGATCTCCACACTCAAGGCAGAAGATCCGACACCCTAGGATACTGTGGCATAGATTTGCAAATTTTGTAGCACAAAAATTGAAAATTTGTGACACAAAAAATTGACATTTTGCAGCATTATTGCGGCACTTTATTTTACTCGTAATCATTAATTTTCAGCCTTAAATCAATGAAAACGGTTTAGCAGAGTATTCCACTTTGAAATAGACATGTTTAAAATGTCTACAGCTCTACGGAAGCACAGCTCCAATCCAAACCTCGTGAGAGGGGGGCCTACTTCTCCCTCGGATGTTCTAGCACCCATGTATAACCCCCTGCTGGGGCACCGCTGCCTCCTGGACCAGTGAGGAAAGACACATCTTCCTAATATGCCCTAGGGCGAGGATCGTAGTGGGTGGAGGTGCATTGCCACGGCTAATGTAAGCACGTTAAATATTGCTCTAGGCAGATCAGTGGTATGGAGGTGGGTGTAAGCCCTTTCACAATACAGCCCCCACCTCAATGTGACTTATGGGGTGCTGTGTGTGCAGTCTACACCCCAAATATGAGACTATTCCCACCACAACTCCTCTGCGAGCGACCCCCTTCCCCAGGCAGTGGAGTACCCCCACCCACACACAGAATCAACATCTGGAGGGTTCATTACTCTGCGTGCACTTATTGTCATTAAATTTGAATACATAACTCTCAGACTAACAAGTGCTCCAGATATTTTTTAGAGTTTAAATATAGTTGACTTTCTAAAACTCCTATAACCCCTGTCCCCTTCCCAGAAAGAGTTTTTTCTCCGACTTTAACAAATGGAGCACCATGTGGTACCGTGCGGTTACCACATTAACAGGGCTGCTAGATCCAAAGCACATAGAGGCCCTGATATGCTGGTAGCTCACATTTCTGTGTTAAACAATGACGCACCCACATTAAATTAACTGCAGCTACCCCAGCCCTCCACTGATAGAGTTGGCAGACCAAGTTAGTAAAGGAAATATGTTTTACAGTTAATGTACACACACACACACAAAAGCGCACACACAATAATTTATACCATCTTCTCCAGTGTCCCATCTCTCACCACACACTTGTTGCATTGAGTTTTTTGTAGTTATGTAAAGTGTTCTCCTGGGACAATAACACTGCTCTAGGGGAGGGTCACATGCAAGAAGAGGAAAGTGCCGACCATAGAACCGACCAGCAGGAAGCATGTAATGGCTTTGAAGCCCGCCAATGGTACCAAATGGGAGATCTCCAAACCCACTAACAGTAAACCAAATGTCTTGAAGAGACCAAAAAAAGAAATTCTAAAAGTTTTGTGCAAGTGTTTTGTAAGAAAAGCCAACTTACAAATACAATAGCATATTCTGGTCTCAATGTATCCAGTTTTACATGTGACAGGTCTGCTTGCTTCACTTGAGACAACTGCTGCACCTTTGGTTACTGTTTTGTCTGGCTGACTTTCCAATCGACTGCACCACCGTCCTCAGACTTCTTGCGCCCGCGGTTTCCCTGTCTCTTGACTCACCGTATAACCAGTTTTACACCACCCCTTGTATATCCAGGGCACAAGTCCTAAAAAAAGAAGTGGGGGGACTCTCCAAGTTAGGTGGTGTCACAGGAAGTGACATCACAGCAGGAAGTGACATCACGACAGGAAGTGACATCACGGCAGGCAGTGACATCACATGTGCAGCAGATCTATCATTTGCACGTATTGCAAGATTTAACAATTGAAGCTACTCAGTACTTAAGCCTGTGACTTAAGGTCCCTGTATGGAGGAATTAACAGCCCAAATGTGGATGAAGTTTGGCGTACAACTACATTAGTCAAGCCATTAAGTGCTGCAAATGAGGCATACTAAAACATGGCATGCCAAGTTTTCAGGATGCTTATGTGTAAGGCTCCCCGTTTTCACTGATTTTTTTACAGATAAATACAGACAGAAAACTATGTGTTTTCTGTCTGCATTTATTTTTAAAAGTGGATAAATACAGAAAATTGTCCTACTTTTAAGTGACTCTACGTGCTGTCTTTCATGAATTATAGGCCAGCAGCTGGACAGCATGGAAATTAAAAAACAGGATGACATATCTTTAAATAATGGCATATGTCAACATACATATATGGTATAATGCTAGTATTTACAGTGGATGTATTGTTATGTAATATTTGCCAGCTTAAATAGCTAAAACTCGACAGACAGCAAAGTATGAGTGCGCGTCTATCAGTTAAATAAATATGGAAATGTACAGTTTGACAACTTCATTTATACGCAAAGCACAAAATAAATATGGATAAATACAGATAAAATGGCCAAAAGATAAATATAGATAAATAGAGACGGAAATGTTAAAAAATAAATACCATAAAACCGGGAGCCCTACTTATGTGTGACATTTCCATGGTTTCAGTGTGTATGTGTGACACTTAGAGTGACACTTTCCACTCAGTGAAAATCAAGCTACAAAGTGCAAAGTAATAGATATCAGTCATTGCACCCTATTCAGCAATGAGAAGCTCCACAATATTTTGAAACTGCTGCAAAACACCTGAAATAAACAGTTGTGTTTCATACCATGTTCACACATTCAAATGCAATCAATAGTTGTGAGAAATTGGAGAGCAAATACTGATTAGCCTACACATGCTTCAAGAAAGGAAAATGTAACTTTCTAAAAGCCAGCCAATTAAAAGTGATTATAAAGTACCTATGCTTCATGGGAGGGTTGAACAAGATTGGCAAGTCGAGACACAAGTACTGACCACACATCTTACTCTTCAGATTTGTGTTGCTTTCTCCATCATGTGCTTTCTTCACCTTCTGAACACCCCTGCACTCTGTGTTGCTCTCTCTCCTGTGTGCTTTCCCTTGCAAATCCCTGTCTTGCTCATTTCTTCCCTCCCTTTTACTGTATTTCTCTCCCTCTCGTGCGCTTCTTTCCCCTTCAAACCTCCCTTGCCCCATGATCTCTGTTCCTCCCTATTCGTTCTGTGCTTCTCCCCCAGGAAGATGTTCTGTCTGCTCTGTGTTGCTCTATTCCTCGTGTACTTCCCCCTGCAAACTCCCTCCATGCTTTGTGTTACTCTCTCCCCCCTCTGTGTGCTTCTCTACCCTGAAAACACCTCCTGCCCCGCACTCCTTGTCACTCTCTTCCTTTTGTATTGTATTGTTGTATTAAGCACTTGTAAAGCGCACTGTCGCCCAAAGGGTATCCTGGCGCTGTGAAACATGTGCTCAAATCAGCCGTAGATGGATATATGGCTGTGAACAGATTGATCGAGGCAGGCTGATTATGGGATGGTTCAATCCCTGGGAAAGAGCCAGGTTTTGACTCCTTTCCTAAACTGCATCAAATCTTCTGACTGTCTGATATTAATAGGGAGTTTGTTCCAAAGCCTTGCTGCCGCAATGCTGAAAGCTCTCCCACCTGATTTAACCTTTCTGAATTTGGGCACCTTAACCAAATTGGCCGAGGATGAGCGTAAACTCCGGGTGGGGACATACCATGCAAATTTGTACTGCATGGGTTTGGGTCCAGTACCGTACAGAGCCTTGAACACCAGGCAGAGGGATTTAAACGTAATCCTTTCTGACACTGGAAGCCAATGTAGCTCTGCCAGCGTTCGCGAGGAGGATGAGTATCTTGGTCTTGATAAGGCCAGCTTGGCCGCCATTGTCTGGACCCTCTGCAGTCTCTCAATTAAATACTTTGGAGACTCTAACAGCAGTGCGTTACAGTAGTCTAGTCTACTCAAGATAGCGCTTCTGACTACCAGTGCTCTGGCCTGTGAGGGTAGGATCGGTAGGATCTTTCGGAGCACCCTGATGAGGGCAAAGCAGCATCCAGCAGTTTTGTTGATCTGGGTTTCTAAGCTCAGTTTGTCATCGAACACCAATCCCAAATTACGCACCGTCTCTGAAGGTCTTAAAGGAATATCAGTCGGTATAGGCCAGAAATCATTTGGTAGTAGGCAAGGAACTTTACCTGCTGCGCAGCACAGGATCTCTGTCTTGTCTGCGTTAAACTGAAGAGAATTTTCTCTCAGCCAGTTTGATGCATCTTTCATGCAGGTGTGGAAATCTTCCAGGGCAGTAAATTGGTCTCCCTCCAATGACAGGATGAGCTGCGTGTCATCTGCGTAATTAATAAGGCTAACATTGTGAGCTTTAATGTCAGCCAACAATGGTCTCAAATAGACATTAAATAATATCGGGCTGATAGCAGACCCCTGAGGAACACCATGTGGATTGTTAGTGAACTCAGATTGAAACGGTAAAAGAGCCACTGCCTGTCGTCTATTGGAGAGGTACGATTGGAACCATTTCCATGCCCTTAAGCCTGGCTAGAAGTATCTCATGGTTAACCGTGTCAAAAGCGGCGGACAGGTCAAGCAGAATCAGTATTACTGACTGCCCCCTGTCCGTCCGCATTCGAAGATCGTCCAACACGGTTACCAGAGCCGTCTCCGTTCCATGCCCTGGGCGGAAGCCGAATTGCACATCTTCCAGTAAATTGTTAGTTTCCAGAAACTGGGAGAGTGCCTTACTGACCACCCGCTCTATGATCTTTATTGGGTAGGGCAACAGGGAGATAGGTCTGTAATTCTTAGGGCATGCTGGGTCCAGTGTTGCTTTATTCAGCAAAGGTGTCACCACCGCTTGTTTCCAGCGGTCCGGCACTGACCCACTGGACAGTGATTGATTACAGATTTGTCTAGTAATCGGAAATAGCTCCAAGCTCAGCTCTTTCCAGATTCTTTGTGGTAATGGGTCCAACGGCGAGCCTGAGGAAATACCTAGTGCTACTCTGTTGAACTCCTCCATGGATAGCGGCTCAAAGTGATCTAGGCAATGTGATTTTTCCCCCATACTTTCTCTTTCCTTTCCCTGAGGTACTTTTATTGCCTCTACCTCAGCATTTCCCTCAGTGCATGACCTACTTGCCCCGAAACCATCAAGAATATTGGTGATCTTTTCCTCAAAAAAGATCGCAAGGTTATTACAGAGATTCCGTGAAGGTTGTATTTTATTTTTTTTACACTCTGGATTGGCGATATCCCCCACTATTTTAAAGATACTTCTGGCACTATTTGAGGACCTTAAGATCAAATCTGCAAAGTACTCTGCTTTTATTCTGCCAATTTCTCTCTTATAGTGAACTATTGCCTCTTTCCAGACGGTTTTGTCCTCCTCTAGGTATCCCTTTCTCCATTTTCTCTCTGCTGACTTACAACTCATCTTTAAGGATCTGAGTATTTCGTTGTACCAAGGTGCGGAAGGTCTGCCCTTTTTCTTATAATTCTTTAGAGGAGCAACCAGGTCTAACCTAGTGTTTATATGTTCACAAAAGGTCTCATAGTTTTCCTCTACCTGCCTAGCTCCGTCAAAAGTTTCCTCCATGGAAAATACCGGGGAGAGCTTTGCTCTTTGCAAAAGTCCCTTCCAGTCCCTAGCTTGACACTTCCTCGCGCCAGTGATGTCGGGGTTATTCTTTTTTGGGTTATATACCCGAAATTGTATCAGGTGGTGGTCAGACCAATCCATCAGCAAAGTGTCTACCTCTCCAACAGCTTGTTCTTCTGCAAAAATTAGGTCTAATATATGCCCTCCCTTGTGTGTAGGTTCAGTGACCTGTTGTGTTAAGTTTAGGTTCTTACAGGAGTTGATAAGACTATTGTAATTTGAGTCCAGACTCCCGTTACACCATAGGTTAAAATCCCCCATGATAAATAATCTGGAATGTGTAAGTGCCATGTTAGTAAAAACGTCGATAATCGCCTGCAACTGTGTATGGCTAACCGCTCCGGGGGGTCTATAACACGTATTCCAGTCAGCATTTGTCCCTTATGGTCTTTTAGTGAGAAGCTCAGCATTTCTATGCCATCGGCATCATCAACGTTTATGGGGGCAAAGTCCCATATATCCTTAAAGATAATCCCAACCCCACCTCCCCTCCCTGTGGGTCGTGGCTTATGGAAGACTTTGTATCCTGGTGGACAGGCTAAACCCGGCTCCATGTCTGATCCTGAGTGTGTCCATGTCTCGGTCATAAATAGGACATCTAGATCGTGTGTTTCCAATAGTAGTTGGGTCTGTAGCCAGTGTTTGGGCAGGGATCTGACATTAAGCAGACCACATGTAAGGGGATCCCTCCAATCCACGTTTGACTTTAATCCGGCTGTCTCTGCATATCTGGGCATACCATTCCGGCCTCCTATTTCCCCCAAGTCCCGCAATTCCTTACTTGTATAGGTAAGTCTCCTTTCCCCAACCTCTTTTTTCCCCAAACCGGCAGCATGGTTGGCGCTGTGCGCCGTCAGTGCGTGGACGGGCGCAGACGGGCTTGCCTTTGGCGCGCCCGCTGCGCGCGTCCGCTGCGCGTACACGAGAGCATCTTGTTTAAATACTTTACATAGTTCACGCCACCAGCCCGCCAGCCAGCCGGAGGTGGGGGTGGTCTAAGTGGGTGGGAGGGAGGGAGGGAGGAATGAGCTAAGGCGTTTCTCCGTTCAATCGGCACTGGAAAGCCGTGCCGGACCAAAAACGCTAATAAAAACAATTCCTATCAGGGGATGATTGTCCAAATATGCAATATGAGCAATAAAGTTTAAAAGTTAAAAAACGTCACGACAAAGACATCAATTCCAACTAGTTTTCCCGAGGTGCCCCCTCCCTGCACAACAGACCTCGATGTGGTCCCCCAAAACCTGGAAAACACCTCCCCTGCTCCGTGTTGGTCTCTCCCTCATGTGCCTCCCTCCTCTAACCACCTAACCCCCCGAAACAGCATTGGCAAAACCAGTAGCCCAAAAAGCAAGACCTATTGGCTGATCAGGCCCTAGTTCCTTGGCCTATTTATCAAAAGAGGGGGACTGTAGGAGCTATTCTAAAAGGTCCGGTGCCCCGTGCTCCCGAAATTAAACTTATACCAAAGGGAGTCACCGTTCCTGAGTGGAGATGGAGAGGAGGGAAGTAGGGGGTACTCTTGTCGTGTGCTACTCTGCTTGTGGGAGGCAGGGTGTCCTCATCTTGATGCCCTCACACACCCCGAAGGATGTCATGCTTCATCATTGGGCTTTTGCTCCTCGTCGGGCCGGCGCTGCAATGCCCTACGGGTCCCCCGAAGGGTCTCTTTTTCGTAGATCTTTTGATGAAGCCGTATGGGTGCGTGGGTGTAAGTGGCAGTGAAGTCCTAGAAAGTGTATTAAAAAATGGCTGGAGGGAGAGTGATTAATTTTTAATAAAGTGATCCCTCTGTCATTATTAAAACAAAGTGTATGGAGCTGCTTTAAGGGGTATTATGTCCCTTGGTAGCTGGGTGATTATATGTCCCTAGTGGGCATATGTTAAGGTCAACATGTTTCGCGCTTCAGTGGTCTCAGGGGGAGATCCAGGGCGCTTCGTCAGGACCGAATAAGAAATTTATATCTACAGTGGCCCGAAAATTTCAGTGCCCCCAGATAAATGAAAGGAGTAGAGATTCCCTTAGTAGGTAGGGTAAGATCCCATGAGATCAGGGAGGGTCACTTGAGAGGGTTCTCTCGGTGCATCTGGGCTGTGTCACCTGTGTGCCTCTCGCTGTCTCCGCCTGTGTGCCTCCCTCCTCTAACCACCTAACCCCCCGAAACAGCATTGGCAAAACCAGTAGCCCAAAAAGCAAGACCTATTGGCTGATCAGGCCCTAGTTCCTTGGCAACACGTGCCCATGCTGCCATCATCGCTTGACATGAGCTCTTCTGAGAACGTTTTATGCTCCATGTCCTGAAGGTCTTTCATCAAACCTGACATTTTTGGAAGTTCAAAATGAGTATTTAGCACAGAGAAGTGACCTGTAACTTTCATGATTTAATCACTGACCTGCCTCCTTCCTCCTTCCCAATTTATCTGACACCAGGATTTTTTTTTTCTTTACAATAGTCACTTCACAAACCCAGCCCTTTAGATAATGTTTGGAAATATTTTTTTTCCCCCTGACTGGAACATTGTGTCATGAAATCACATTTTTTCAACAATTACTGTAGCGGTCATAAATGGTCAGAAAATTGCTGTTGTGGGAGCTGCTACCTAACACGTAGAATACGAAACTATATACCATGTGTGGCATGCTTCACATGTTAATGACAAATACGTAACATAACGAAGTGTGAAGAGCATGGAGAACTTAGCATCTTGTTGGGGGTTTCTTAGTTTTGACCAAGGAAGCACCGGGCGACTTACAAATACTGGAACTAACACATGACAAAGACGCGAGAAAGTTTAGAGGAGCTTGGCATGTGTATAACATTAATCCGAAGTACAGCAACTACACACCATGGGCAAACACAGGAGAAGATTCCAGGAGAGTGACAGAGATAACACAAACAAGCAAATCAATGGAACCTAAGACAACATTAACAGAGGATCAAGCTGGCCAAAAGAGGTACACCCAATGCTTCCCAAATGTAAACAAAATGATAACGATAGAGGCATGTCACAAGGTACCCAAAACAAGGACTGTATACATGGTTATTGCACACACACATTGGCGCCACTGGAAGCAGCTGCTCAGAGTGCAGTGTGCTTTTGAACTGGAGTGGCGCAGGGATAACAGTGTGAGTGAAAACTGAGGAACACACAATCTGCTGGAAAAGAGGACCTAGCGCAAGAACTGCTGCAGCTGGACACCACCGCGGACCATGACTTAAAATTATGTTTCCTTCTCTGTGCCCTGTGATGTGTGCTGAATTTCTTTGTGGTTTTCTTTCCTGACACATCTGTATTTCCCCCTATATCTCACTTTTATTGTCACTAATAATTTTAAGACAACTATAAAGGATCATGGGGTTTAGGGGTAACTACTTGGTATGCATAAACCAAGCTTGGCCTCTTTATGAATGCCATGCCACTCACTCCGTGTGCAATGCTTTCATAACCTCACCTTCATGCATGCTTGTGCTCCGAATTTAATGAGCCAGGAGTGCACACAATGAATATCATCATAACATTCCAGTTCCGCTTTTCCTGTCATAAATGGCTTTATTCAGAAATGTATGTTTTGCAGACTAACACTCCCGGGACTCCTTCAGATATTTTCACACGCACGTGGCTTGCCACTTTCAGTGACCAACCTTCACATCCTCCACCCCGAGTTCAGTTTGCTTCTCTTTACTTTGCATGTTGTGCCATGTGCTGTGTTATGCTAGCTGTTGTTACATTGTGTTTTGCTAAGGGGTGTAACATTTGCCGCCAGGGAGAGCTCTCTGTTGACATTCCAGTGGCCTCCGTGCCTGTGTCTATGCGCCCTCATCACCAGTAGGCCTGCCAATAGCAAATTATCCCCGCTCCGTCCCGGCCTCCCAGTCATGGACACTGCAGAGCCAAGCGCCATCGGCTGCTCCCTTACCTTGTGATCGACTTCAACCGACCGTCGCCAAGCCGAAAATAATTTTCCCTCTCTGGATGCCAGCAGCAAATTTTAACTCCTTCACTCTCGGGCAGGTCAGGCAGGTCAGGCAGGTCAGGCAGCCGGAGAGGCCAGGAAAGGAAGTGGAGTCTCGTTGAGTGGGCGGGCGAGACACGACGATATCCGGATCAGGTGACTGACTCGCAAAAAAGGGAAAGGAGCCAGAGTACGAGAGCCTGAAAAATAAAGGGCATAGCATCACGGGGCGGGACTGCCGAGTTGCGCACACGCCAATCCCGTGACGACTGCTATGGCCACTGATTGGTCGCAGGTCACAGTGTCCACTGGTAGGCGCCCGGCAAGGTTACAAGGCGATGGAGGCAGGGCCAAAGGGCAAAGCAGAACTCTGATAGGTAGCGCATTTGCGCGCTACACAAGATTGACAGCCAGCCCTGTAGTTGGGAGATGGACGGGTAAGTATCTAAGAAAGTTAGGGGCAGCCGTGCAGGCAAGTAACTCGCCATGTTAGATAGTCCAGCTTTTGAGCAGGGGGGACGCCGTCCACCCGCGTGGTCCCCCGACTCGTGCCCTGCGTATATCTATGGCCTTATGCCTGTGCACGTGACAAATGACTTTAGGGGTGTGTAGGCATCACAAAGTACACCAGGCCAAAGATTCACTGCTTAAGGAGTTGACAGCAGATGATAAAAAGATACTAGGGAGCCTTGACCCATACAGGAAGTCCTGCGTTGCTGCTAAAGCGCTTTACTAGAAAGTAATGCAGAGAATTAAGTGTGGCAATTTAAGTGACACTTTATTGTGAGTGAAAAAAGCGAAAAATTAATTTAAAAAACTATCCTCTTTTCTGAAACCCAATAATCTAAAAGGAGCATTAAAATATCTCCAGCAGTTCGGAATCACTGATACTAGGTACATAGCTGCCAAGGTTTCAGATTAGTTATGTGTGACATTTTCATAATTTCGGTTTAATTATGCGTGACATAAAACGACTATGAGTAACCCTTTCTCCCAAACAAAATCAAGCAATGAAGTCCAGGGAAACAGATAAACATCAGTAATTACCCCCATTTTAGTAATTAGAAATTCTAAAAATATGTTGAAACTGCAGTAAAGTACCAGAAATGGAAGGGCACTAACCTAGTGCCCTTGTAACCTGATTCACGTTCTTTGCAGCAGGCATATTAATCCTCTGCGCTATTTTATCATGAGTGAAAAATGTCACTAGACAAAACACTGATCTAGCAACAGCAGAAACATTATTCAACAGTGTTACCTTGACATTTTTATTGTTGCATGAAAACTCCTGGACACAAAAGGAATTCTGCACTGTGCCGCAGACGTTCCACAAGTAAATAAGAGGATCTCTGTGGGAATAGCAATAACTCACTGCTAGCCTTATAAAATATTGTTTTGTGAATATGCGTGCCACGTGTTCTTTGCAGCAGGGCTATTAACCCTCTGTGCTAGTACTTGGCGAGTCAAAAATGCTTGAAGACAAAACTCCGACCTGAGCAGGAACATTATAATCACCAGCGTAAATTTTTGACTAACTTACCAAAGGACTCTGAGTCACAACAGTGCTGCAGCTGGCAAAATAAAGCTTGCTGCCTTGGGTTGCCACTGTTTCTGTAGCTGAAATGTCTGTGGACAGCTTCAGATGATCTGACTAACGTCTGTCCCAGTGAGAGGAGCTCATAATGGTGGCAAGACACTCAGCACCTGCTCTCAGACTCACCATGACCAGACACAAACCCCAGTGTCCCTCTCCCTCCACCCTCGCACACACAACAGGGCAACAACACATGTCCAGGTCAGGGAGGACGGACATGTCTTGCCCTTCCTCCTATAATTTAACCCCAATGCCGGTAGCCAGAAGCAATTCCTGGGGGCCTGGGTCGGCAGGAAATTGAAATGAATAACATCCTGCCGCAGCCTGAGCCAACTGACACCTTCTCTGGCATCATTATAGTGAAAGGCCTGTCCACATGGGACCGACCTGAGAGAGGCGCCAGCGCCCCCACTCTGGCGCCAGGCGCCGAATGATAGGCGCATTTGCATATCAGAGCCTCATGGGTTTATGGCTTGGATCTTGAGCACCACATTCAGACACAGAATGCCAGCTATAATGCAGCAGGAGGTAGCAGCTATTTTACAGCTGTACACCGGGTCACGTAGTGACGTTACAGCCAATAAGAAGGCACAATTTTTTGCTGCCTGCCAGGAGACATTTTTTTTGCGGCCAAAATAGTAAATATTGCGGCCATCGCGCTAGTCAGCTGATATAGTGCACGGCCTCCCCAGCGCTGAGCTCTGCACCTCTCCTATTTTTGCAACAACCAACGTGCTATGACTCCTGGCGTATCTGATTAACCGCCACACCGCCAGGCCTGACTCTAAGATGGCACCCTGATATTCCTGTCTCATTCACTACTCACGGAGCGTACATCTTCCAAAATCACAAACGAGGAATAAGCTGTTGCTATCAAAAAAACAAAACCCAGTGCAAGAGTTCCACATACAGCTTAATTTAATGATTGCAATCCAAGGCCATGACCGCTCAGATGCCCCCGTCTTCACTGGCGCGTGCTACCTCAAAAATCGTACCGGCACAATAAGCTGCTGACTACGACACAGTAATATCCAGTGCAAATGTCGTCAATGCAGCCCAAATTAATGTCTACAAACCATGACCACGATCGCCTGGCTAAAATCAAAGCGTGTTTAATAGACCCACTTGCCTGACCTCAAAATGGCGTCTTGAGGCTCCAAATTTGCCGGTCTGAATTTGCCTTTAAAAGGGCGTGTTTCATCCAGGCACAACTTGATTTCAGCCACAACTGGATGTCAGCCACCCCACAGGCTGTTTAACACTTTGGAACACTTCCAGAAACTAGATTCTCGCTCCAAATGACACGTGAACTCCTACGTTGTCTGACCCTAAGATAGTGCTGCATAACTCACCAAGTGCCATTTCGTGATCTACAAAGGAGTGCTGACAACATCCCTTAAGGTTCCCTGGTGGCACACTCATGCCTAAATCAAATCTACAAGCCACAAACAGAACTCACCATGGCTCATGATCTGTGTTGAAAAATATAGACAATAGTGAGTGCTCTATCCTGAGAATCAACTTTCCATGTTCTGAAGGAGGGGCTATCTAGGTCTCTACTCTGACCCAGCTGGACCTGCATCTCCGCTGTGACACGCAATGTTCTGATCTATGAACCTATACAGTAATGGTTGTACCCTGGGTCTGGCCCAGAGGCATCTCTGCTTACACTCAGGGACAGGGAGTTGAGGAAACTACTACAACTCATTCTCCTGTGATTGGTGACTCTGTGCCTGTTGAAAGCTTTGCCATCTTCCTCACCAGTACCAAACAGCCCCATGCATCTACAACATGTCAAAGAAAGACTCCAAAACACATAATAAGCACTCCAAAGCAGACCACCCAGTGCCAGATTTGGCAATAAAGGGAAATCAGATGTCAACACAACTATGGAAATGATCCTGAAGAAGATAGGGACGTTCATGATCTAGCCAAGTCTACTAAAACCAACACTGATGCCATGCAATTGGAACTAAGCTCCATAAGGGTGAATATCAGCAACATAACGGATAAACTCACAGAAGCAGAGCAACGCATCAGCGCCGTGGAGGACACATCCACCAAAACCTAAAAAGAATTGAAATCGCTAAGTTCATCCACGCAAATCCTTTACAGGGGCAATCTGTGCATTTTTGCGGTCCCAGGGGTTTCAGGGGACTCTGAGACCTCTTGTCTTGTGTTCCTAGAGAAATGGGTTCCTCAGATCACTGGAATTACCTTTGCCAAGGACTTCAAACTTGAACATGCACACTGTGTTCCTTCCTTCAAATCACTGAACAAACCAACAAACCGTCAAATTGTTTGTAAACCACTCCATTTCCAACACACAGAGCTGATACTTAATTACATGTGTAAAAATATCCACATTTACTGGAATGGACATAAAATATAAATCTCCCAAGATTACTCTATAGAAACATTAGAAACAAGAAAGGGGTTCCTAGCCCTGAGTCCTCAATTACAAAGAATGAATATCCAATTCTCCTTTGCCGAACCAGCAAGATTTAGGGTGCAACTCAAAGGTAGACATCATCTCTTCACAGATACGAAAGACCTCTCCAACTTCTTGGCAGATCGTGACGACCGCTCCCTAGAAACCCAGTACCCAGGATCCAATAAACATCAAATATGACTTGTACCACATGAAGGATAGTACTCACTAATGTCTCCCGATTTCTGTGACATTTCTCCTAACAGATAAGCTCCTAGGGCCTGATTACGATGCCGGTTGGACTCTCGTCTGACTGGCATAGTAGCGGAATCAGGTCCGCCCGACTAGAAGTCAGCGCTCCCGCTGCCCTAATTACGATGCAACCGCCTTCACGGCAGTCGCAATGTGTATATTTTCTATTGCGGCGTTTGCTGCGGGCTGCAGCACACGCCCCAATAGACAATAAACACATTAAAAACATCCCTGCACTGTGTGGCAGGCACCATGTGGTGCCTGCCACATGGTGAAGGGATGTTTAGGGGGCACCACCATAGTGGAGGGCCAGGGGGCAAGGGGGCCCTGTTAGGGACTCCCAAAGTCACTTTCTGCCTGCCTTTTCATGGTGGGTAAACCGCCATGAAAGGGCAGGTGGAAAGGGACATTGTAATCCCTATTGCAGTGCCTGAGCAGGCACCGCCCTCATTGTAAGGATTACTGACCCTCTGACTCACCGACGAACACCCAAAAAAAGAAAGAATTTAGAGAGCCTACAAAAAAGGTAGTCTTAAAGGCAGACACACCCAAAATGAAAGGACTGGAACAGGTGTTGGTTCCACCCACCAAGAGAATGAAAAGCTCTTTAACCAATGACAGGCTTTCTTTCTATGTCACATGGATTCGCATAGGGGTTGCGCACCCATCGTGTACGCATCGCGGACCCGTAAAATGTACTAAATGTAATATAAAACTTTAAATTACTATTAGGATATTGGACTTCAAAGTATTTCAATGGAAAGTCTTTATGCACAACAGATATTTAAACTTGAAACATTCATATTTCATACTTTTTAAAATTGCGCTGGAGTAGCGACCCCTACACGATCCCAGAAATACATGCTGGCAGGATTCGCAACCCCTACGCATCCAGTGCGCGATGGTGCCCCGTACATAAAAATGTGTTTTAAACATCTTAAAAATATTACACAAGAACACTAATACTAATTTTTGGGATTGATTAATAAACCTCTTTGTTTAAAAAATATATTATTTAAGTGTAAGTATGTATTTTAGGGTTGCATTCGTGTAACGGATTCACGCACCCAACCCGTAGATCCGCAACCGGTACGCGATACCATCGTGTCCACAAAAATCTGTTAAAAACATTTTAAAACAAATTTATAACTTCTTTATTACTATTTTTATGTACTCAGTAATAAACCTCTACGTCAAAAACATTTGTTCTAAATATGTATTTTAGAGTGATATTCGTATAACAGATCCGCGCACCCACCGTGTAGATTCACGAACGGTATGCGACCTTTTTTTGTAAATTAAAAAAATATATATATATTCACTGAAAAAACCATAGGTTTCAGGCACGTTATAGTTAGAAATTAGCATTTAAAAAACCTTAGAAATTCACTGAAAAAACCATAGGTTTCAGGGACGTTATAGTTAGTTGGACATTTCACTCGTACAAAACCATAGAAATTCCCCCGTTATAGTTAGTTCAGCTAACTATAACTCGCGCGCCCGCAATGCACTGCTGATGACGTCACATATTACATCACTCATGACATGGTCAGTGAAATCACTCATGACATCACTGATGACATCTCAAATGACATCACTGATGACATCACTGATGACATCATCCTTGTGATAGAGTGGCAGACCTCCTCTCTCCCTAATATAACCTTTGATACACACACTCAAAAATACAAACTAACATTTTCAAAACAATGGACATACCAATACCAGTTACAACACACCTATTCAGTAATTCCAAGATCTACACACACATCCACTCATTCACCAACAGTCCCTATACAGTCACTCATACATGTACTCACTCATCATATGTACTCATACACCTATACATCCTGTTACACACTGCCACTCATCCATAGAGTTACTCACACACATAGTCACACATGCAAACAAAGTATCAAACATCCATTTACTTGCATATACAGTTATACACACACTACCACACTTACTTCTACAGAAACTTACACATACTTACTCTCTTAAACAATCACTTATAGAAACACCTACTTATTTGTACAGGAACTCTTCCAATCTCTCACTCTCACATATACTCACTTATATACACCAATACTCACATATACTAGTTTAAAACATATGTAGTTACTCATAAAGACACTATTGAGACAGTCATTCACTCACTAACACACCCATACACATACTCATCCACCTATACAGTCCTGCACACATGCTGTCTTCAACACATACAAACAGTGAGTCACTCATTCATGCATCTATGCACTAAGTAATACCCCCACCGAACCATACAGACACTCAGACACTCAAACTGATACTCAAAAAACCAACTAATAACCGATATAGACACTCATGTAGCTACTCACCAACCCATGCAGCCACTTATACACAAAGTGAGAGACTGATACAGATATTTTCATATTTAAACATTACTCACTAACCCATGTATTCACTAAGATACACTTAGTCAGTTATACAATCAATTTTACAAAACAAAATCATCCATTTAGACACTTATATACCCATTTATTCTTCCATCGACCTTGAGATATACATATATAAAACATATTTAATTTTCAGAAAAACACACATTCACTGGATGATGTCATCAGTGATGTCATCAGTGATGTCATTTGAGATGTCATCAGTGATGTCATGAGTGATGTCACTGACCATGTCATGAGTGATGTAATATGTGACGTCATCAGCAGTGCATTGCGGATGCGCGAGTTATAGTTAGCTGAACTAACTATAACGGGGGAATTTCTATGGTTTTGTACTGAGTGAAATATCCAACTAACTATAACGCCCCTGAAACCTATGGTTTTTTCAGTGAATTTCTAAGGTTTTTTAAATGCTAATTTCTAACTATAACGTGTCTGAAACCTATGGTTTTTTCAGTGAATTTCTAAGGTTTTTTAAATGCTAATTTCTAACTATAATGTGCCTGAAACCTATGGTTTTTTCAGTGAATATATATATTTACTATACTATGTATACATGTGAAAATGTCTCGGTCCCCTGTTTGCCTCGGTGGCACAGAAAAAATGGGTGGAACTGACGTCAGCACGCCGACGAGGTTCTCTTATGGCTCCGATGACGTCATACGGTGACGCGAGCGGAGCCGTGCTATTATGACATCCTCGTTGACGTGGGAGAGCTAGGAAAGAATTTCCGTGGAATGCTGGTGCAGGGGATATTCACCTAAGTGTTCAGGCTAGTCCTTTGGGAGCAACTGTTTATGTTGCCACTCCAGAAACCAAAACCAGTGATCCGAGGGCAGAGGCCCTGCAGATGGCACACGAGGTGGGGTGCCCAGTCGTGTGCACCGGCGGGGCAGCGAAGTGACAAGCACCACAACCCACAAAAAAGGTAACCAGGGCACTGAATAACACAGGATCTTCTCTTTGTATCTGGCAGGAACAACGAAGTTAAAATGCCCTAGTACCAAAATGTAGAATTAGTGCTACAACGGTCTTCAAGAGGACCTGTGATGCCGCTTCTGCCTCCCGTACCCTGGAGGTGGCACATGGGTCATGCGGTACGGTCATACTGCGGTGAGACGCACACTCGTTGACCTCTCATGGCACTGCTCCACACTTCAGGGAGGACGCTTTCCATTAGCTATGTTTTCTGATGACATGTCGCGCTGGCCCCGTCCAACAACAAAACTCCTTTAGATCCAAACAGACTCTTCCACTCTCTCACCGGAAGTGAAACCAGGCCACGTGGACACTTTCACAATACAACAGCCGGGAATGCACTTTTCGGTAAAAAAACACATTCCTTCCTCCTAATTAATCAAATAAACGTCTCACTGAAGAACAGGGGCCAGCTTCGATCTGTAAACAGCCGTTACAACGACTTTTTTACTTTGCGATACCATTACAACGCATGCATTACCACGCATGCGTTGTACATCACGAAGTCATTACTACGCATTTTTAGAACGCATGGTCATTTACCACGCATGCCTTTACAACGAATTTTGTTGTAAAGGTATGTATGGTAAATGACCATGCGTTCTAAAAACATGTAGACGATCCATGTCGTTGTAAGGAAACAGAGGCTGTTCCGTTTCCTCACAACGACGTGCACCGCCCCTCAGAGACGACGTGAAGCAGGAACCACGAGGAGAGAGGAACCACGAGGAGTGAGAGGTAAGGGGGATTGGGCATGGGGTGGGGGTTTCTTTTCTAGGGTTTAGGGTAGTGCAGTGGTGTTTGGGTGGTGTAGGGGGTCGTGCTGGGGGTAGTGTTTTAGGGTTTAGGGTAGTGCAGTGGTGTTTGGGTAGTGTAGGGGGTTGTGCTGGGGGTAGTGTTTTAGGGTTTAGGGTAGTGCAGTAGTGTAGGGGGTCGTGCTGGGGATAGTGTTTTAGGCTTTAGGGTAGTGCAGTGGTGTATGGGTAGTGTAGGGGGTCGTGCTGGGTTAGTGTTTTAGGGTTTAGGGTAGTGCAGTGGTGTATGGGTAGTGTAGGGGGTCATGCTGGTGGTAGTGTTTTAGGGTTTAGGGTAGTGCAGTGGTGTTTGTGTAGTGTAGGGGGTCGTGCTGGGGGTAGTGTTTTATGGTTTAGGGTAGTGCAGTGGTGTTTGGGTAGTATAGGGGTCGTGCTGGGGGTAGATTTAGGGTTTAGGGTAGTGCAGTGGTGTTTGGGTAGTGTAGGGAGTCGTGCTGGGGGTAGTGTTTTAGGGTTTAGGGTAGTGCAGTGGTGTTTGTGTAGTGTAGGGGGTTGTGCTGGGGGTAGTGTTTTAGGGTTTATGTTAATGCAGTGGTGTTTGGGTAGTGTAGGGGGTAGTGCTGGGGTAGTGTTTTAGGGTTTAGGGTAGTGCAGTGGTGTTTGTGTAGTGTAGGGGGTAGTGCTGGGGGTAGTGTTTTAAGGTTTAGGGTAGTGCAGTGGTGTTTGGGTAGTATAGGGGTTCATGCTGGGTGTAGTATTTTAGGGTTTAGAGTAATGCAGTGGTGTTTGTATAGTGTAGGGGGTTTAGGGTAGTGCAGTGGTGTTTGTGTAGTGTAGGGGGTCATGCTGGGGGTTGTGTTTTAGGGTTTAGGGTAGGGCAGTGGTGTTTGTGTAGTGTAGGGGGTAGTGTTTTAGGGTTTAGGGTAGTGCAGTGGTGTTTGTGTAGTGTAGGGGGTCATGCTGTGGGTAGTGTTTTAGGGTTTAGGGTAGTGCAGTTGTGTTTGTGTAGTGTACGGGGTCGTGTTTTAGTGTATAGGGTAGTGCAGTGGTGTTTGGGTAGTGTAGGGGGTCATGCTGGGGTTAGTGTTTTAGGGTTTAGGGTAGTGCAGTGGTGTTTTGGTAGTGTAGGGGGTCGTGCTGGGGGTAGTGTTTTAGGATTTAGGGTAGTGCAGTGGTGTTTGTGTAGTGTGGGAGGTCATGCTGGGGGTAGATTTAGGGTTTAGTGTAGTGCAGTGGTGTTTAGGTAGTGTAGGGAGTCGTGCTGGGGGTAGTGTTTTAGGGTTAAGGGTAGTCCAGTGGTGTTTGTGTAGTGTAGGGAGTCGTGCTGGGGGTAGTGTTTTAGGGTTTAGGGTAGTGCAGTGGTGTTTGTGTAGTGTAGGGGGTCGTGCTGGGGTAGTGTTTTAGGGTTTAGGGTAGTGCAGTGGTGTTTGTGTAGTGTAGGGGGTCATGCTGGGGTAGTGTTTTAGGGTTTAGGGTAGTGCAATGGTGTTTGTGTAGTGTAGGGGGTAGTGTTTTAGGGTTTAGGGTAGTGCAGTGGTGTTTGTGTACTGTAGGGGTTCGTGCTGGGTTCTAGTGTTTTAGGGTTTAGGGTAGTACAGTGGTATTTGTGTAGTGTAGGGGGTAGATTTAGGGTTTAGGGTAGTGCAGTGGTGTTTGGGTAGTGTAGGGGGTCGTGCTGGGGGTAGTGTTTTTGAGTTTAGGGTAGTGCAGTTGTGTTTGGGTAGTGAAGGGGGTCGTGCTGGGGGTAGTGTTTTAGGGTTTAGGGTAGTGCAGTGGTGTTTGGGTAGTGTAGGGGTCAACCAACATGAATTTGTCCTTGTGTGATGTAACCAATGCTCATGTAAAGCACTCCAATACCTGACCAGTCTGCACTATATAAAACTGCAAAAAAACAAAAAATAAAAAGTGTTTTGCACACTTCTGTCATTGGGCTATACGTGGGCTACCTCTGGGTGATATTTGTGCTACATTTGGGCTCTTTTTTCTCTGGTGGCCATCTTGGGAGACTTATTTGTTATGAAGTTTCCTAATTTCCTCATTTACTACAGTCTCCTCAGTAGGAAATGCTTTCAGTTTTTTACTTTGATTCCATCAAGAAGGCATTCAGATGTGTCACACATTTGCCATAAATTCAGAATGTTAGCACTCTAGTTGTTCATTAGATCACTGTAGTAAAGCTACTGCTCACCAAGGAGTTAACTGGAAGTCTACTGCTGGTATTAAAAGTGATTGTTTCAGTCTGCATGTCAGAATTTTCTAATGAAATAGAAGAGGATTTGAGATCTCACTTAAAACATGCCCTAAATTTTCTTTTTGCAGCACTAATCATAATTTCTATGGCAAAATGAACCCCCTCATTTTGTTCCTTTTTAAATTAAATGTTTTAAGTGTTACCAGTTTATTCCAATCAAGATGGCTTCAGGTGTGCTATACTTTTGTCATAAGTAAGGCTGTTAGCACTCTAGTTGCTCTTTAGAACACTCTGGGAAGCTGCAGTAGAACACAAAGGAATCAACTGACAGTCTCTGCCATTGTTGGATGTACATGTTTTACTGAGAATGTCAGACTTCATTCTCACATGACAGAGAAAGATAATGTGAATTTACAGAAAATATGCTCTCATTTTAGCTTCTGGAGCACCTTCCAAAACTGTATGGGACAAGCATGTGAAAATAGTTTTCTCTCAAACATGATTCATGATATCCCAGCAGAAGGTTTTTCACAGGGTAAAATCACCTTAGAACACACCACAATTCCTGAAATTAGTATGGTACCATCAACAAATGAATTCTAATGTAACTAAAGTCTGTTATCACCCTTTATAGTTCTCCTTTTGGTAACCCTCAAAATCTTCGATTCACTACAATGCATTTCAATGGGGTACTATCATTTATATTGGTCCCAAGATGGCTGCCAGCAATTCCAGGATGAAGTGCTGACAGCCAATCAGATATCACGATGACATGTGTGGTTAGGCTCCGCCCAGATATATATGTGTTTTTACTTTTGATTTTCTCAGCAACTACTGAACGGATTTACACCATTTAACAAAAAGGGTTCTTTCTGAACCAAGAACTACCTCTTTGCCAAATTTTGTGTAATTCCGTTCAGCAATTCGGGCTGTAGCCGTGGCTAAAGTTTCCTATGGGAAAATGAATGGGGCAAACACGTTTTGGGACCCCCCTTTTTTCTCGGCCCCCGCTTGACGAATCACCCCGAAACTTTCAGGGTAGGAGCGGACCGGAGCGGGCCATAAAGTTTGAAAATTTCGCGAAGATTCCTCAACCGACGCAAGAGTTATTTCAAATAGAATGTTGCGGATTTCCTATGGAAAATAGGTCCTAACTATAACTATCTACTAGCGACCGCCAGTAGATAATATATATATATATATAAATATTTTTGAGGACTCTTTGCAACGGACTGTGGCATTTGAGAAAGGCTGTGAGCCGAAACCGGTCATGCCGTATTCTTGCGAATAAAGCGTCCTGATGAGCCCCGCTGTGTCCCTTTCTTCTGTCCGGAATGGGGAAGCTCTTGTCATGTTTTGCGCACAGCCTGTGGTGCGCTTAAAGGGACCCTTCCTGAAAGTGGTCGTGGATGACACTGGCGTGTGGAAACACTGTGTGTGGAAACAATTCTTGCCCGAGGTATCGGATTTCCATGACCCCTACTCACCTGTGGTCGCCGATTTGCTGCTGCAGAGATGTGGTCCAACACTGTGTGGAGAGACGCAGTCATTCAAGTTGTGTCTCCAGCGTGGTTGCCGCTTCGTGATGAGGTGGGGAGTAGGGGACTGAAGGACGCTTATTCCCCCAGCAAATCCGACGGAGACTCCTTCTGCAGCTCGTGTCATTTCAGCCAGGTGCATGATGGGACCAGTAGTCTGTGGCTAGGGACTGCTGGGTGTCGGCACAACGAGTTGCAGCTGGGCCCTTCACTATTTTGGTGGGAGGAGCTCTTTTAAATATTTTTGAGGACTCTTTGCAACGGACTGTGGCATTTGAGAAAGGCTGTGAGCCGAAACCGGTCATGCCGTATTCTTGCGAATAAAGCGTCCTGATGAGCCCCGCTGTGTCCCTTTCTTCTGTCCGGAATGGGGAAGCTCTTGTCATGTTTTGCGCACAGCCTGTGGTGCGCTTAAAGGGACCCTTCCTGAAAGTGGTCGTGGATGACACTGGCGTGTGGAAACACTGTGTGTGGAAACAATTCTTGCCCGAGGTATCGGATTTCCATGACCCCCTACTCACCTGTGGTCGCCGATTTGCTGCTGCAGAGATGTGGTCCAACACTGTGTGGAGAGACGCAGTCATTCAAGTTGTGTCTCCAGCGTGGTTGCCGCTTCGTGATGAGGTGGGGAGTAGGGGACTGAAGGACGCTTATTCCCCCAGCAAATCCGACGGAGACTCCTTCTGCAGCTCGTGTCATTTCAGCCAGGTGCATGATGGGACCAGTAGTCTGTGGCTAGGGACTGCTGGGTGTCGGCACAACGAGTTGCAGCTGGGCCCTTCACTATTTTGGTGGGAGGAGCTCTTTTAAATATTTTTGAGGACTCTTTGCAACGGACTGTGGCATTTGAGAAAGGCTGTGAGCCGAAACCGGTCATGCCGTATTCTTGCGAATAAAGCGTCCTGATGAGCCCCGCTGTGTCCCTTTCTTCTGTCCGGAATGGGGAAGCTCTTGTCATGTTTTGCGCACAGCCTGTGGTGCGCTTAAAGGGACCCTTCCTGAAAGTGGTCGTGGATGACACTGGCGTGTGGAAACACTGTGTGTGGAAACAATTCTTGCCCGAGGTATCGGATTTCCATGACCCCCTACTCACCTGTGGTCGCCGATTTGCTGCTGCAGAGATGTGGTCCAACACTGTGTGGAGAGACGCAGTCATTCAAGTTGTGTCTCCAGCGTGGTTGCCGCTTCGTGATGAGGTGGGGAGTAGGGGACTGAAGGACGCTTATTCCCCCAGCAAATCCGACGGAGACTCCTTCTGCAGCTCGTGTCATTTCAGCCAGGTGCATGATGGGACCAGTAGTCTGTGGCTAGGGACTGCTGGGTGTCGGCACAACGAGTTGCAGCTGGGCCCTTCACTATTTTGGTGGGAGGAGCTCTTTTAAATATTTTTGAGGACTCTTTGCAACGGACTGTGGCATTTGAGAAAGGCTGTGAGCCGAAACCGGTCATGCCGTATTCTTGCGAATAAAGCGTCCTGATGAGCCCCGCTGTGTCCCTTTCTTCTGTCCGGAATGGGGGAAGCTCTTGTCATGTTTTGCGCACAGCCTGTGGTGCGCTTAAAGGGACCCTTCCTGAAAGTGGTCGTGGATGACACTGGCGTGTGGAAACACTGTGTGTGGAAACAATTCTTGCCCGAGGTATCGGATTTCCATGACCCCCTACTCACCTGTGGTCGCCGATTTGCTGCTGCAGAGATGTGGTCCAACACTGTGTGGAGAGACGCAGTCATTCAAGTTGTGTCTCCAGCGTGGTTGCCGCTTCGTGATGAGGTGGGGAGTAGGGGACTGAAGGACGCTTATTCCCCCAGCAAATCCGACGGAGACTCCTTCTGCAGCTCGTGTCATTTCAGCCAGGTGCATGATGGGACCAGTAGTCTGTGGCTAGGGACTGCTGGGTGTCGGCACAACGAGTTGCAGCTGGGCCCTTCACTATTTTGGTGGGAGGAGCTCTTTTAAATATTTTTGAGGACTCTTTGCAACGGACTGTGGCATTTGAGAAAGGCTGTGAGCCGAAACCGGTCATGCCGTATTCTTGCGAATAAAGCGTCCTGATGAGCCCCGCTGTGTCCCTTTCTTCTGTCCGGAATGGGGAAGCTCTTGTCATATATATATATATATATATATATATATATATATATATATATATATATATATATATATATATATATATATATATATATATATATATAATATAAAGAAGATAGTTATCAGAAGAAAAGAACAGAACATCTTTGATACTATTAAAAGCAATCATGCAAAATGTAATTTAGCAAAAAATTGTAAAAAAAAATGCTAAAAATGTGTATATAAACTTTGTTTTTGAATTCAAAATTCTGTTATATAATATCGCACTGTACATAATTACAAACAAGTAAACAATGTTAATTCAAATAAATAACACTATAAATCTTTGATCAGCTATGTTATATATATTTTTAAAAAGTGATTATAATTATTTTACAAGTTTATAAAAATACATAAAAAAATCATAGAAAAAATAGTTAGAAACATCTTTTGATCAATACAATGGTTTAAAAAACCTTAGATATTCACTGAAAAAACCACAGGTTTCAGGGACATTATAGTTAGGAATTAACATTTAAAAAACCTTAGAAATTCACTGAAACAAAACACAGTTTTCAGGGACGTTATAGTTAAAAATTAGCATTTAAAAAACCTTAGAAATTCACTGAAAAACCCACAGGTTTTAGTGACGTTATAGTTAGGAATCAGCATTTCAAAAACCTTAGATATTCACTGAGAAAACACAGCTTTCAGGGATGTTATAGTTAGGCTGACATTTCACTCAAACAAAACCAGAGAAATTCAGCCATTATAGTTAGCTGAGCTAACTATAACTCGCGCCCCTGCAATGCACTGCTGATGACGTCACATATTACATCACTCATGACATGGTCAGTGACATCACTGACAACATCACTGATGACATCTCAAATGACATCACTGATGACATCATCCACATAATCTCTGATGCACCTAGTTACACCCCAATATAAGCTATTATACAACTACTCCAAATTTCAGACAAACATTCTTGTAACCATTGGCACACTGATACTAGTACGTACATACCCACTCACTGATTGACAGGTCTACATACACAATCAGTCACTCACCCGTACAGGCACTCAGTCACTCACCAATACAGCTGCTGAGATATCCACTCATATACCCATATAGCCACTCATACACCATCAGTCACCCATAGAGCTACTCATACACCTACTCACTCACCCAAGCACTCAACGACACAGCCACTTACTCATCCATGCAGAAACATACACACACTCACTACTCATACATATACTAACAAATACTTACTCTCCTTACAGTCACTGACACAAGAGCACACTCACCCATACAGCCAATTTCATAATCACTCACTCACACATACAGTCACTTACATGCTCAAACAATCACATATTCTGCCTTTCACATATGCAGTTATTCAGCCACTGAGACATCCATTCACTCACCTACACAGTCATACGCACACTCACTCACCCATACTGTCCTTCACAGATGCATTCATGAAACCATATACCCAGGATTCACCCACTCATACATACATGCTGGGAGTCACACACCCCCTCACCCACCCACACAGACACTCAGGCACCCATACAGGTACTCAGAAAACTAAACAATAACCCATATAGACACTCATGTACCTACTCACCAACCCATGCATCCACTTAGACACCCACTGACTGACACACATATTCACACTGATTAATCACTCACCCATACATTCACTAAGACATGTTTAATCACTCACTTATACAGTCAGTCACGCACCCACTAAATCATCCATACAGACACTCATACACCCACTCATTCTTTAAATATACCTTGGCATATATATATATAACATTCTTAAAATTTTGAGAAACACTCAGTCACTGGATGATGTAATCAGTGATGCCATCAGTGATGTCATTTGAGATGTCATCAGTGATGTCATCAGTGATGTCACTGACCACGTCATGAGTGATGTAATATGTAACGTCATCAGCAGTGCATTGCAGGGGCGCGAGTTATAGTTAGCTCAGCTAACTATAACCGCTGAATAATTTTCTCTGGTTTTGTATGAGTAAAATGTCAGACTAACTATAACGTCCCTGAAACCTGTGCTTTTTTCAGTGAATAAATATATATATATTACCTACTGGCGGTCGCCAGTAGGTAGCTATAGTTAGGACCTAGTTTCCATAGGAAAAGCCTTTTTTGATTTGCCAATATCTTTGGCGCTGTTTGACGAATCTTCGCGAATTTTTCAAAACTAATGGGGCGCTCCAGTCAGCTCCTGTCTTGAACGTTTTGGGGTGATTCGTCAAGCGGGGGCCGAGGAAAAAGGGGGGTCCCAAAACATGTTTTCTAAATGTTAATTTCCATAGGAAACTTTTGACAAAGCTACAGTCCGAACTGCTGAAAGGAATTACACCAAGTGTGGTAAAAAGGTGGCTCTTGGTTCAGAAAGGTTGCTTTTTAAAAAATGGTATACATCTGTTCAGTAGTTCCTGAGAAATTCAAAAATAAAAAGCCAGGTCCGTGGGCAATGTATAATTGTTATGTGGGGGCCCACGGGGGGCCCCGCAGCCCCGGGGACTGCCACCTCCCCGGGGCTTTTCATAAAAAAATGCGTGGGGGGGCTCATGCCCCCCATGCTGCCCTGGGGACCACCACGTACCCGGGGCATTACTTTAATAATATGTGGGGGGCCTCACGGGCCCCCCTAAACCCGGGGGCCATCATCTCCCCAGGGCTTTAATTCCAAAATGCGAAGGGAGGGGGGCCGCACGGCCCCCCTCCTGGAGCCCTCCTTGGCCCTAGGGACTGCTACCCCCAGGGCGGGCTCCAGCAATGTCCCGGGTCACCCACCCCCAGACATTGCAGTTTGCTATGGCAGGGCAGGAGCACTGCTCCTGCCCTGCCATTGCAAACAGTGTACTCGCTTTGAACAAGCAAGAGCACTTTGCTCTCGCTTGTTCAAAGCGAGTACACTTTGCTTTTTACCACCAGGGAGATGCATGTTAGCAGCTCCCTGGGGGTAAAAAAAACATGCCGGACCCTGCAGGAGGCAGGAGCCGGCCGGGACCGCGGGGGCCTTCAGGATCCCCCCACGGTCCCTTTAAAGATGGCCATGCCCCGGGGGATGGGGTCCCCGGGGCCAAAATGGCCCAGGAGTGGGGCCACCCAGCCCCCTCCCTGAAATTCTTTTTAAAAATAAAATGGCCAAGTCCCGGGGGATGGGGTCCCTGGGGCTGCAATCGGCCAGGGGAGGGGGGCCACGCTGTCCCCCTCCCTGAAAAAGAAATACATTTTTTTTTTAATGGCCAAGGCCCGGGGATGGGGTCCCCGGGGCCAAAAATGGCCTGGGAGGGAGGCCGCTCGGCTCCCCTCCCTTAAAACTAAAAAAAAAAAAAATGGCCGGGCATATGCACAGGCCTAGCTCCGGGGGATGGGGTCCTCGGGCCAGAATCGGCCTCGGGAGGGGGGGCCATGCCCCCCCTTTGTATTTTTTTTTTTTTTTAAATGAAAAGTGGGTCTGGCCCTGAGGGATGGGGTCCCCGGGGCCCAAAAGAGTTTAAAAAAAAGAAAGAAACCGCCGGAGGCCCTGACCCCTCCCTGCACCACTGTGCAAACGCACCTCGTGGGGCGTTCTGGGTTGGGGCATTAAGTCCCCTTTGATCCTAAGGGTCCTTAGGGGCCAACTAGCCCACCAGGTGCCTCCAGTAAGCCCCACACAGTGGGATTGCTGAGAGGTAATCTGAGGCCACGCCCTTTTTACAACACAAACACACCTCTTGGCGCACTGCTGGAGGGGCGATGAGGTCCCCATGTGTAAGCAGGTCAAACCTAGAATGCAGTGTTAAAACGAGAGCACATTAAATCTTACAGGAGTACGCAGTAGAATAATATCAATAATAATAATAATCAATTTCCAGTTAGATTGAAAGCTTAGTGTTTTTGTGTTTGTGTTTGTAAAAACAGGTATAGAGGTATTGACCAAGAATAAGGTACCGGGTCCAGATGGGATCTCCCCAGAATTGTTCCGGAGTAACATTGATGTGTGGGTCCCAATTCTGACCAGGGTCTTGAATACGGCGGTGTCATATGATATGCCCCAGTCGTGGTCCACTGCTACTATTGTCCCTATTTATAAGAAGGGAGATAGGGATAATCCCAACTGCTACCGACCCATATCCTTGATAGATTCGACCATCAAGGTTATGGGGCGGGTCATATTAAATAGGTTAGTGGAGTGGGCTGATAAAAACCAAATTATCTCGGAGGCTCAATATGGCTTCCGAGCAGGCAAATCTACAGTGGGCCAATGCCTGAACCTCTATTTACTGATATCAAAATATACAATTGCCAAACTGGGAGCCATTTATTTAGGCTTTATGGATCTCACTGCAACTTTTGATAGGGTGAACCGTAGTAAACTGTGGTCCTTGCTAGATGAAAAAGGGTTGGAGCGAGCAGTAATAAACGCCCTGATGACGTTATATGCTCATACTTCAGCTGCAGTCAGATTCACACAAGAGGGGGGATTTAAAGATAGTTTCAAATGCTCATGAGGTTTGCGCCAAGGCTGTATTCTAGCCCCTTTTTTATTTACGCTGTATATCAATGGGCTAGAATCGGCCTTGATATCCCTGCAGGCCGATACACCAAGAATAGGCAGCAGATCAGTACCAGTATTATTGTATGCAGACGATGCTGTGCTTATCGCTCGCACCCCAAGAGCATTGCAAGTTTTAATTGATGGGTTTGTTTCATTCATGAAGGGGCTGGATTTGTCCCCCAATTACGCCAAGTCATTTGTGATGGAAGTGGGCTGCCGAGGGAACAGCACGAAATCATACAAGGCAGGCTCTTCTAGCATAGCCAAAGTCCCAGCCTTCATATACCTGGGTGTTTTATTTGACGCAAAAATAAATTGGAACCCCTTGAAGGAAGAGAAGGTACTGGATATGAAGAAAACTATGGGAGCCATTGCAAACTATGCACATAGATTAGGTACATGGTCGCCTGGGGTGATTTTAAAATTATATCAATCAATGGGTATCTCTAAGGCTTTGTATGCGAGCGAGATCTGGGGTTACAAGGCAGTGGATCATGCTCTCAAAATCCCCTGGCTAAGATATATCAAGGATACAATTAATGCTCTAGGTAGAATAGACATTTTTACAAAATATAGAACAGTAAAGAAAGAGGACAAAAAACTAATTAATGAACTTTTTTTCAAGAAAGTTATTGCCGAGCGCAAAAGAAATGAACTGATTAAGCCAACAGTTAGAGCACATGCCTTAGTTAAATCAGTGTTGGGAATGGAGCAATACCTCACTATTTTAACCAGCGCTTATGATCGTTTTTTAATTACCCGTTTTAGATTTAACATGTTCCATCATTTAGTGGCCTCTCCTTTGGGCTTTGTAGCACGAGCCGAGGATAGAGGGCCCTATGGCTGCGACAATAGGTCTCCACAGGATATTTTACACTTCGTCTTTTTATGCAAATATTTTACGTTTACCAGGCGACTGTATCTTAAACCCTATCTAAAAGAAATGGGACTTAGACAGGCACGAATTGCACTTTTGCACATGCAACTTTTGCAGAACTAACGCACTTTATTTGTGGTTGCGTATTTTTTAAGAGCAATGATGAGATCTAGGAAATCCAGACATGACTGAGACATAGAGGGGTGTATGTGAACGGTTTCATGTTGACATAAGACTTTGTGGGGAAAACAGTTAGCACTTTCAGTCGTGTATAAGCTAGTGCTCCTGCAAGATGAGAGTCTACTGTGATGTCATTGTAGAGATGTGAAGAATAATGAAATATGCTTTTTAATGAATTTGATATTGTTTTAATGTATTGTATCTTTTAAGGCTGTGTTCACTGCCGAATAAAGATTGTTAATCTATCTAAATGTAGAAAGACTATCCTTATATGAAATTTCAGAAGCAAACTGATTGGAATTACAGTCATGGTTTTAACCGACTTTTGTATTATCAAGTAGTTTATAACTAAAGTTATTTTTATCCAGTGTTTAAGCATGTACTGTATTTGTATTTTAAATGTATGCTTTTATGATTTTCTTGCACAAAAATTGAATAAATCTCTTTTTAATTGATTGAACCAGTATCATTCTAGTATTAAACATGTTTGGTACAACAATCATTAGACAGAAACAGATATATAACAGTAAATATATTCAGGCATATCAGCACATGGCAGTAATTAGGCATACTACTACAATGCAAACTCTACCTAAGTGTACCTAAGTGTACCTAGCATGTATGTGGGTGTAAAGCCAAGAATCCACTAGGAAAGAGCCACCCCCATTACCTGATGGGAGAGAACGAAGGATACCGTCTTGGTCTCGAGTTGGACACCCCGCAAGGGATGTCATACCACTGTGTGCTGGAGCATCTGCAGGCAGCGACCTCACCGTTTAGTGTCAGCGTGAAGCTTCTCCTCTGCCTATCTAGTGTTGGTATGGGTAAAGATAGCCTCAGGGTTCCTTACATAATCGACGTGTTGTGACTATGATCATGCAAATGAGCTTAGAACACTACCTGCGATTATGCAAATTAATTATTTCGCCCTAGGATGAAGATGACCCTGACATTTTACACAGAATAAGTTCATGCTGTTACGTACGTCATGAGCAGGGACTTTTCTAAAAATCCTCAGGCATAATACATTTGGCTAGTTTCCAAGTAACTGCTCTACATTTATTCAGCACATAACTGGGTAAAAGGTCAGAGCCAGAAGAGTTATGCAGTGCAAGGTAGGACAAATGTAGGTAAAAGGTTGTGTAGCTACCTAGGCCTATATTGGGGTATATTGGGGTTCAAAACAGAATGTCTTAGTGTACCCGTACGTCTGTGTGTGTTTGAACATATGAATGTGTCTTTATATCAGAGGTGTGTAATTTTTGTGTCCAAGTATGTTCATGTTTGTGGCTAGAACTTTGGTTTGTAACTCATGATTTATTCAATGCATAACCCTGTTTCTCTATGAGATTGTTTATTAATATGGGTTTTAACGTGCCAGGATCTGGATTCTATTTTTTCCCTTACAGTGTGTTTTTGTTGACGTTCACTTATGTTCTTTCTTCTTTATATTTTTGTTTGTATCCAAGTAAGCAATAGTTTACAAAAGTGTGCTCCCTGGTATGCCACACTGTTGGACTGATTCAGAAAGGGCCTCTGCACTGATGGCAGAGGCCCCACAGTCGTGGGAGAGTCTGAACACTCAGGGCGAAATCTCCTGAATGAGAATTCTCATTGTGGAGACTGCCAGAGTGACTTTCCCACAACTGCGGTGAGTGCGGCAGCCATTTCTAAATAAGGCCCACTGTGCTTCCATGCATATGTTAGTCTCTGTCTGAATCTGTCTGCAGCGCTCATATTGTGCTAATGTTGTACCTGAGTGACCCTCAGACTATATCGCTTTGCCTGTGAGTTTGAGTGTGTGTGTGCATGCGTGAGAGAGAGAGAGAGTGTGTGTAGGATTGTGAAAATATGTGTTCTCGTGTGTGTCTCTGAGTGTGTCTCTGTGCTATGTGATTCTGGGTCTGCGAAAGCAGTTTTCCGAAATGTGGGTCTGAATATGACACTATCCTTCTGTCTGTTTGAATGTGTGTCTGAGTGAGTGGTGTGTTACAAATATGTGTTCCTGCATGTGTCTCTTAGTCTGTCTCTATACTTACAGGTGTCTGTGATAATGGTAAATGGCAGTTTGAGGGTTGATTGTTGTTTTTTTCTCATAATATATGTTTATATAATTTTATGCAATTTTGTTTTTTATAGATGCAATGCTCTCAACAGTGATGTAATTGGTGAAGTCATAAGCGCTGCCATCAATGATGTCAATTATGATATTATCAGTGTTTTTATGTGTGATGTCATACACAGCACAAGAAGATGGCCTGAGTTATGGTTTGTGCTATGAACCATAACTGTTGAATTTTACTGGTTTTAGCTGCTTGAGCCAGAACCATAACTTATTTTCTAACTATTGTTTTTTTCAATTAATTTTAGGTTTTTATCATAATATTAGATGGTTAAATGAAAATATTTAAATATAAGATGACTTTGTAGTTTGTATGTTTATACAGTTACATAGTACCTCTTTTCATTTAATTTGCAGCAAATATTTGAGAATGTTTATTCCTTTAATCTTCCAAGTGTGTCATTTTGAATTATATAAAATACGTTCAGCACTTTTGTTGTGACTCCATTGTTGAGCGACCCTTGACCCTGCTTGGTAGGTCGCTCCCCCTCCGCACAGCTCCGCCTGTGTGTCCCTGCCCCAGCTGCCGCTGCTGAGGAAGTTCGAGGCCCTCCTCCACCCGCAGGATACCACCTGCGCCTCATCCCTGGTGGCCAGTGGTAGGCCGTAGGTTTGTATTTCTCTGCTTGACGTTATTGTCTGCCTTATTGTATCCTTGTTTGCCTCCTATTGTATCCTTGTTTGCCTTTTTTGCCT
Organism: Calotriton arnoldi; assembly: GCA_963921515.1. Lineage (NCBI taxonomy): Eukaryota > Metazoa > Chordata > Amphibia > Caudata > Salamandridae > Calotriton > Calotriton arnoldi. The sequence continues at coordinate 95,829 of CAWUFW010009482.1, read as the reverse complement.
TTACTGTTTGCCTTCTGTTCCCCTCGTTGCCCCCGTGTGTTTGAGCCCGTTTTGCCTTCTGTTCCCCTCGTTGCCCCCGTGTCTTTGAGCCCGTTTTGCCTTCTGTTCCCCTCGTTGCCCCTGTATTTGTGTGCCTTCTGTGCCCATTTTTGCCTTCTGTACCCCTCGTTGCCCCCGTGTGTTTGAGCCCGTTTTTGCCTTTTGTACCCCTCGTTTCCCCGTGTTTTTGAGCCCGTTTTTGCCTTCTGTACCCCTCATTGCCCCCGTGTTTTTGAGCCCATTGTTGCCTTCTGCTCCCTTCGTTGCCCATTTTTGCCTTCTGTTCCCCTCGTTACCCCTCACCGATCCCGCCGCTGCGTCCCCTGCGGCCCCGCCCCCCTGACCGCCCATTTGCTGCCCCTGCCCTGCCTCCCAGCTGCTCCTCCTTCCCACCTCCCCATATATGGCGGCCGCGCGCAGCAGGCGCGCCAAAGGCAAGCCCGTCTGCACCCGTCCGCGCCTGGACCGCGCCCAGCGCCAGAACCCCTGGTGCCCGCGCCCGCCACGATGCCCGGCTCCGCTACGACTCCAGCACCCTCCAAGCACTCAACACCAGACGACGATCACGCACCTGCTTCCTGGCCGCCCCGAGGAGCACCCAAGGACCCTTCTCCTGCCAGAACTGCAGCTTCACCAGCACCCAGCCCGCCAACCCGCCAACCAGGAACAAACCCAACCACCTCAGTTGCATTCTTCTCAACACCTGCTCTGCCCGCAAACACACCGTCGAACTCTGGGACCTACTCAACTCAACCTCCCCTGACGTCGCATTCCTGACGGAGACCTGGCTGAACCCCTCCTCGGCACCCGACATCGCCATTGCCATCCCGGAAGGCTACAAGATCTCCTGCAGGGACCGCACCAACGGAGTAGGAGGAGGAATCGCCATCGTCCACAGGAACACTCTCAGAGTCTCGACCAACAACGACGACACCCCAGCACCGCCGAACACCTGCACTTCCAGATCCACAGCGACCCCAACACCACCCTCAGAGGAACCCTCATCTACAGACCCCCCGGACCTCGACCACAGTTCACCGACTCCATCACCGACTTCGTCAGCCCTCACGCCCTCGCCTCCACGGACTACATCCTCCTCAGGGACCTGAACTTCTACCTCGAGAACAACAACGACACCAACTCTACCACCCTGATCGACAACCTCGACAACCTCGGACTCAGACAACTCGTCACAACTCCCACCCACTCCGCCGGCCCCACGCTTGACCCCATCTTCTCCGCAAGCTCCCACGTCACCTTCAGTCACACCACTGAACTCCACTGGACCGACCATCGCTGCATCCACTTCACCTTCCAGAAAGCCACCACGCACCACCGCACCCAACAGATGCCTCGCCGCTGCTGGAGCAAAGTCACCGAAGACCAGCCAACCACCACCCTAGCCCGGTGCCCACCAGCCGACCCCACCGACCCCGACACTGCCGCCCGCAACCTCAGACAGTGGATCGACGACTGCGCCAACACCCTCGCCCCGCTCAAGAAACCCCCCAACAGCCACACCAGCAAGAAAGCCAGCTGGTTCACTGAAGACCTCCGGGCCTCCAAGCAAACCTGCCGAAAGCTAGAGAAGAACTGGCACCGCAAACAAACACCTGACAGCTACGCAGCCCACAAGAACGCCACCCGCAGACACCATCACCTCATCAGATCCGCCAAAAGGGCCTCCTTCAAAGACCGCCTAGACAACAACGCACACAACAGCAAAGAGCTCTTCAACATCGTAAAGGAACTCTCTAACCCCAGCTCCAACACCAACGACATCCCAACTTCGCAAGACCTATGCAACTCGTTGGCTGCCTTCTTCCATCGCAAGATTGCTGACATCCACGACAGCTTCAACACCACGATCGCCCCGACAACCACTGAGATCCCCGCCCCCACGACCAACATCCGCACCAACCGCCTGCTCTCCTGGACTAACATAAACGACGACGACACCATCAAGATCATGAACACCATCCACTCCGGATCTCCGTCAGACCCATGCCCACACCACATCTTCAACAAAGCCAGCACCACCATCGCACCCCATCTCCGGAAAGCCATCAACATCTCCTTTGAGACAGCAACCTTCCCGGATAGCTGGAAGCACGCCGAGATCAACGCCTTACTCAAGAAACCCAAGGCGGACCCCAAGGACCTCAAGAACTTCCGGCCCATCTCCCTACTCCCGTTCCCGGCGAAGGTCATCGAGAAGACCGTCAACAAACAACTGACCCACTACCTCGAGGACAACAGCATCCTGGACCCGTCCCAGTCCGGGTTTCGCAACAACCACAGCACTGAAACTGCCCTCATTGCCGCCACCGATGACATCAGGACCCTGCTAGACAACGGAGAGACCGCGGCCCTCATCCTCCTGGACCTGTCAGCCGCCTTCGACACGGTATGCCAACACACACTACGCACACGCCTCCACGACACCGGAATCCAAGAGAAGGCCCTGGACTGGACCACCTCCTTCCTCTCCGGCAGAACACAGAGCGTCCGCCTCCCCCCCTTCCGCTCCAAGGCCACCGAGATCCTCTGCGGCGTACCCCAGGGCTCATCCCTCAGCCCAAAGCTGTTCAACATCTACATGGCACCACTCGCCCACGTCGCCCGACTGCACGACCTCAACATCATCTCTTATGCCGGTGACACCCAGCTGATTCTCTCCCTCACCAAAGACCCCCACACCGCCAAAACAAACCTCCATGAAGGAATGAAGGCCGTCGCCGAATGGATGAGGAACAGCCGACTGAAGCTGAACTCTGACAAGACGGAGGTCCTCATTCTCGGATCCACCCCCTCGGCCTGGGATGACTCATGGTGGCCGACCGCACTGGGAGCAGCCCCAACACCCACCGACCACGCACGCAACCTAGGAGTCATCCTCGACTCCACCCTCTCCATGACTAAGCAGGTCAATGCCGTCTCTTCGCCTGCTTCAACACCCTCCGCATGCTCTGCAAGATATACAAGTGGATCCCCACCGAAACAAGAAGAACGGTCACCCAGGCCCTCGTCAGCAGCAGGCTGGACTACGGAAACGCTGGAGCCTCGGCCAAACTCCTGAAACGGCTGCAAAGCATCCAGAACGCCTCTGCACGCCTGATCCTCGACATCCCTCGCCGCAGCCACATCACCCCTCACCTGAGAAACCTGCACTGGCTCCCCGTCAACAAGAGGATAACCTTCAAGCTCCTCACCCACGCACACAAGGCACTGCACAACACCGGACCTGCGTACCTCAACAGATGACTCAGCCTCTACACCCCCGCCTGCCAGCTTCGCTCCGCCGACCTCGCCACAATACCCCGCATCCGAAAAGCGACCTCCGGCGGCAGATCCTTCTCCCACCTCGCCGCCAGATCCTTCTCCCACCTCGCCGCCAAAACCTGGAACACCCTCCCCATCCGCCTACGGCAGACCCAAGACCTGCTGACCTTCAGAAGACTCCTGAAGACCTGGCTCTTCGAGCAGTAGCAGCACCCCTCCCCTCCCCCTCAGCGCCTTGAGACCCTCACGGGTATGTAGTGCGCTCTACAAATGCTATGATTGATTGTGTCACTGAGTCAATGAGGGTGAGCATGTTCAGGTACCTATGTGTGCCCCTTAAGGGTCTGTCTCAGTAAGTGGCAGAAGACGAACTCATGCCCTGTGTGCGATTCTGACTTTGTCAATGTGCCTTTAACTCTATTGGTGTGTCAGTGAGTCAATGAGAGTAAGCCTTTTCCAGTTCTTCAGTGTGCATCTGAATGAGAAACAATGGTAAACATGTGTTCCTAAGTATGACTCTGACTATGTCACTGTGCCTTTCACTCTGGTGTGTCACTGAGTCAATGAACGTTAGAATGTTCAGGTTCCTCTGCGTATTTGAGTGAGTGGGAGTAGGTGAACACATGTCTCTGTGTGAGACTCTTACTGTGTCACCTTTCTTTCCATTGATGGTTCATTTGGAGAATGAGGGTGAGCGTATTCAGGTCCCTAATTGTACCCTACAGTGGGCATCTGGGAGAGTGCTGATTATCAACCACATGGCCCTGTGTGTGACTCTGGCTATGTCACTATGGCTTTCACTCCACTGGTGGGGCACTGAGTCAATGATGGTGAGAATTTTCAAGGTCCTTAAGAGTGCATCTGAGGGAGTGCGATGAGTGAAGGCATGTCCCTATGTATGACTGACACTGTGCCTTTCACTCCATTGGTGTGTCACTGAGTCAAGGATGGTGATTGTTGGTCCTGATACTTTTTTACAGGGTCTCCATCAGGCTTTTGCCATCTGTTGCTGAACCCATTGTTGTTGGCATTAGGACTCTGTTCACTTTTTTCCATGCTAACCAGTGGTAAAGGGCTTGTGCTCTCTCTGAACCAGGGTACAATTGGCATCTACCTGACTGGTACATTTAATTTACTCGTACGTCCCAAGGAAATGGTTCTACATATACCCACGGCCAGTAAATTAAATGCTACTAGTGGGCCTGCAATACTCATTGTCTCACCTAGGCCCTAAAGGCTCCTAGTGCAGGGTGCATTATATTTAAAAAGTAGGGCATGTGTGTTTAAGTTTTACATGCCCTGGAAGGGAAATACTCCTAAAGTCATTTTTCACTGTTGTAAGGCCGATCTCTCCCATTGACTAACACTGGGTTACCTTATTACATTTATCAAGTGACAACTTTGGATTGGGAGCAGATAGAGATATGCTGTTTACTCTCAATTTAGTTGTCATTTATAATCCATTTTAATGGTAAAGTCGAATTTTAACTCATAATTCTGAAAATACAGCTTTTAAAATGTTAGCATTTTCTTGTCCCGGCCATTTGTGCTTTCTGCCAATACCCTGGGTCACATGACTGTGAATGGTTCTACTGTTGGGTTGTGCATATTCCTTTTAAACAGTAGCACAAAGGGGGCTTAGGTGTGGACAGGATGGGCCATCGTGACATGATGACCAGGGACTGGCTGTACAGAGTCCCACTTTCGCATCAAAGGACTTTGCCTCCAGCAAACACAAGGAAACCTGGCACCAGGCCTGCCCTGCCTTTTGTCACCCCCTGCTAGTCTGGAGCCTTAATGGGGGATGGGGAAGAACTTTCCAGAACCATTTGTGGGGGAAGGACAGGGAGTCCACCCACACAAAGGTTGGCACCAGGTATAAATATTAACCTCCAGAGCCACTCATCAGGACACTTGGACCTGTGGAAGATTAAGAAGTAGGACCACCCTGCTTTTGGAAGTACTGTCCTGCTACTTAATCACAGGATCACCTGAGTGACTCCAAGGACTAGCTGGATGGCCACCTGTGTGATCTACAGTGTACTTCAAGCTCCAGAGACCCTGCAACTTCCCTACCTGCAGCTTTCGGTCCCTACTGTAGTGAGCCCCGAAGTAAAGCCGCCCAAGGTAAGACCCTTGGCTTGGTGGTAAAGTGGCCTCCTCCTACCAAAACCTAGTGTTAAGAAAAGTTTTCAGCAAACCCTGCTGTGAGAACCAACAGGAGACTGGGCCTACCGGCAAGCGGATCCCCCGAAGTGCTGGAGATTTATAACTTTCAGGAATTGTTAAGGGCACTACAATCACAGGTTTATAAGCGCATTCCTGGAAAACCTTTGTCAATTCTATTTTTGTACGATCAAATATATACATCTATTTTGTATGGATAAATCAATATTTGAGGGTTTTAAAGTCCAATGTAAGATTAGTGCATATGAGTTTTTAGATTTGTTCTGTGTGATGAAATGTATGATTTTTTTAGCCTTTTAATCATAATTTGTGTATATTGTGTTTTTATGGTCAAAATTTGGCCGAATAAAGTTTGTTTGACTTTATACATGTATAGTTGCTTATATCAATGTCTGCTCAGCAGGTGCAATGCTCTACATTTTCTTTTTCTTTAATAGAGAACTGTTTTTCTTTATGGAGACACCCTTCCCCAAAAATTCAATAAATTTTGGAATTGATCACTTCTCCTTCCCTCCCTTAGAGTAGATAGTTGAACTATTGAAGGATTGCAAGGATCTTGTGAATACCTGCAAATGTGTACATTTGTGAGAGTGTACAAACTCACAGGTAACCCTGTTTTAATGCTATATTGATTTTGGATTCTTGAGGTTAGAAGCAGAACTGTGCACTTCAGATTAAACTGTTTTACAATCAATCCTGCCAGTTTTGTACTGATCCTGACCTTTTCTTAATCCCCCTTGTTCATACCTAGAAAAAGCTGTGTAAAAATCAAGACATACAGCAAATAATGAGAAATGTTTCTTCCTGAATTGTTTGAACCACAGTCTACAGAATAAATACCTTGCCCACCGTTGACAGGCATTGTGTGTAAAGCCGCCCTGATTGGAATGTTTTTAAAAAAAATACATTCAACCATCGAACATGATGAGATGTATTTGCGTTAAAGATTGTTGCCGCTACACCTTGCTTTTGGTGCCTTTTACCACTCCTGTTAGGGGAAAAGGATTTTATTTCTCAGCAATTTAGGTTTTTCCCGCAAATTTGCTGCATGTTGTAGCAGCTTTATCAGAATGGAAGCCCAGCAGCATACCCTCACCATATTGCATGTGTTATTGCATCAAAATAATACTGCATCCACCACATTGACCTAACTATTAAATTGCATGGCAAATAGAGGCAGTGCTAAGAAGAGTAAATCTATACTTACCATGACTATTTAGTGGATGTGATATTTTTGTAGTTTGATATTTTTTAGCTCAATATAGTGTTATATGACTAGACTCACTTTCTGAGTAGCCCTCAACAACCTCATTTGGGAGTAAGTTAGGTAACAATGCCTGTTTTGATTTTAGGAACATTCTTATACCCACAGATCCTCTGAGAACAACTAAGTTATACTTCATGTTTTTCTTACAATTGGGGAAGAGCTCCCTCAAGCGGGGGAATGACTGATCATTTTGTGTGCAAGTTAATAAACTTATCTTAACTGATCATGCAGTTTTCTTTTTTAGGTTACCTTTTTTTACTAGTAGTATGAATCAATAATACAATAAATGTGCCATACTGTCAAGACAAGAATAACAATAAAACTCTGTTAAAATCTAATCGTCACATTTATCAAAAAACAAATACCAATATAATAGCCGGAAAAGCAAACTGTCCAATGCCTAATAAATTGGCAAACACTGAAATATAATACATATTAATATGAAAGAATTAAAGGAAGAGAATGTGGAGACGGAAGGATAGAAAGAGAGAGAGTATGGAGAAGAAATGAGCAAGCATGAATTAATTGCAATGGAGAAAAATTAAGAAGAGACTATTGCAAATACTAGATTTCAATACATAGATTATAATTATAACTGATGCATGAGAGACTGTAGAAGGGAGCCAAAATTTAGGCGGGCCAAACATGAACAATTTATGATTGTGAGAAAAAGTGGCAATGAGTGCTGATTCTAATCTAAACCATAACATATAATTACTTGTAGGTAAGTCAGCTACAAAACGATATATTTGCTTAATGAAAAAGGCTTTGTGATATTATATAAACTCAAGGAATTTTATGCCTCCTTGATCTTTAGAAAGCTTTAATCTTCTTAAAGAGACCCAAGCTTTTTTCTATTCCAAAGAAATATAGAGAAAGAATAGTATATATTTTAGAGAAAAAAGTTTTTGGAAGCCTAATTGATAACATCATCATAGAAAATGTTTAATTGGTAGGATCATCATTTTGATTGTGTCTAGCCTACCCCACCAAGAGAGTTATAAAAGAAATCATTGTTATATGAGAGTAACTGCTTTAGAGGGTTAATTGATCAAGATTTAATTTAATAGTATCCCTAATAGTACTACTGTACCATATTCCAAGACATTTGATTTTCAAAGGGCCCATGATAATCTGCTGGCACAAATGTTTCTTTCGTACTGAATATATTGAGGGAAGTATACCCCTCACTTGCCTATATTAGGTATGTATTTAGAGAGTACAGAAAAAGAAATCAACTCCTTGAAAAAAAGCAGGTAGCAAAGGCTATGGATTAGATACAAAAATCAATATATAATCTGTATAAGCTGTGAGTCTAATATGCTGATTTTGTACCTTAAAATCAGTAAAATAGTTCAAGGCTTTAATATTTAATAAAAAGGTTCCATTGCTAAAATAAAAAGTAAGGGAGGTAAGAGACAACTTTGCCTAGTGACTCTTTATGGAGAGAAGTAAATGGACTGAACTCCAATCACGAATGCAGACGATTGAGGAGCAGAATATAGTAGTGAGATGATTTTTGAGAAACTGGGTACAAAGCCATGCCATTTAAGAACTTTCATAAGGAATATTCAATTGACACTATCAAAAGCTTTTCCACATCCAATGTGATACCAGTCATCGAATAGTTTAGCTTGACAGCTTTATTTATGATATTATGAAAAGTGCAAGACTTATCTGCAATATTCTTCTCTTCAATAAAGTCCAATTGTTCTGTTCTGATAAGCATTAGCAAAATATTTTCTAATCTTAATGCTAAAGCTTTGCAAATATTTTACAGTCAATACTAATTAAAGAGATTCACCTATAGTTTTGGCATAGTGAGGTATCTTTATGTTTTTTAGGAATGAGACCGATCATAGCTTTAGTAAAGGAGCCATAAGAATTGTGTGAATTGGAAAAGTTATCTATTAAAGTGAATAATTTAGGGATTAAAGTATTACAGAATTGTAACAGCAATTCCACAGTGAACCCATCTGGGCCAGGGGCTTTGTCAGTGCATAATATTTGTAAAGTGATAAGCAACTCCTCCTGAGCTCAATAAATCTCGAAGTAAGTAAAATCAGTATAGTTAGTGCAAGTACTTTTACAGGAGGCAAATTACATTTCCATTGAATTCTCAGAAGGGGTAATTTCAGTTGTATATGATTGACTATAAAAGTTGGCAAAATAGTCAGCTATATCTGAGTTCTGGAATGCTCTATGACCATTTTTATGAACATTCAATTATATTACATATTTTTCTTTTTCAAATTTAAGACAGTTAGCTAAAATGGAGTCATATTTTCTCCTTCCAACATAAAATCTAGCATTGTGCTGCAACAAGTAACCACATTTCTTTTCAGTGGAGCATTAATTAAATTGGATTTTGGCTTTAACTAACTTTTCCAAGACTGCAGTTTTATATTTTGATAAATAGTATTTAAGTTCCAATGTTTAATTATAGCTTAAGTTTAATAGTCTTTTTCCACTTGTTTACGTTTAAATGAGGTGTAATTAATTATGAAACCTCTAGAGGCCACTTTAAAAGCATCCCACACCATATGAATAGGAGAATCATTGGAAGAATTAAATTCAAAGAATTATTTAGCAAAAGCCTCAAAACCCTTTATAAATTATGGATAATTTAATAGAATATTTTTTAATCTCCCACCTAGTAGACTTAGCCAGTTTATGGTTTATGTCAAAATCGGACCAAACCGGGGCATGTTCAGAAATCAGTATGGTACCGATCTCTGCATTAATTAAACATTGTGTCATTCCATGGCCAATAAATTAGTAATCTATTCTCGATTGTGAATGATGGAGTGGTGAATAAAATGATTACTCCCTGACATCAAGGTTAAGCAGGTGCCATGAATGATTGAGAGCCCATTGAAAGATTACCAATTTGAAGGCCTTGTGGGCGTTAGTGGGATCAAATTTAGCCGATGACTTTTTATCTAATATAGGGTCAATAAATTGGTTACTGTCCCTGTCTGAAATAAAATTATCCTCTGAACATTCCCATATCTTAGTAGTGGATTTGTACTGTTTGGATAATAAATATTAATTATACAGTAAGTAGTATTCTCTAGTTTGAATTTAATAAGAGCCCATCGGCCATCAGAATCATTTCCCAGCAAACAAATATGCATGTATAAATGTTTATAACATAGGATCACCACACCATCCTTATTATCAATTGATGGGGAGTACTCCACTTCTCTAACACATTGTTTTTGTTAGGGTGGTGTGTCTCCTGTAACAAAGCTATGTGGCCTTTAAGTTTGGATAAGTGCATTAATACTCTTTGTCCTTTGACTGGCGTTTCCAGTCCTTTAACATACCATGGGATAACACTAAGATTGATTATACTCAAATCAACATATTAATATAACTATTGTCTTGTGAGTATATACACAGGAAAAGTCCATAGAAAAGGGAAAGAAATGAGAAAGAACAGAAAGGAAAGGGAATTTTGTGGGAGGTTTAATCCCCATCATGACAAAGGACAATCAAAAGGGTGACTGTAGGAAAGTGCCCCTTTTCGACATGGTCACCCCCACATTTTGCATGCTATTTGATGTGATTTCAACTGGAAGTGCACTGGGTACCTGCTTAGCAGGCCCTCAGTGACAGATTTCTTTCCCAATACTGTGTGAGTGTACCCCAATTGGCAATACCTTTGGCACTCCCTGTAAGTCCCTAGTAAGTGATATACCTGGTACCTAGGGCAAGGACGCTAAAGAGGGTCCATAAAGGCTTCAGCATGAATGGTGCCACCCTAAAGGACCCCTCACCAAACACATAGTGGCTGCCACTACAGGCTGTGTGTCTTGGTGCAGACAAAATAGAAAACACGGCATGGCATATATCCATGTGTGCATATCTGGCTTCTCTCACAAGAGAGGAAGCCAACCACCTTTTCCAAGAGCCCTTTGGCACCTGGACAGGCGGGAAAATTAGCTGGTCAGATAGGCGTGTCTGCCCTCTGGCCAGTACCACCACTAAAGTAGGCTACCTGAAGTGGAGGTGACTTTTCAGAGTTAGCCATTTTGGTGATGGCAAACGTAGGAACCCTGGGACAGGGTTATGCCCACTTCCTACCGGAAGAGGTCATATAGGGGGCATAGTGACCCCAGGGGTAGGTAGCCTATTGGCTACTACCCTATACTGCCCTTACACCCCCTAGATTCAGCATTTAGGGGAGTCCCTGGCTCCTGAAGAGCAGAAACTGATGAACTATGAACAAGATGGGCACTGAAGAGCCGTAAAAGCAGAAGACTCAAGAAGAGCACCAGTCCTGCCCATTTGTCTGCTGCTCCACATCAAACCTGCGCCAAACACATCTCATCCTGCAGCTGTCATATCTCCAAACCCTGAAAGGATGGCCTGCCTGCAATAAAGACGCAAGAACTCCTGTGGAGTCACGGAGCTGCTCCCCTGCATCCTGCAGGCACCCTAAGAAGAACATTGAGGACTCCGGATCCGCCAAAGCCAATCGTGACAAATACCACTGCACCTGAGCCCCCCAGCCAATGTCAATTTGGGCCACTGGTGTCAGCATGGTCCTTAAGCCCTCAAGAGACTGAGTCCTCTTTAGGTTCACCCTCCGTTTGTTGGCCCCATCAACCACAAGTGATCCTGGATGACGAACCCCAGCACCACAAAGACCCTCTGCACCCTGCCACCCCGCATAAGGAGCAGAGGACCACCAGTGTCCCCACGTCCCCTAGCATTGCAAGATTTTATTTCCATTGACTAACATTGGGCACCTGACACTGTATTGCAACACTGCATTTGACTGCGCTGTACTCATTGCAAGTCCCGGAGATTGGTCTTATAGGTCCCTGAACTGTACCTGAATGCCGTACTTGTTTTTCGTCCCATAGGATAACATTGCAGCTTCGAAAAAACTCAGTGTCGACTGTTCAAATGCAAAATATTTCTCTTGCAAAACATACTTACCTGATCGTATTGATTCTGGTGCCTAAACATATATATAGATATGTGTTGTTTTTATAAATTGGTGTGGATCTCCATATTGAGTTGTGTGCATCATTTGTTGACTATTGTGTGTATGTGCAGATGTCTAACACTCCTCTCTGATAAGCCTAAGGCTGCTCAACCACGCCACCCCCTAGAAGAGCACCTTGGGTTTAGTAGATCAAGCCCCTGTCCACTCATAAGGGAACCCCTGGCTCTTTGCACAATATACCTCACTTGTGTTTATCATATAAAGAACCAGCTTCCTACAGTGAGTAGTTGAAAAGTCACAAATGACACTAGCAGGAACAGGATGCACACCACTCAAGGTGTAGGGATGTTGGAGCACCTAAAGGAAGACAGAGACACTCAACCACTGACAAAATCAAAGACTAGTTAAAGGAAAAGTTGACAAACTATGCCAAAATATAGCATTAAAAAAATTAACAATGGGGACTTAACAAATTGGGATAAAGAAGGACTTCGGAATACAAGTTGACAATATCATGTGAAGAATCATACTCCATGCATAATCCAACTATGAGTCAATTGTCAGAACAACCAGAGGTGTGAAACAGGGAGGTAGACAATCTGAGAAAAGGAAAGGAAAAAATAAAGAAAGATCACATCAAAATAATAAATTAATTTAATTGTACATTAGCAACCCTGTGAAATAAAAAGGAAACTGTTATAAATAAATAGATGATATCAAATCCCCCCCCAGAATTCCATCTCATCTACTCTGTGTTATTGAATACATTTCTTTAGGATCTCACAATCAGTTTATGTTGTGGTTTTGGCTTTAAACGTGACCTTGAAGAAGCATGTATATACCAGACCATAATGTGCATTTATTGCTTTCAATTGATGTCTCAAGTCTAGCAATTGTTTCCTGTGATTCGCCGTTGCATTAGAGATGTTGTGTGAAAAAAGTCTAGATTTCCGAACCACTGTAACAGCTTTTGCCTTTTAGCTGCTGAAACGATCTTCATCAGATCGGTGAATTGTATAATGCCTCTAGGTTTAGAGGTAAATTTGGAGAAAGATTTTGGGCCCAGAAGATGCGCTCTTTTAATGCTAAAGGGAGAGCTTTGATCTAGATGGACTATCTTTAGTAAAATCCATTGGAGAAAAGAAATCATGTGTGTGCCTTCAGCCCCCTCTGGAATCCCATAAAGACAGAGATTATTTCTCCTGTTTTGTTCTCCAAATCTTCAGTAGCTAACTGAGAAACATCCGATATTGAGTCTTCAAGATCACTGACATGTTGTTCCATTATAGAAATTTATTGTTAAGAGTGCATCATTTTTCTTCCATCCTTTGTAAAACAGAACTAGTTTCAATAACAAAAGGTTTCAAGGCTTTATTCCATCCACAATGTCTCCCCATGACAAAGGGCTTGGAGTTTTAGGAGGGAAATCAGCATCCTTTTTTGGACCTCTTAACAGAACTTGAATTGATCCTTTTATTGGAGATGGCCCTTGAGGCCCGAAGAGTGGTAGAACCATCCAAAGAGACACAGCTCCCAAGCTTTTCCATACTGTTATGATTAGATTGAAGAGGAGCCAAACCTGGTGTTTTAAATGAAAATGGCACTGCTTTATTTATTATCTTTTCCCATTTAGCTCTGCCTATTCAGACTGAAGAAAGGTGCTGACACAAAAATACTAATGACCTTCAGTAATGACAGAGAGGCACCAAAAATACAGAACAAACGACAAATCGAGTTGTGAATTGCAAGGGCAGCTTTAAAAATATCGACTGCTGATGATTGTAGTCAGAGAGCGCATTATGCTAAATTGAAAAATGCAAGCAGGTCAAACCTAGAAAGCAGTGTTAAAACGAGAGCACATCAAATCTTACAGGAGTACGCAAAAGAATAAAAAAGAAAATCAAAGATGTCGGTCGTGTACTTTATGGGAAGCAAATAAGGTTAGTTCCTCAACCAGCCTAAACATGGGGTTGCTCTAATATTCATGTGGATCATCAAAAGAACAAAGAGATATGCCTCTAGAGAAGCTGCAGACGATTATATTGCCAAGCACGTCAGGTTGTGAGAGACCAATTCCTCTCAGCGTGCAGATACAAAATAGCAGCCACTCAGTGTGAGAGAAAAAATCTTTATTGCCGGTTCATCCTCACCAGGTAGAGAAGAGTCATGAACACCTTATTGTGTTCTCTGGTGATTCACATCTCCAAACAGTAAAGATATGTGAGGCTTCGGTTCCCCAGTAGGAGATAAAGTGGTGATTTTGTTAGAGCCAGTGTGAAGCATCAGAGAAGAGCTACCATCTTCAATGACGTATACATGCTTCCAGATTTGTAAAGTACAAACCTAACAGGAGAGCAAAAAAGAGTTTAAAATGGTACAGAAGCCTGTTGCTTCTTGTGTGGCCCTGTCCACCTGAGGTAGTTACTCTCTCATGCAGGTATGCAGGACTGCCATTTCTGGTGACCTTGTATATAATGCAATTGGTCTTGAAAATTAAGCAGGCTTAAAGTGGAAGCCAGAACAGCTCATTCAGGTTTTGGTGTAATATTGTTGAACTCTTCAGGCCTTTGCTGAGATGTGATGAATCATAGCAATGTGTTCTTGGAAGGATAGGTCAGTTTCAAGGATTCAGGAGTTTGCATTGGGTGTCAGCTGCGGCTTCTGGCTGTACAGGACATATGTAGGGTGTCTTGCAGTACCTCCTGCTCTTAAAACCTTTAATTTCAACTTTGGGGATGAGTATTTAATTTCAGTTTTGTGCTGTACATCATGCTAGTGCACACATCACTAAGCAGTCATTTTGGTTGGCCCGCATTTTGGAGCAGTTAGCGCTTTAGCTCTTGACTCAATTTCCCTCCGCTCCCATCATTTTTTATGGGCAGCCGTGGCGCAACGAGAATCAACATAGGCAGGGTGTCTTGCTGCACCTCCTGCTCTTAAAACCTTTAATTTGCAAGTTTGGGAATTTGTTGGCGGTCTGGGGGCCTTTTATCTGTGTTTTTTGTACCTGAAGAGTTTTTAATTTCACTTTTGTGCTGTACATCGTGTAAGTGCACACATCACTAAGTGGACATTTTGGTCGGTCCGCATTTCAGAGCTGTTAGCACTCTAGTTCTTGACTAGATTTCTCTCTGCTCCCGGCATTATTTAAGGGCAGCCATGATTACGGCTATAATCTACATAGGTAGGGTGTCCTGCAGCACCTCCTGCTCTTAAAACCTTTACTTTGCAAGTTTGTGAATTTGCTGGGGGGGCCTGGGGCATTTTATCTGTGTTTTCTGTCACTGATGAGTTTTTAATTTCACTTTTGTGCTGTACATCATGCTAGTGCACAAATCACTAAGTGGACATTTTGGTCGGTCCGCATTTTGGAGCGGTTATCGCTCCGACTCTTGACTAGATTTCTCTCTGCTCCCAGCATTATTTAAGGGCAGCCATGATGCGGCTATAATCTATGAAGGTAGGGTATCCTGCAGCACCTTCTGCTCTAGAAACTTTCATTTACAAGTTTGAGAATTTGTTGGGGGATCAGGGGCCTTTTATTTGTGTTTCCTGTCTCTTTTGAGTTTTTAATTTCTCTTTTGTGCTGTACATCGTGATAGTGCACACATCCCTAAGTGGCCACTTTGGTCAGCTCGCATTTCGGATAGGTTAGTGCTCTAGCTCTTGATTCGGTTTCTCTCTGCTCCCGGCATTATATAAGGGTGGCCGTGTTGCAGCGAGAATCAACATAGGTAGGGTGTCTTGCAGAACCTTCTGTTCTTAAATCCTTTAATTTGCAAGTTTGGGAATTTGTCGGGTGACATAAGGACTTTTATCTGTGTTTTCTGTCTCTGATAAGTTTCTAATTTCACTTTTGTGTTGTACATCATGCTAGAGGACACATCAACAAGTGACCATTTTGGTAGGCTCGCATTTCGGAGCGGTTAGAGCTCTTGCTCTTGTCTCGATTTCTCTCTGCTCTCAGTATCATTTATGGGCGGCTGTGGCGCAGACGCGAGCAGCGGGTGCTCTATGGGTGTGCCAAAGTCAAGCCCGTCTTCGCCCATCCGTGCCTAAATGAGCCCAGGGGCCAAAAATGCTGCCTCTTTCAACTCCGATGTAGTGGTTTTCTCTTCCAGGTAGTTAAAGGGGCTTTGCCCCATCAGTCTAGTGGTGTGTCACTCATCTGTAGACCTTTCGGAGAGCACCATTAAGGATATAACCATTGTAATTTGCAGATCACCACTTGTGAAAATACTCTTGGACCCACTCTAAAAGTCAATGTATCCACCACTAACATCCTGAGGGTAAAGCCATCAGAACAATGCAATGCTAAAGTTACCAACTTTCGTTTTTATAGCATCAATTGTCACTCCTTGCCCAAACATCATTTAGATTTTTAAAATTTTCTGTTGGACAACTCGCTGGATGCAGTTTTTGGAACAGAAAAATGGTTCCATGAGGCCTCACCCCCAGACATTATTGTGGCACTTCCCTCTAACTACTGTATGGTCAGACGGGATTGGGTGGATAAGAAAGGAGGTGGTATTGCAATTGTCTTTAAAGAGCACTTCCAATGCAAGACACAAAATCCCTCTATTCCTGACTGTGAAGCCCTTTTCTTTTCTCTTTGTCTCTCACATAACTTTAATATGTCAAGCACTCTGATTTATCACCCCCCCGATATGCAGGAAATTGGAGTGCCCAACTACGAGATGCCCTCTCGCTCCATATCCGCAAATGTGCTAATTTCAATGTACTAGGAGATTTGAATATTCACTTTTAGGATGCTACTTGCAGCTTTACAACCTCCTTGATAGATGACTTCAGAGCCTTAAACCTGTACTTGATTAATAATGTCTCTATGCACAGTGATGGACATCTGCTGTACCCCCTTTTTCTAACCCCAAGGGCCTTAAAGTAGATTGTCTGATTCTTTTACTATGGTCTGTTCACTGTGCTGTACCCTTCTCGTTTCCGATGCTTTCTCTGATCACTGCATCAGCCCCAGGACCATCTACTCTTTCAAGAAATCGGCCTAAGCTCGATCTCTCTACTCTCACCTCTTTGCTCCTAGACACATGATTGCCCTGTATTTATCCCATGCAGCGCATTTCTGGACTTTCCCCCTGCGCCGGAGCAGTTCCAGCACCCTTGCGCCAACACAGGCACCTTCCTGCACTAAAACAATCCTTAGAGGCGTTTCCCTCTTCTATGTGTGGTGCAGAAGTGGAAAAAAGAGGAGAAATAAAAACATTTCTCGTCGTTACACCTTACTTGGGGAAGCATATCATTTTGGCTCATTCTCAGGTTTACCAGGTTCTGTGAATAAGGGAATTCATAAAAAGCCATGGGATTTGCGTCGGAACACCCACCGCAATGCCCATGGAATGTCTCCCTTGTAATGCAGAGTAATGCTATGCAATGATTTGTGCTGCGTAGTATTACTCCATATATTTGAAGCCATTTAAAGCCATGCAAAGTGGCTTTGCATGACTTCATAAGTATGACTTAGAGCTTTACTTCGTGCATGTACTACGTTGCTGGTGTAAGTATGACGCAAAGCTCTCATAAATATGCCCCCAATCTTGGTCCTACCAATTGGTTAATCTACAGACCAATTCTGCTGCTTCCCCTGTTTTTTAAAATTCAGGAAAACATGTCAACCAGCAAGTTTCATCTTTTGTGGAAATGCATGTTTTCCTCCATCTGTCGCAATCTGTATTCAGGGCTGGTTACAGCACTGAATCTGCTCTGCTGGAAGTCACAGAACTTCTTAGACGGCACCTGGATTGTGGTGGCACTGCGGCACTGATCCTGTTTGATCTAGGTGCAGCTTTTGACACCGTGTGTCACAAAATACTCCTTCAAAGACTAGACAACATGGTTTTCCAGAATACAGCATTGTCCTGGTTTACTTTTTCTTGCAGGATCTGACTTTTCAGGTCTTCTCCACCAATTCTGCCTCTAAGTGTCACCCTCTTTCTTCTGGAGTTCCTCAGGGCTCCTCCTTGAGCCCAATGCTATTATATTTGGGAAACATCCATTATAACACAGTCATTACAAGGACCTACCTTTACAACGCAACTGTTACAACGCAACTGCCTTTACATCGCATGCCATTACAATGCATGCCATTACAACCCATGCCACTACAAAGCATGCCATTACAACACATACCATTACAACGCATGCCATTACAACGCCAGTCAGTCAGTCAGAAATAACTTTATTTCGCCAACACAACATCAGCATAAAAAGTATTCTACAAACACATGTACATCAATAGATAAAAACTATTATAAAAATTTAGAGCAACATGTATTAAGACATAATTATAATGATCATAAGCTAAAAGGAGAACATTAGTTCATAAGCATACACACAAATATTGCACAGCCCAACATCTTAAATTTCATATTAAACATCAAAATGACAATTTGATCTCCTTTTGCTCATAGCAGATAAAAAGAACGAGGCCAAAGAGAAACTTGTAAAGGGATCAGACAGTAACTAAAGATAATATAAGGCTACACGACATTGTTTAAAATTCATTTTACGAATAAGGGGGACAATAAATCTTTTTCTTTCATCACTATAGAATTTACAAAAAAATAAAAAGTGAAGATCGTTCTGAGTGGATCGCTTGTCGCAAGGGCAAAATGGGAGTGCAGTAATAAGGAAGCAATAGAGATTTTTTTAGTATTAGGGTGGGTATGGGTTTTGGGGTACATGGGAATAGTAATTTTTACCCCTACACTATCCAACACTTAACCTACTGTTGCACTCACTGGAGTAGGAATAGTAATTTTTACCCCTACACTATACGAACACTTACCCTACTGTTGCCCTAAAAGTATTATGCGTTGTAATGGTATGCGTTGTAATGGTATGCGTTGTAATGGAATGCGTTGTAATGGAATGCGTTGTAATGGTAGTTTTTAAAAATGCATTGTAATGGCCTGCGTTGTAAAATCATGCAATGTAATGGTAGTTGCGATGTAAAGACTGCGTTGTAAAAGCATGCGTTGTAATTGCATGCGTTGTAACATCATATGTTCATTATATTTATGTGTGTCCTCTAGCTGACATTGTTGAAGGCTGTGTCCCCTATCTGTTCTCATATGCTGATGACACCTAGATCATCTTCTCTCTGTCATCTATTGAGGCTCACTGCTCCAGTAGCACGAACTGCTGTCCTTTGAAGGTTGCAAACTGGATGACTAGCAACTCCTTGAAGCTAAATGGTGATAAGACTGAGGTCAAGCTGGTGGGCAAAAACCCCCAACTGTGGGGGCCACACCATTCGCCGAATATTCATGGATCCCCTCCAGTGCCTGTTTCTAAGATGGAGAACTTAGGTTTCTGGCTTGACGACAAACTGTCTTTGGAAACTCAACTTTTCAAGGTAGCCTCTATGTGTTTTGCAGTCATAAAGTGGCTAAATAAAATTATCTGGACGCTACCCTTCTTTGCTTAGCGGACGGTCATTCAGGCCTTGATTTTATCAAGGTTGGACTACGGAAACATTCTTTACCTGGTGGCTTGCAAGACCTCACTCAAAGGCCTACAGGTGGTCCACAACTCAGTTGCCAGATTTATATTTCATCTCCCCAAACACGCCTCAATGTCCAACCTCTTTTGACCTTCACTGCTCTCGGTCAAAAAACGAATACAGTTCAAAGCCCTATGCTTTATGCATAAAGCCATATCTATTGTAGGTCCCCACTATTTGCAATCGGTAATGAAACCTTACTGCCCTAGCCGCTCTCTTCTCTCCAGCAACTGGAACATCAGTACGGTCCCTAAATTAGAAAAACTCATCAGGGTAGTTGCCCTTTTTCCTATCTAGGCCCCAAGCTGGGGAACACCCTGCCCAACCCACTGAGAAGATGTCAATCCTTGAGCGGCTTCCTCAAACTCTTGTTTGACTCTGGCCAAGTCTCCTACCTAATATATCTAGCACTGGGAAACCCTGCCAGGTAGCTATGCGCTTTATAAAATTATATAATAATAATCATCATCTAATAAAAATAAAAATAATAAAAGCTGATTTGGGGGTACCAGGGTTGATTTAGTGGTTGTTGCTTTATTGTTGATGAAGACAATGAATTCTGTCTTAGCTGGCTTGAGTTTTAGGTGAATGCTGGACATCCAGTTCCCACTTGAGGTTGAGTTACAATTTGAAATGCGTAGCTGATCCATGTTGATTACATAGATGGATCTTGATACTTGTTCCGTCAGCAAGATTTCAAGTAGTTCTATTTAGAGGTTGAAGAAGCTGGAGGCCAGAATTAAAAGAAACCCTCTGGAACCCTACTGGAGATGGGCAGTTTCTGAGATTTGGGAATTACCATTTGTACAAATTGATGTTGTTTGCCAACTAAAAATGTTGTCAGCTGTGAAGCCACACTGCCGAAGCTTACGAAGATTTTTAGAGTGATTGATGTTCAACTGTACTAAAACCTGTGGAGAAGTTGGTAGTATCAGATGGCAAGTTCACTCTTGTCAGTGATCAGGAGAGCATCTTGAAACCCAGGTGCTTATTTACAAGCCCCTTGCGCTGCCGGTGCGTCACTTTTTGTGGCGCACCGGCGGCGCATTTTACTGCCCCATATTTACAAGGACAAGAAAAGCCACCCTGCTTAGCTTTTCCTGTCCTTGTAAATACGGCCCCTTTACATGCAGCACTTTGCGTGAATGGGGCATTCCATGGGTGTTGCTCTGGGCGTTCCCAGGCAACACCCATGGAACCTGACACATTTCCAGATTTACGAGAAATCGTATGGAGGCGCACCGAGGAGAAATGTATTCATTTCTCCTCGTTTTTTTCCTCTTTCTATGTGTGCTGCATTCTGCAGCACACATAGAACGAGGAAATCACCTTTTATGATTGTTTATTTATTTATGTGCAGGAAGGTGTCCCTTTCTGCACATAAACAACTATTTAAAAAATGACATTTTACAAGTTCTGGGGCTTATTTACAAGCCCCTTGCGCCACCGGTGCTTCACTTTTTGTGACGCACCGCTGGCGCAACCTCCTGCCCCATATTTACAAGGACACGTAAAGCCACCCTGCGTGGCTTTTCCTGTTCTTGTAAATATGGCCCCTTCTCAAGCAACACTTTGAGTGAAAGGGGTGTGACATGGGTGTTGCTGTGGGTGTTCCCATGCAATGTCCATGTATTCTGCAGCATTTCCAAATTTACGAGAACTCGTAAGCTTGGAAATGCGTCAGAATGCTACGCCACCCCAGGTGTGGCGTAGCGAGGCGCAATAAGGAGAAATATTTACATTTCTCCTCGTTTTTTCTTCTTTCTAGGGGTGCTGCATTCTGCAGCACACATAGGAAGAGGAAAACACCTCCTTTAATTTTTTTTGTTATAGTTTTTGTGCAGGAAGGTACCCCTCCTGCACAGAAACAATCTTCCCACAATGCAGGCACCCTTGCACCATGGCGCAAGGGTGCCTGTGTGTCGCATGGCAGCCGATTGTGCGCCAGCAAAGGGGGATGCACAGGGATGTGTCATATTGTTGTAAATATGACGCATCCCTGTGCTTTGAAAGTGCTCCAGCGTGACGCAGTCAAAGGGCTTGCGGTGCCACACTGTGGCACTTTCTTGTAAATAAGGCCCTTTATTTGTGCTAATGCAGCACACATAGAATTTGAAAAATGCCATTTCAGGTTGTTTATGTGCAGGAAGGGACACTTTCCTGCACATAAAAATCATCGCAGTGATTCAGGCATCCTTGTACCATGGTGCAAGGGTGCCTGCGTTGGCGCCTGGCAGCTAATTGTGCGCCAGCACAGGGGAGAGCAAAGTGATCCATCATATCCTTGTAGATATGACACATCCCTGTCCTTTGAAAGTGCTGCAGCGTGGTGCAGCCAAAGGGCTTGCGGTGCCGCACTGCGGCACTTTCTTGTAAATGAGGCCCGCAAGCATATTAATGCTATGGCCTGAAGCCTGATTGACAGTATCAGAAGAGCCTGTTCTTTTGATTTAGTCTAACATGGAGACTGCTCTCTCCATGATTTTTCTGGTAACACAGGTAGATGGGTGATTTGGTGGTTGTTGGTGAGAATAGTTTCTCAATTAACACCAGTAATTGAAGAGTGGTCTCAATATGCAGCGCTTTCCCGGAAAGAGGCTGGTAGGAGTAGCATGGGCAGTGACCTGCATGCCTCCTTGAGCTTCTTGTCTCCCTAGTGTACACAACCCCACTGCAGCCACCCTGGGAAGCCATGGATCCACCCACCTCTAGTCCCAAAATTGACCTCCGCTAATGTTCCAGACATAGCATAGTGATCTCGAATGTGTATTTTGAGAACAAATTTGAAACATCTGGGGAAAAGTTATAAATTCGATTTTGCAAGGGAGGAAACACAGAAGGAGTGAATCTGCTACTAATGATTGCTGGCACGTAGATTATGTTTTTAGCTACTGCCTTTTGAACATAACTACAGTACATTTATAATTGCTGCCTGGAAATGTGTTGAAGCCTAACACCTGAAGTAGCGTGCATGTGGAAAAAAAAATATTTATAGAAATATTATGTTACACTGTAACATATTTGAACTGTGCGAAGGAAATGCCCCCAGACAGAAAAGAACGTGTGTAACATTCGAGTAAAAACCAAGCAGTCTAAGTAAAAGCTCACTTTTTATATTAGTTGCGAGGTGACATTTTCAGATTGAGCAGAGACATTACAAATAAATACGTGCTTATGCAAATAAAAAAAATAAAAACCTTTTACTGTATTGTTCCAAGTATTTGTAGAAGGATCATAAGGTACTGCCAATTTTCTGTAGGCTGTGTTTATTAATATGTTAATATTTATTGAAGCTAGTGTAATACTCAGCTTGACTTCACGACTTCATTTGAGAGTAAGTTTTCTATATCTATGAATGCTTTCTTCCTGAATCTTTCTGTTCAATGTTCGTATAATAAGCCCATGTATGTTGAATTGCCGCAGCTATGTGTGGGCTATACTGCAGCTTTTCAGCAGCAAATGTTTGAGAAATATTTCTTTTTTTCTCGATGCAAGGCATGAATTTTGAAAGGCGTGTGAATCCAAACACCACAAGTTCTTATCTATTTTCAGATATTAAGAAATCACATTGCAGGCTTGCTTGCCAGAGGATGACAGACACGATTCTATCTGAACTACTGAACTATAAACAACCTGTTATTATCTTAGAAGGTCTGAAGAAAGTCTAAATCAGAAGACAATTGAACCCATGATGCCTGAGGTGGAATGCTGAACACCCCCGATTTATAATTTTTACCAGGAGCGGGCCCGCACCTGATTAAACTAGGTATTTCTGCACACATTTTCCTACTGCTGGAGTCAGGGGGTAAATGTGCCAGAGCCAGTGCATCATGGGCCCTAGTGCAAGGAAGGAAATGTGCCTCTAGCTTCAGTTTGAACTGTTAAATACAGCAGTAATCACGGATTATTGAGCCCTCCAGAACTCTGGGCCCGGATGCCACTGCACCTACTGCACCAATGTAAGGGACGCCTCTGTTGAAGAACCACATTTGGTGCTGGATGTGGTATATCCGGGCCCCACATGCTATCGCCATTCGGGGTCTGAACACTGGCAGGAAAGATACAGCAGACTCTCCCTCCTTCTATTTACTTGCCATGTTGTTATAAGGCCAGGGCTATACTGTTGATACTGGGCACCGGGCGATCCCATGGGAGGCTGGAAGGGTGGGGGGCGGCTTTGTTAGAAAATCGGCCCTCTTTAACAAAATCAGAAGGCCATTGTGACAGTCTGCACCAAGCCCATGCTGCCAGACAGCCCTTCTCCTTCCCGGCCAGCGCTAGCACACTGTAGCAGCGTACACACGCTTCACACGTGCTGAAGCCTCCACAGCATTTTTTTTGTAAAATATTAACACCGCCCCTTCTCACACAGCACTGTAATACAATCTAGTAATGCAAAAGTGCTACAAATTTGATGGCCCTGGTAGTGGTTGGCCTGACTTGCTCCCATGCTCCCTGCCCTCGCTGTCACCTCCTTAAATTACCTCCCTCCATCATCTCCTCACGTTCCATCATGTAGGCATGGCTGGCCTCTGTTCCTCATGCTGCTCGAGGCTGCTGGTCTCTAAGCAGCAAGCAAGCAATGCTATTGCCTCCTACAACTGTCGTGTGACCATGCATGTTGCTTTTGAAGGC
This sequence comes from Calotriton arnoldi, assembly GCA_963921515.1. Lineage (NCBI taxonomy): Eukaryota > Metazoa > Chordata > Amphibia > Caudata > Salamandridae > Calotriton > Calotriton arnoldi. The sequence continues at coordinate 71,922 of CAWUFW010009482.1, read as the reverse complement.
TGGAGCCGGGAGGACTGCAGCATTGCCAGGGAATAAGGATGGGCCAGGGCAAAGCATCAGGTAAGCAGTTATGTGCAAATGCCCCAGTACTGTCCTTGCACAGACCAAAGGGCCTGGCGGTCGTGTGTAATAGCAGGGGGTCCACTGCACTGGGCGGAGACCAGACCAGCTACTGTAATCTTTCTGTAACACAGGTGTGAAGCGGGCATGGCAGTCTGCCCCCAAGGACATGGCTTCAGCAAGGAGAGCAGAGCAGTGCTGTATGAGGGCTTATGGTGGTGATCCTTCCTGTGCCTGGAGATGACGGACAAGAGTCTGTCTGTCCAACGTGCTTTGAAAGTTAATACAATTAAATATGTAATGAAAAATGTGTTGCAAAATGCACCGTTTTGGCATCTCTTTCTCCGAAATTTCTTGAGGGGAGAAGTCCCTAAAACCCCCCTAGTAGTTGTCAGGCTCATTCGCTGTGCTCGCTATGCACCATACGGGGGCTGGTCTGACTTATACTTTGTGTTCTCTGATTCACTACTCTAGTGTCTAATTTTGTTGTTCTCTGTAGGAATTATTAGGTATCCTGGCGGTCATCATTTACTATGCTTTGAAAATTAATACAATTAAATATGTAATGAAAATGTGTTGTTAAATGCACCATTTTGACCTTTCTTTCTCCAAGATTTTCTTGGTGGGGTGACCCACCCAAATCCCCCTAGCAGCGGTCAGGCACACTCGCTGCGCTTGCTCATTATGCAAGGGGGCTGGTCTAACTTATAACTTGTGTTCTCTGATTCACTACTCGTGTCTATTTTTGGTGTTCTCTGAAAGAAAGTCTATGGGTACGTATGACTGTGTATTCTGGTGCTCTTTAAGGTCATTTACTATTTGCTATTCTTTGAAAGTTAATATAATTAAATATGTAATTAAAAATGTGTTGTAAAATGCACAGTTTTGTTCTTTCTTTCTCCAAACGTTTCTGGGTGGAAACCCCCCCAAACCCTCGTAGCAGTGATCAGGCTCACTCGTTGCACTCGCTTGCTATGCACCATACGGGGGCTGGACTGACATAATTTGCCAGGGCTGCTTTGGGTTCCCAATCCAACCCTGAATAAGGTTCCATGTTTTGGTGGCTTCTAGTTTAGCTTGCCCTAAAGGTTATACTGTGCAAAATTGCAATATGTTGTTCCTCTAGCAACTTCTAAATGGTGTTAATGGCTTTGACACTAATTAAGGATAGCTGTTTGGAGCAAGTGTTGTGCCATTTTGTTGTTTTCAACCTCTGATTTACTGTTTAGAAAACTCATCCTGTGCTACTAACTATCCTTTTATATTTTGCTGGTTTCAGTACCTGATAGAGCACCTTGTCAATCTCTATTAATTATTTCATTCTCATACATTTAGATGAAGATTGCTAAAAAATAGTAGATTTGCCATTATCTGAATCAAATTCTTGTTTTCTCTCACTGTAATGTCATCACAGGTGATAGGCATGTTGTGTACCTTCTGCCCTCCCTATGTTTGCATTGAAATGATCAATCAAAAAGGGATTCTTATAAAGGGACTCCCAACTATTTGCCATTTACTATACTACACAAACATCTGACTTACTACAGGTTTTTTATATAAAGGTTCATCACCGTGCCCTCCTTCACCAGCACCCTATTTGCGTAACGTGGGCTCATCCTGAGGCTCTTCTGAAAACTATAATCCCATGAAGTTATGTATGGTAAAGGTGGTGTGTGTTGGAATTGAAATTGTTTCATCATCAAATAACTTTATTTTCGATCTCGAAGATCTCACAAAGTGAGAAGTGCAACACAAATATAAAATAGTACAGGCAATAAAAGTCATTTTACAAAGTGCAAAACGTGACAATAGTTAAAACAATAGAAAATTAAAAAGTAATTGTTCAGGGAGTGAGCCAGAATTTGATGTGTATAGTTTATGAAACTTAATAAAAAACAGCTCATAAAATGTATTTAAAACGTTCGATCCATAGTGCGTGCCAGAATCTGGCCAGACCAAAAACTACCACCCTGGGGGTGCCAGTGGCTAGAGTTCTAAAAACCTCTAGGTAATGGCCAGGTATAATTAATTTACACAACGGAACAATCCACTTGCCCCTCAGGCTTCTATAATGGGGGCAAAAAATAACAAGTGGACTATTGATTCGGAATTACTAGCCTTGCACGCTGGACAGTGGTCATCAGAGGGGGCCTTACTACACCACTTTTTGCAGAATAGTTTAGTGGGTTGAGTTTTAAAGCAAAATTGTATAAAGTTTACGTGCCGAGGGTGGAACAATTTCATCAATAGTTTCTTCATAAAATGGAACTAATTTAAAACTCATAAAATCCTGGGTGAGTGTACCCACTGGTTTAGCCATCTCCTTCACCATAATAGTATCCCAGTATATCTCTTTGACCCTGCATTTTGGAATATGGGACAATCTTTCAGGAGTGGACCAAAACTCCTCCATCCCAAGTCTCTTGAGTAGATTTTTCAAGGAGCTAAACCATGGACTAGAGTTTACCTGGGATTGCTTCAGGAGATCAATCGTCACTTCTCTATAGGGGGAGAGCTCATTAACCGACCACAGACGGTGCCAAAACATTAGCTGCTTGTAGTCCAACTTATGAGCTAGTAGTTTATGGCCAGATCCAAAAACATAGAAGCCAGGGGGTACTACTGGGAAGGTTTAAAAGTGATTGAAGAAAACGGTTTTCTACAGAAGTATGAGAATTTGTGTTCCCAATGCCCCACAATTCGGCCCCATGAAGAGCCCCCCCCCCCAATGTTTTGCCATTGTAAATTTCCAATGCTGGGGCCACTTTCAAAGACACTGTATTTTTATGAAGTTTACTTAAATGAGCAGTTTGCTGGATTAGTTACAGTTGGACTATCGGTGTGTGACGTCCAATTTAACTTTGAGGTTAAATGGATACCCAGATAATCAAAGGCAGAAACTTGCTCCAGGGGGCTACTTCCTACATACATAGGTCTTTTAGATGGTTTAGTGTTCCCCTTGGAGAAGATCATATATTTAATTTTAGCCTCGTTTAATACCAGGCCATACTCCTTACATAACCCAATGAAATCATTCAACAATTGTTGCAGTCCAAGGGGGGATTTAGAGATTAGTAGGGTGTCATCCGGAAAGAGTAGGGCTGGTACTCTTCTCTCCCCTACTTTCGGAGCATCACATCCATCCCTATCTAGGTAATCTACCACCCCATTCATAAAGAGAGAGAATAACGTGGGCGCTAAATGCACCCTTGTCTCACTCCACGTTTAACAGGGAATTGCTCAGTGAATTTGTTGTTTCCCCCCCCCACCTAACTTGGGCTGTATTTGAGGAATGCAACTGAATTAAAGTTTCTACTAAATTATGAGGTAGGCCCATCTCTGCCACCACTCTCCACAACTTTGCTCTCTGTACTAGATCAAATGCAGTGCGTAGATCTACAAAGGCAACATATAGTTTACCCCCTCTAGTACTGACCTCCCTCCAGTAAATACAGAAAAAACGGAAGACCTGGTCCAATGTGCTGATGTTAGCACGGAAGCCTGCTTGAAGGTCACTCAGAATATGGTGCTCTGATATCCAATCCTGGACCCGTAGCAACACCTGCTTGCAGAACATTTTCTGTAATGAGTCAATTAGGCTTAAAGGTCTATAACTGGCTGGGTGGGCTCTATCGCCCTTCTTGTAAATGGAGATTGTTTCCGCTATGTTCCATGAGGGGGGAATATTCATGCCTGTTGTGATGGCATTTGTTATATTAATATAAGGGGCCCAGGCAATTAAGTCCTCCTTATACAGATCGCTTGGAATTCGGTTGGGTCGGGGGCTCTAGCTGGAATACTAGAACGAATTGCCACCCCGGTTTCTTCCATGGAGAACACCAGGTCCTCCGTAGTGTCATGCAAGTTTTCTCCCCATGCACCAAGTGGAACCTCAACCTCAGTACTACCTAGCACGTAAAGACCCCCAAAGTGAGTCACCCACTCCTCAGGCTGAACTGTTTGATTTTTTAATGAAATTGTTTCAGAGAAGGAATTTCTGGATTACTTTATTCAACCATACCTGACCTATTCAAGATAAAGAACAAAGGAAGGGAGAGGGCTAAAGCTTGTTAAACTGCCTTAATCCTCTCATGATTGATGTTGTTGTGGAGTTTTATATAGCGCGAACTAGACCTGAAGGTATCAGAGCGCTTTACATGAGCACCAGTTACGTTACAGATGGACACATTGTTATGTTAATATTATGTTAATTAAACTTGATATAGCGCGCAAATCACCCTGGGGCATCTTGGCGCTGTCGCAGAAACAGGACCGAGGAAACGGGAAAGATGTTCAAAATAAATAAGCCTTGAGTTGTTTCCTAAATTTACAGTAGTTTGGAGAGGAGTGAACGTGAAGAGGAAGCTTGTTCCAGTTCATGGGGGCAAGATAGTAAAAGGCCTTTCCACCGCTGTGCGTTTGACGAATGCGGGGAACAAACAATAAGGCTTTATCGCTGGATTGCGGCAGGGAGAGTATACTTTTATTTTTTTCTGGAGATATAGCGGGCCTTTGCCGTTTAAGGCATTATACATTAGGAAGCAAATCTTAAAATAAGAGCGCTTCTTCACTGGCAGCCAGTGTAGTTCTTTCAGCAGAGGAGCTGAGGAAGTGCCAGAAGGGCCATTAAGAATAAGCCTGGCTGCAGTGTTTTGAACAACCTGGAGTTTGGAGACAAATGTTTTGCTGACCTCTGCAAAAAGGGCATTGCCATAGACTAGTCTGCTTATTACTATGGCCTGGACCAACGTTCTACAGGCAGTGGTAGGGAGGAAGGGGAAAATTCTGCGCAAAAGGTGTAAATTATAGTCCAGTTTTATCGTCAAATTCTTTACTGTTTGTTTAGGCACGGGAGTGGCACCCAGTTGCTGAGGCCACCAGTCGCCAGTCCAGATAGAGGAGGCTTTGCCAAACAGCATGATCTCTGGCTTATCTGCTTTCAACTGGAGATAGTTTACGTTCATCCAGTAGGAGATAGCTAACATGCCTGATGCAAAAAGCTTTTTTGTCACTATCAGGTCCTGGCCAAGTGTAAACATCAGCTGGATGTCATCTGCGTATGAGATTATATCAAAGCCGAAACACTCTGCAATCCCAGACAGAGGAGCCATGTAGATTTTAAACAAAGTGGGACTCAGATATGAGCCCTGTGGAACACCCTTGTCTAAGATTAATTTACGTGAAGTGTAAGGGCCCAGAATGACAGTTTGATGTCTGTCTGTCAAAAAATGGTGGAGCCATTTAAGTGCCAAGCCCTGTATGCCAATTGCTTGTAGCCTTTCCATGAACCTCGAATGAGAGATGGTATCAAAGGCTGAAGAAAGGTCTAATAACACAAGTATCACTGGGTTGCCTGCATCCACCCCCAGGTGCAAAGAGTCGGTCACAGCGAGAAGCGCCTTCTCTGTGCTATGCCCTGGGCGAAAGCCAGATTGAGAGGGATCAAGGATATGATTAGGTTTGAGGTAGGAGCCCTATTGTTTGTTGATTAGACCTTCGAGCTGTTTGCCCAGGAGAGGTAGCAAGGATATGGGGCGGTAGTTACCCAAACACTTTCGGTCCAAGGTAGGGTTTTTTTAAGATGGGCCATACACATGCCGCCTTCCACTCTGGCGGAATAGTGCCCATTTTAATTGAACAATTAAAAAGCTTTAATATCACTTGGGCACAGACGGTAGCCAGTGAGGACATTATTTTAGGTGGGCAAAGGTCCAGGGGAGAGCCAGACTTCGCTGATATCAAAGAACTATGGATTTCCTCCATAGTGATAGGCTGGAACCTGTCAAATGTATGGGGGGTAGCCTTTGACTGATCTACCTTGGAGATAATAGTCTCTGTGCTCTGAGGGGGGGGCGGTATGAAACTTTGTATAAATGAGGGAGATTTTCTCGTGGAAGAAATTGGCCAGAGAGTTGCAGAAGTACTGTGATTCTGAAGGAGATTGAATACACGCTTGCGGGGTGATAAAATCATGCACTATATTAAAAAGAACTTTGGGGTAATTGCCTGCCTGTTCAATTTGGTTAATAATAAAGTTCCGCTGGCGGATTTGATATTGTGGTGATAGCAGGACAGAGCTTGTTTATACAGATCCTTGTCTTGAGGCTCTTTACTTCTGCGCCAGCGCCTCTCTAGATTCTTGCACTTTGATTTTTCTATTTTCAACTCTGGCGAGAACCACAGGGCTGAAGGTTGATGATAGGTGGAACAGTGTTTTTTTATGAGGGACGGTTGCGTACATCGCTACTGTTAGAGCAGAGTTGAAAGATTCCAATAATTCAGAGACCTCGGGATTACTATGTGGCGAGTTAGGATGAAAAGCTTCGCGGAACGCTTCAGGAGTGAGTTTATGCCAAGGTCTATGAACTTCACGTAGCAATCTGCTATTCCTAGTTGTTGTTGGGGGATAAAAGGACTGCACATCAAAAGTGATTATAAAATGGTCAGTCCATGTAAGGGTAAGTGGTACCTTACAGTCCAGTCATTCAATATTAGAGAAAATTAGATCAAGTGAGTGGCCGGCTGTCTGCATAGGGTCTCTAACTCTTTGGAAGAGTCCTAGTGTTTCTAGGTCAGTTAATAGCTTCATTACCTCCAAATTGGTGTGATCTTCCCCATGGAAATTAAAGTAGCCTAGGAGAAGAAATTTATTTGAGGCTAAGACTTGCGTGGCTCTTTTTTCCACCAGCTGTCGACTTGGGCCCAGGGGGCGATAGATCAGTGCTCTGTTCCAGCTATCAGCTGCGGAAACTTTGATCTTAAAGATGCGTAACTCCATAGTGTCGGTGATGGTAGTTGTAATCCATGTCACATTGATTGTGTTTTTAAAAACTATGGCAATACCTCCACCCATTTTTAAACATCTATCGAGATTAAAGATTTTGTAGTTATCTGGAATAGCTAGCTCAATAGCTGGAAGGTTAGAGGGGTTTAGCCATGTTTCTGTCAAAAAACAAATATCTGGAGACTGAGAAGTGATTACATCCCATATCTCAGTTGCATGCTTAGCTAATGACCTTACGTTGCATAGAAAACATTTTAGGCTATACTTGATTGGAATGGGGCTGGGTTCCTTCCCCATAAAGTTCCCTGCATCATAGTTACTTTGGAAATGACAATTATAACAGGCCACCGGGCCCTCTAGGCTATGGGGATAACAATTGGTGCATAGAAGTTGTGGTGTGCTGGCCTTGTTCTGTGCTCTCAGTTGGTGTAAAGTAGCAGCTGAGTAGTAGTGGCGGTGGGCATTATTATTTTTTACCCTAAGAGGGCCAGGGGTCCTGGGTCCTGGCGACGTCCAGACACGGATGGGAGCAGATGGGTTTTCATTCGGCACACCAGCGGCGCGCCCGCTTGCATCGTCTGCTGGGCATCAGTCCCGGCATCAGCTTTATGGCCGCGTGTACTACAACACTAGAGCGCTAACCGCGTTTCACCGGAAGTAGGGCCAGAAGGCTTTCTCCGTGCAAACAGCACAAGCTGCGGCAGACCAGAAAGCAATGGCTCCGAAAGTAACAGTGCGGGGAACAAGGCGTCGCCGAGCAGTTATTTTAAAATGGTAAGTGCAGGATAAAATCAATACAAGTATGAGGGCAACATAGAATAGCACGTACACAGCGCGTAATGTGCAAACAATAAAAATAATATTCAATTGTCCTAGACTTCAGTGTAGCTGGGCTTCAGTACAGTATGAATAGCATAAAAACATCTAGCGTCTAAGATAACCACTTACAAACAAGCGAATCCTGATCTAGATTCATTTTTGTGAGGAGCGGGGAGATTAAGTGATTTGCCCAGAATCACAGAATGTTGAGCGTCCCTGCCGAGGCTCGAACCCGGTTCCCCAGCTCCGAGGTCGACCGCCCTAGCCGTTAGGCAACATTCTCTCCCCAATTATTATTATGTGTCATGAATTTTTAAACATCTCCACTTTAGACCATTACCAATGATTAAACCTATGAAGCTATATTCACTCACAACATCTTGATAACTCACCCTATATTTTCAAGAGTACTTGGTTATGCATTTTCCAAAGCTCATTGTCTCCCTTTTTGTTGGTTCCAGATAGATAGCTAGTAAAGCAATAATTATTTAATGTCTATAAAAAGGACATGGATACTATCTACTTTGTCACTAAACAGTTTAATGTCATATGCATAAAAAGTCATGACCTTCGGAGATGACCAATTTTGAATAGAGAAACGATTTCTCTAATAGTATACAAGTGAAGTCTGTAATAAGCAAGGTAAATAATATCAAGAAGCCCTTTGTTGCCCCTCTTGTAATTGCAGCCTTCTTACTAAAGGCTTTGCCACTAACAAACACACAAAAGCCCTGTTTTTTTTTACATAGGAAAACAATATCTCTGATGATGACTTCAAGCACTCCAAACTTATGCATCATAGAAAACAGGAGTATTCTGTGCATGGTGTCAAATTCACTGCTCAGTTGAATGTATGTACAATAGAGCATGGTGTTGGATTTTTTCAGAGCCTCAAATTAAGTGGCTGGAGAGCGCTAAACAGTGGGCTACAGTGGACTGATCTTTGTAGAAACCATTCTGAGCAATGGGAAGGATACAATTAGCACCTGTCAAATTATTTTACTGCAGAATATTCACCTCAATAAAATTTTGCAAGTTGAACAAAGCATTTCCAGCAAGCAGTAAGTCTGTAGGGACTTCTTGTAGGCCTTTTCAAAAACAGCATGCAACATGAATGCCACTCTTCTGAGGCTTGCTCGAAGTGCCACACCAACCTTAGGACCTTGAATAACACCGCTGCTCATCATTCCGGTAAATGCAGATATGCATTCCCTCCAAGCTGTCAGGGCCATTAGCTTTAGAAAGTTTCGGGGTACAGGTTCCTTCAGTAAAAAGTCAGTCCATGGCAGGAAGACATCAATTACTTTCAAATGGGATATAATCTGCCTATCGTTTTCAAGTTTAATGAGCACTCTACTAAGCAACATCAACAAGTAATTTAGGGGCAGATTTACAAGCCCCTTGCGCCACTTTTGCGTCACTTTTAACATGGGAAAAGTGACGCAAAAGTGGCGCTTGGGGCTTGTAAATCTGCCCCTTAGTCTCTTATCTGACCATGGAGGAAAGAATTAGTCATAGGACCGTCTGGGAAACAACAGGTCCTTCTGCACTCTTCACAGTAGGTCCCTATATCTTGTTGAGGACGCAGTGGACTGACTTTTGTGGAGCATTGACTATCTCTGTTATTGGTACAGGAGGATTGATTGGATGCCCCTCTACAAGCTGAGTCAGTGAACTCTATTTCTCAACATTTGGGTCTGCTCGTGCCCCCCACAGACATTTTAATTTGGGGCGTGGCAATACCCTACTGCTGTGGAAAGAATTGGGGAGTTGTAAACGAGGAACCCAACCCCAAACATTGCTGAGTCCCAAGCCATGAAAGCTGCAATGTAGACATGTGTGGTCCAGTTGTGTGTGAGATATTTCTAAAACTATGTCAGTGTCATTTTCTACACTGCACAAGACTGTCAACCCCATACAAGTTAAAGAATACTCCACATTGCCTAACGGAATCCAAGCCAAAAGATTCAGATGCACAGTGCTGCCGAGAGAAAGGTGGCTGCTCACACATGAAAGATATACTGCTGTTGACCTGCTTGCGCAACCCCCTGCCCCCCAGCGTGGCAATGGGCAAATCAGACAGCCGACAGCAGAAGCTACAATGTGTGCCCGATCAAGGGACATGAATATTGACTATGGATAACCGTGTTTCTGACTCATAGTACCAGCATTGGCAACCTACCCCACCCCTCCAACGTAACATGCATGCTCATAAATAAACACACAACACATTTCTTGTTTGGGTAAAATTGCTGCAGGTTTATTACATACACCGTTATGTAATATGGTGGGTTATCTTACGGGCGATCCAAGGGCAGGCAACCGTCTGGGCCGCCTGCCCGCCTGATGAGCCAAGCAGCACTGGGGCGAACCCCATCTGTGCTGCCACTTCTGGTGATCCTCTTCCCGGATCACGTGACACATGGTTCCTTATTACTCACACCCCTTTCAGGGCGGAGCGTAGCATAGCAAACCCCCGGTTGTTCAGGCCCACAACCGCCCGAAGGACTAACGGGGCGCCGACACGGTTTTCTAGGAACCTCCCATGAGGCTCCTAGGATTTGGCTCTGGCACCCACCATGGTGCCGCGCAGAGGTACCCTTCTGTACCCCTCTGCTTCCAGATCGCCCTGTAACTCCGCCTGCAACGAAAAAGACAACATTACAACATTCTCTGCCTCCTGCCTGCCACGAACCACGCCGGGTATGCGGTAGGGTGGGAGACGGCGTGTCCGGGCGCGCGAAAGAGGACGACAAGATGGTGGGGGAGGCCTATATACCCCTCCCCCTGTCCTCGCGCCCCGGACGTGATGCTCGCCTATCGCGCTGCGACAAGGCTTGGGGGACTCCTCCCTGAGTCCCTGCCCCTACGGGGGTGTGGGGTGCCCAGCTGGTACTAGAGGGCTGCCCTCTTTAGTGGCCCCTGCGGGGGCCTCGGACAGCCGCATAGTACCAGCATTGGCAACCTACCCCACCCCTCCAACGTAACATGCATGCTCATAAATAAACACACAACACATTTCTTGTTTGGGTAAAATTGCTGCAGGTTTATTACATACACCGTTATGTAATATGGTGGGTTATCTTACGGGCGATCCAAGGGCAGGCAACCGTCTGGGCCGCCTGCCCGCCTGATGAGCCAAGCAGCACTGGGGCGAACCCCATCTGTGCTGCCACTTCTGGTGATCCTCTTCCCGGATCACGTGACACATGGTTCCTTATTACTCACGCCCCTTTCAGGGCGGAGCGTAGCATAGCAAACCCCCCGGTTGTTCAGGCCCACAACCGCCCGAAGGACTAACGGGGCGCCGACACGGTTTTCTAGGAACCTCCCATGAGGCTCCTAGGATTTGGCTCTGGCACCCACCATGGTGCCGCGCAGAGGTACCCTTCTGTACCCCTCTGCTTCCAGATCGCCCTGTAACTCCGCCACAGCTCTGGAGGCGGCCACCGTTGCCGCCAGAGCCCCCCACCAAAACAGCTCCTTACGACAAGATGGTGGGGGGAGGCCTATATACCCCTCCCCCTGTCCTCGCGCCCCGGACGTGATGCTCGCCTATCGCGCTGCGACAAGGCTTGGGGGACTCCTCCCTGAGTCCCTGCCCCTACGGGGGTGTGGGGTGCCCAGCTGGTACTAGAGGGCTGCCCTCTTTAGTGGCCCCCTGCGGGGGCCTCGGACAGCCGCAAAAAGCTCGGTATCGAAGAATGCCGAGTGACATGAAAACGCTACTTAAAGTCATGCAGGAAAGCTTGGTCTCAATTAATAATAAGATGGATGTCATTAACTCTAGAATGGATTCCATTTCCCAAAGGCTGGAGAAACACGAAAAAACACGAAAGGCTTGTAGAGGCTAAGCACGGATTCTCATTAGAGGAACATAGTCTGATGACCAACGGAGGGACAATTCAAAAAAATGAAGAAGCTGCGAAGTGTCATTCAGATGAAAAATGAGGTGCTGGAAGCAGGATCCCACAAAATATTATCTGTATCATTGTAATCCCAGAGTCCGCCAACACATAAAAAGGCTGGGAGGTGTTTTCACAGCTATTGGTGGTTGAACAGGCACATAGATCGCTGGCAACTAACTGCCTCTGGGAGCTGTTGCAAGACCCATAATTGCATGCCTGCTCATCTTTTGGGATAGAGACACAGCTCTTATACAGGGAAGAGAAAAATATATTATTAATTTTAAAAGCTATGATATCCTACTGTTCCCAGACTTCACCATCACTGTTCAGGAGGCTAGACATAAATTTATTGCTATCAAGCTGCTGAAAGCAAATATCCCATTTGCGATGCTGTAACAAGGCCATTTGAAGGTTACACATTGGGGCAAAAACCATAAATATATCTTCCCATCACCAGAATGAGTGTAGGACACTGGCTCTCCATATAGTGCACTAAAACGGAATACACTGTGCAGAGAGTCCAGTAGATTCCCTATTGGTATACAGAGGCAAAAGTAGATACAGTAACGCTTTATGTGTGGTAGTGTGGGCAAGCAGTTAGGCTTATCAGAAGGTAGTGCTCAGCATTTGTTGTACACACAGAGGCAATAAATGAGACACACACTCAAGAATAAATCCAAGACCAATTTTCTTAATGTAACATCGATTTTAGTATAATTTTTCAGACTTAGAACTTCATTCTAAGGCAAGTACCTTTTAAGTTATGAATTTTTAAAGTTCCTAAAAGAATTCACCATTGTGCATAATTACGCACAATGGAAGTTAATGGGAGAAAATAGGAAAAAGCATATAAAGTAACAGTGCTTTCTTGAGGGTCACCTTCTGGATTTGGGTAAGTGGCAAGGCCAGATCCAATATTCCAACAGCAGAAGCTCTGGAGCATCCCGGGTTCGACCTGGAGCGGGATGCTGAGGTCATTGGTACCCAGCGCACTATGAAAAAGGAGGCCACCTGAAAACACACTGCACAAGAAACTTTAAGGTAAGTCCAAAGGGTCCCACTCAAGTGAGCAGGTAGCAAGGGCCAACGGAGCACAGCTGGTTTATTGTTACTCAGGCTGGGCGGGCTGGGTGCACAGCAGTTAGGGCAGCCAAGAGACATGCGTCGAGACGGTCCTCGTGGTCAGGGGCAGACAGGTTGCAGAGGTGATTCCGGGACAGCTGGGCTTCTCACGGAGCAGGTCTAAGGGGTCTTGAAGTCTTTCAATGGGTGTCTGCATCCTGTGTCATTTGAGTCCATATTGGACTCTTGCTTCTGGGTCTTCGGTGTAGGGAGTTCCGGTACCCCAGGTATTGGCATGGCTCTGGTAGGTCCTGGTGTCCTCTCACTTGGTGGGGGATAGATCTGACCCTTCAGAGCTGGTGTACCTCTTCTTGCTTTGTTGCTCCTTCAGAGTCACCGGGGAGCAGCAGGACAGTAAACCAGACCCCGCAGTTCGGTGCCTGCAGGCTGCAGAGGAGTAGCTCCTCAACTCCCAGGGAGGTTCTCAGCAATTATTTTTAAGGCTGGCAGTCCTCTGGTGTTCTTCGAGGCCTCACAGTTGCATAACGAGTCAGCAGGCCATAATGGTTGAGTCCTGAAAGCAGCCAGCAGGGTTGGGTGCCAATTTTCTGCGGCAGCTCTTCGGTTCTCGAGTCAGCATCCCTTCTTTGTCCATTGCTCTTCTTAGGTCCATCTAATCTAAGTTGCAAGGTCCAGGGATGCCACCTAAATTCTAGATTTAGGGGCGTTAAAAGGGGGAGATAGGTAGGAACCAATGTGCAATCTACTTTTAGTGTGTCTACACCCTCTAAGCGATCACTTCCTGTGGGAAGGGACACTACCCTGACCATAATTGGCTAATTCCCCTACAAACCAAGATGGAGGGAAATAAAAAGTGGGGTCCACATCGCCTGCCCCACCTGAGGGGTGGTGCTTGCTGAATTGGGACCCACCTCCTAATTTACCAAATTTTTCCACCTGTCCTCCTGCCAAATGTGGAGCAGGAAAGTGGGGTTGCATCCTCCACTAGCTGGAGCTGCCTGGGTCACATTGCAAAGGTGGCATTGCCTTTGAAGCTCCCCACCTTGGAAGGACATCCTGTCCTGAGGAGGTGTGAAGCACCTCCGCCCAGAGCAGGCTTTGTTACTTGTCTCTGAGAGCTCTGACCCTCACCCCATGAGGTCAGAAACATGTCTGGTGATGGCAGGCTGGTTAAGATTAGTCAGAGACCACACCAGTGCTTGGAAGGTTTTCAGGGGACCCTCTAAAGGGTTTGGTCGATGCATTTATTAATAAATTCATCACTGGCATCAGTGAGGATTTAGTAAGACAAGATGTTTGGTACCAAACATCTTAGGGTACAGTGAAGCCATCATGGAGCTAGGAATCTCGTGATGACAAGTATCCAGCCCATGTACTCTCTTTGGCTTCCCTGGGTACTTACGATATTCAAAAAAGGCTTAGGTATTGTAGGGTCATATCTGCTCATGCAGATATGTCCACATATGTGATATAGTGCACCCTTCCTTAGGGCTGTAAGGCCTGTAGTAGGGTGATTGACCTATATCTCATTCATGCTGTGTATGGGGGCATGGCACACAGTGGCACACAGGGCTGTGTGCCTTGTCAACGCTTCAGTTTTCTCTGCACCAGGACACGCAGCCTGCAATGGCAGTTTGCATGGTCTTGGTGAGGGGTCCCAAGAGTGATACAATTTGTGCTGCTGCCCTAATGGACCCTCTTCAGTTCCAATGCCCTAGCTATGAGGGGTAACTTTTACTAGGGATTTATAGGGGTTGCTGAAGTTATGCCAATTGTGGTACAGTTTGAGGGAGAGAACGCTGGTACTCAGAACCTGATTGGCAGGGACCCAGTACACCTCAGTCAAAGTTCAATTAAAGACCAGGCAAAAAGTGGGTGTACTGCAATAAGCACTCAGTTTCTCACAATGAGCATCTTAGTTTCTGAAAAAATTCTCTTTTAAAGAGCCATGTCATCGAGAGCAAGGTGTTTCACCCAGCCGATAGATGGGCTCCGAATAACGATGGACTACGTGAGAAGAACGCATGTACTCTGTAAACTAATGTCACAGAATTAATCTTTTAGTTGATGCTCCCAACTTGTACCACATGCTGCAACATTCAACGTCCTGCAACTCATGGTGCAATAACAATACCATTACCTATAAGTCAATGTCCGGGCATACTTGGAGGCCAGAGGCTACTCCAAAGCCCATACCCTGTACAGGTATCCTGCTTGCGCAAATTACAAGTCCTCTGACCCCCTTTGACCTTGCTTCAGAGGGGTGAAGGCTTAAACTTGAAGTGGTATCCCAACGGTTGCACCCTTTACTTGAGTTGTTTGTAATCTCTCTCTCTTTACTTTTTTCTGTCTAATGGTTTGGGATGGCACGTGTTATGAGGACATTTGTGGGTAAGTACTGCCAGGATTGGGCTGCCAGTGTAGGTCGGCTAGGGTGGGAGGTGTGGTTAGGGTACTTATGTCACAGGTCACACAAAATTCACTTGTCTCCCAATGCAAGGGGAAAATAGACATACTGGAACACTACACATCATTGCTCCCAGCTGCAAACATATACAGAGGACGTGATGGCATATGGGTGGCGGGTAGGACACTTTTCTGTTTGACCAGGCATGCATGATGCCTTAATAACGCCTGCAAGGTATGGCAGGCCCTGGCATATCTTGACAGACGGGGTATCTCACAAAAAAGGGTCTAATTGGAGTATTTATCACCACCGAACGTACTACTCCACTCAATATTATGTGAGATGTGAGATATATCTTGACAGGCAACATGTGCAAATTGCCCTGTTGCAGAAGACACATTTTGCTCCTAGGCAGGGTGTGGCTGTGCCACCTTATGGCCTTATATTAAATAACATCGGCAGACTCTTGCTACACTAGAGCAGTGGCCATCCTGCTAAAAGAAAGGGCAACAATTACAGGTCACCGGCTCTAACTCGGATGATCACTGATGTTTGTAATTGTATGAATAAGACAGGTATACCTGGTCTCAGCATCAATAATTTCAATGCCCAAACATCAGAATTTTTTGAAGCCTAATGGGATAGGTTGCTTTTCACAGAACTTCAGTCCCAACTATTGGGTGTTGTTTTTAATTGTACTCTTCATGGGCAAGTAGATAGGTCACTGTTGGAAACTGCCATCTTTTGCGTACTATTAATAAAGTTTCTGCCTACTTTAGCTGAGTTGGTGTCTGTTGGCCATGGGACCCTGCACACTTTACTCCTGCTAACTAGTAGTAAAGTCTTTGGGTTCTCCTTTTTAAACATGATATAATTGGCATACACATAACTGCCACATTTAATGCACTTATAAGGCCCTAGTATATGGTACTATATACACCTAAGGTCTGCAAATTAAATGCTACAACTGGGATGCAGCACTCATTGTGACACCCACAAAAGTAGCATTGTAAAACATGTCTACAAGCCTACCCTTGCAGTCTGGGTGTGCAGTTTAAAACTGCTATTTCGACCTGGCAAAATAAAGATTTTTCCAGGACCAATCCTTCCTTTGTAGGACTTATAAGTCACTCCTAAATTAGGACTTACAAGACCATAGGGCAGGGTGCATGGTATTTAAACAGTGGGATATGTATATTTAAAGTGGTACATGTTATGGCAGTGAATATTCTACAAAGTCATTTTTCACTGCAGCAAGGTGGCTCTCCCACAGAACAGCAATAGGTTACATTAAAACTTCAGTTTGGGATTAGCTAAAAATATTATTCAAGGACTCATTGTGATAAGAATTTAAAATCCAGTCTAATGTTAAAGTCTATTTTAAATTTCTATTTTGAAAATATCACTTTTAGAAAGATGGCATTTTTCTGCCTACACCTTAACCTGCCTTTCTGTCAGTGTCTCTGTGTTACCGGACCCCTGTGAGATCCCTGGAGTGAGATATGAATTCCTCTCAGACAGTGGGCAAAGGCTCTGGGTGCGGGTAGGTGAAGATTGTCGTGACAGGGTGGCTGAGGAGGAGCTGTGTCCCTGCCCTAATTACACTTCAAAGGGGCTTGCCCTGGCGCACACAAAAGAACCTGACACCAGGCCTTCCACTGCCTTGGTTTCACTAGCCAGACTGGAGCCAAAGGAAAGGGAGGAACTGACCACAACCAGTTTTAGAATTAGACAAAGGGGTGTCCCCCTCCCACAGGCTGGCACTGGACATAAAAGTGGCATCCACAGATCCTGACATCAGAACACTCTTCCTGAGGTGGATGGGAGCACATCTGTTTGGAATGAGCGAAACCCATCTAAAAATATGGGATTAGTTGCCCACGTTTCCTGTATACATAAAAGATCTAAATCTTGCCACTGGGCTAACCAATCTGAGCTACTTAACTTTGTGCCTACGCCTGATATATTCCATGTGACTATTCTTAAGGTGAGTGCGGACCCCCTTGCTACAACCTCCCTGTCTTGGCATTCTTGAATAGACTTTGTGTCCTGAGTATTTACCATATTTACTGGCTCCCGTAGCTGCGTCGCAGCTACACCTGACAGTCAGTCGCAGGATTCCCAGTCTACCAGCCGGGTTAGGGGCTCAAATCTATTTGATAACACCATCCCACTTTTATCTAGGTGCCCTGGCTTGGTAAAGCCCACGGCACCAGCGATCGGTGCTCCATTGCCATTTTTGGGTGGACCTGAATAGAAACTGTAGAAATGCTCTAGTGAGAGTACAGAAATCTGGTAGCCGAGGGAGAAGTTGACCTGGAAATAGTGCAGGAGGGACCACGTGACGTAATTGTTATTGAAGTTTACCACTCCGCAATCCCCCTGGATTGCCTTTGATGAAGGACCCACCCAACTCATCCTCCTCGCCATAATGATATGTCTGGCAAGGCCCTTAGGACCATCAAAGATGGGAGCCCGAGTGCTCAGCAAATGGAGTGATTTATCCATGAGTTGAGCAGTATCTTCCCTTTGGCCTTCTCTCAGTGTCAGAAGTTTACCAATACCAGAACAAATGAGGAAGCGGCGGGAGGGAGGTCCAGTACTAAATTGGGCTCCCAGGACTCTGCTATTTGACCTACGTTGCGTCCACTGCCCGCATCGTTTCCTTGCCCCCCTAAGTTATTTGGGGACCTGTTGAAATCCATGCTAGCGGTAGGAATGCGACTTGCTGCCCTAGGATTTACCAATTGCTTCTGGGTGGGTAAAGGTAGGGGGGGTAACACAGGTTGGAAAGTCTGTAGAGGGGTAAAGGTGGCACAACAACCTGCTCTCTTTGGTTGTAGGGGGCCACTGATGATGGGGAGGGGTGGGAAGGCCGTGCCCGTTATTGTATTAGTAACAATAGTAACCAATTTCTCCTCAATTTTCGAAAGCCTGTCAAGCAGTGGGCCAAGTGGGTCCTTGACCAGGTTTTCCAGTATATTCCAGTCAAAGTCAGAATTTGGCTGATAGAAGCTCTTAGCGCTGGGGATGAGGGGGGTTCTTTCTCTCTGATCCCATAAATGGCCCCTTTTTTTTTAGCAATTTAGAACTTCTTGTCGCAGGTTGATTTTGCGCTCCCCCCCTTTTCCTTTTGGCAGCAGGTTATGTGGACTGGTCCAACTGGGCCATAAAAACCAATACAGCTGCAGGAGCTAGCGCAGGGGGGAGATTTCATGGGCCTGCCTGGACATAAGGTCAAGGGAGGGATCAGGTGTAGTCTGAGGTGTAGTCTGCGGTAGCTCAGGAGCATGCCTACCCTCCTCCAGGGATAGCCGACGTTCAGTCAACTCAATCTCATATGAGAGTACGTTTGTGGCCCTTGATAGGAAGGCATCTAGGGTAGTTGATGTGGCTCCCCTGCCTTGATCATTAATAGACTTCCTCTTACCCATCTCTAGATGAAAGCAGCTGGTTCTCAAGCGTGTCCTGAAGATTGCCCTGGATACTTTTCCAGAAAACACGCGTCAGAACGGGGCCCAGCCCAGCCCCCTCCGGGCTCCTACGGGTGTGGACGGGCCCGCCCTTGGCCCATGCTTTGCCCGGGCGCGGCCCTGTGCGCGGCCCGCGCCGCCGGCCCGGTGATGCTCTTTTAATGTGTGAAGAAAGCGCAGGTGCTCACGGGACACCGAGTCCCCCAACGTTGTTCAGCCCAGCTTGCTCCCTCCTCCTCCATTCAGGATCAGCTCAGGTACGGGGCGTTGGTGGGTTACACCGCTCCGCAGGACCGCTGGTGCTCTTTGAGTGCGTGAAGAAAGCGTGGGCGCTCACAGGACACCAAGTCCCCCCACCTAGTTCAGCCCTGCTTGCTCCCTCCTCCTCCGTTCAGGATCAGCTCAGC
Organism: Calotriton arnoldi; assembly: GCA_963921515.1. Classification (NCBI taxonomy): domain Eukaryota; kingdom Metazoa; phylum Chordata; class Amphibia; order Caudata; family Salamandridae; genus Calotriton; species Calotriton arnoldi. Next base: position 52,981 of record CAWUFW010009482.1, on the reverse strand, counting down.
TCAGGTACGGGGTGTCGGCGGGTTACGAGGCATATCGTCCCCTATTGCCACTGAAGGGTGACGTAAAATTCTTAGCCAAACTAATCGTAAATCACCTGACGCTTCTTATGTCTGACCTCGTGAGACCCGCCCAATCAGAGATTATTCTGGGCTGACTACTATGATGCATAATTATTTGCTCTTCTGCAAGACCTCTTAGGCATTCCACTCCATGGAAGGGGAGTATTATTTCCCGTAATTGCGCAGAATGGGCCTCCCACGGATGTCTACTGACGGATTGCACTGCTCCACGCCTCCCTGATGGCCGGGGGTAGATTAAAAGGATCTCCTCCTTGCCAATCACCATTTCACGTGGCACACATCAGGGCTGCCCTCTCTGCCCATCCTTTTCGTGCTGGCACTTGAACTGCTAGCCACAAAGCTTTGACAACATTACTCAGAAAATGCCTTACGATACTCGATTTGCATATTTTAATATAATTACACATGGATGATTCTCTACCTTAGAATACCAAGTGAAACCTTAACCCAGTTAAGGACCTTTCAGGAGTCGCCATTAATTGGAGTATGTATCAGATATTCCTCTTTACCAACCAAATTGTAAAAATGTTCACCAAATTTTCCATTGGAGTGGTGCGATGGATTCCTAAATTACTTGGGGATATGGGTGAGTAAAGATTCAGACACTGTGATACGAGATAATTACAGGACTACTGTAGACAATTTTACCAAACAGGTTACATGCTGGATATCCTGTCTACTTTCCTTGGCAAGCTGAGTGGGGGTCATGAATTTGGAAATCCTTCCCAAACTACTCTATTTGCTCATGAACTTACCCACTTACCAATGCGTTTTTCCGTAAACTCATAACTCAACTGATAGGTTGGCCTTGGCCTGGGCATGCAAGCAACCCAGGATAAGATGGGACACTCTCACATTGTCTTTGAAGCCCCAGATCCAGAGCTATATTATCTATGTGCACAAGCCCACTTTGCCCACTATTGGTTGAAAGATGGGGCAGCCCCGATTCCCCTTCACTCCAAGATTGGCACGCTGATTCTAGCCACACGCGCCCTATAGTCACTATCACCTGCACATATGATGCCTGTAGCAGACAGTCGCGGCCGTCATGACTCGCAAGTGGGGGGCGGGGAGGTCGTGCGGGCGTTCTCGCAGGGGTTCGCGCGGGGGGTTAATCTAAAAATAAAATAAACTTACCTTCCCGGGTCCCGCGTCATCTCTGCTCCTGACCTGCTCTCCTGCTTTCCTGCCTCCGGCAGGAACAAGAAGCAGGCAGCCTCCCTCCCCTCCCCTAAGCCAATCACAATGCTGCAATGGCAGCGTTGTGATTGGTCAGGACGCCGACCAGCCAGGCGCCTATGGGGAGGCCATTTTCTCCATGTATGCTGCAGTGCAGCCTACATGGAGAAAGGGCAGAGTGCGCATGACTGGTTTGGTTGGCCCCAGAGGGCCGACCAAAAGTCAGCACCCTCAGCAGTGGGCAAGCCACTCCTCCCCTGCTCTAGAGAAGACCCCCAACCAAACACTTCTGCTTTCTCACAGTGCGAGAAGCAGAAAAACAAAATGGTAGTTTTACCATTTTATGTTTCTGCTTCTCGCACTGCGAGAAAGCAGTGGGGCGAAGCTCCTCCGCCCTAGTGGAGGAGCCGCCCCTGGTAGCAGATTGGGTAGGAGTATATCATGTATCCTTCTCTACTGCCACTTGACCGTCACAACCTCTTGTTGGTGACTTATGAACCTGCGCTCTGTCCCAACTCGCATCTCTTGGCCTGCTCCACTAAGGGGACCTATATAATAATGGATCCTACATTACACTGTCGGATTTCAAAGGGGAATCCCCTTATGCCCCCTAGATATTTACTTATATAACCAACTATGAGAGACAAGTAAGAGTCCCACGTATTTTTCCTGAGGAGCCAGCCCCTTCTGAACTTTGGAGAAGCTTCTGTCAGCCATCGCCACAAAACATTTAGGGCCTCATTCACAAAACAATTGGCGCAGCATGGCACCACAAGCCAGTTTGCTGCGCCGAGCTGCGTCTTTATAAAAGCACATGGATGCATCGTATTAACAATAATACGATGCATCCATGTGCTTTCTCCTGTGCTGGAGCACAATTGGCTGCCATGTGCCAGCGCAGGTACCCTTGCGTCATGTTGCAAAGGTGCCTGCATTGCAGGGATGAATGTTTTTAATCAGGAAGGGACACCTTTGAGGGCATTTTCATCTTCGCATTGAAAGAGGAAAAAACGAGGAGGAATAAAAGTATTTCGCCTCGTTGTGCCACTCCTATGCCTCCCCCGGGGAGGTGTAGGATTCTGTGGCATTCCCAAATTTACAAAACTTTGTAAATCTGGGGATGTGTCAGGTTCCATGAATTTTGCATGGGAACATCCACAGCAACACCCCTGGAATGCCCCTTTCACACAGAGAAATGCGTGAAAGGGGCCCGTCTTACAGGGCCATGAAAAGTCACACAAGATGACTTTACAAGGCCTTGTAAATAGGGGCAGGTACAGTGCACCACCGGTGCATCACAAAATTTGACGCACCCGCACCGGCGGCACAATGGCATGTAAATGAGGCCCTTAATTTCTACTTTGTACCGCTCAGCCCAGGCTAAGTTGTCAGGGACGTCCTAGTTCACCCGAACAGGATGGCTAAAGGAGCTGAGAATGGAACTTTATGAGGAGATGTGAATTTTCTACTTCAAACAACAGACTGCGTATCACCCACTATAATTTTCTTTAAGGGGCCTATTATATTCCCCAGGCACTGCATGAATTTGAACTTACAGAGAGGACTCCAACTGCGTCAGGTGTGGCACGCTGGAGGCTGTGTAGTGCAGGAGTACTTGTCTGAAATTCTAGCCAATCTGCCTAACATGATTGACTACGGGATCTCCACAGTTTTAAAAAATGTGTTACTGTGTTGGGTTGGAGAAATTGACACACTACATAAGAAATCTTCTGTTCTAGCGCTCCTGCTAGCCAAGAGGCAGATGGCTTGCTGCTGGGGAGGTTTGAGACCCCAGACGTACTACTGGCAATTGTTTGACTTCCTCATCCTATGCAATGAAAAGCAGCAAATGTATGCTGACTTGATGCTTGCCCCTTTCAGGCTCGGGGCCATTTGGGGCACATTGAAGACATATTTGCTAACCTCGGCTGCATAATACAAGTATCGCCGTCTTGGACAAATGTTAATGGGTAGTTGACCAGTGTCTGGGGGTTGATTATTCTGCAATGGAACTTGTTATTGCACCACCAATTGGATCCTTGCGTCGGAGATTGCATAGTGCCCCACACACCTCGCAAATGCAATGCTGATGCCCCAGCGGACGATGTTGTTAATAGCCGTCATACTATGGAAATGTGAACTGAGGTGTTAACCTACTCTCGATTTTTGCTCTTGTCCAAATGTGGATTTTCGCGAATGTGACTTCTCTGATGATGTCAGTTGACGTATTGTACTCTTGAAAATTATATCGTTTAATAAAAAACAATTTTTTTTTTAAATTTAAATTTTTTATTGCAAACACATGCCACCATGTTTTCGGCATTTTCTCTTTTTTCCTCTTTTATTTTTGTTGCATATGCTTACAATTCAAAAGAATAACCATCGTATCAGCTGCCAAGGCCAGAGCTATTAGCTGTGCTAGAGCTTGTAGATTTTATAGATGTAGATATTTAACTATGGCACATTTTATAGTTTAGCAAACTTAAATCACAGACAGGGTTAGAAGTCGTTTAGCAAACGGAGTTGTTCCTGTTGTACGGTCTCTCCTTGAGAACACCTTATTCGTTTGAAATAATGTCCTGTGTAACTGTGTGTAATTCCTGCTAGATCACTGTGATTTCATGCTTTTCTTCCGACAGTGAGAAGCTGCCAAGGCTTTCCGTTCTATAATTCAGCTTTCTGAGGTTCTAAGAAACGGTTCATGAAAGGAAGATTTTTCTAATAGCATCACTTAAATTGAATTCCACAGGACTTTGCTTGTAAAGGTGCATTTAAAGCCACATCTCTGCTTATTGCAAGTATTAAGGGTAAGCTTCCTTTGCCTACTTATCTAGTGTTAAGGATTTTGTGAGAGAGCTTGAGCCGCTTCTTCTGTATTCTGTTGAAGAACCTTCCCTTCTTTGGAGCTTAAAGCTGTTGCTGACTCATCTGTTGACGCATCCTTTTGTGCAATTCAGCACTGCCCTGAAATTATAGCATACCATGGAAACTCTGGGCCCGACTCACATAGAAGCGGAACCACAATTTCAAGGAGCACTTTGCTCCTCGCAAAGGTATTTGCACTGCAGGCCCTGCATGCAGACGAGAAGGCGAAAAGGAGGCAAAAGGAATGAGCTGTCGTATTATCAGTGCTTAATTTGAGCCGGTGGTTTCCGGTGCTCAGCACCGGCACTTAATCATCAACACCGGTGCTTATAGCACCAGTTAAGGACACACTCATTTGGTAGGCACGGGGAGATTAACTGGCACATGCATCAAGGAAGGCTTTTGCGATTCCTTAATTGCGATTATTAAGGAATCGCAATTAAAGAATCGCAAAAGCCTATGCATGTAGGAATCGCTATAAAAATAGCGATTCCTACACATTCCTTATTTGCGACTCGCAAATTGCGAGTCGCAAATAAGGAAAACCTAGGAATGAATGGGAAGAGATTCTCAATTTGGGATTAGCAATTAGAGAATCGCAAATTGAGAATGCAATTTCAAGGTTGCAAGGGTGTCAAAAGGACACCCTGTTGCACCCCTGAAATTGTGGAGTGCACAAATGTTGCGCACACACATGTCCCAAGGACATGTGTGTGTGTAACCTACAAATTAGCAAATTACCATCAAGTTCAACTTCATGGTAATTTGCGCCCCCTAGTAGCGAAATCGCTACTTCAAAGTGGTTCTTGCATTGCATTTAAGGAATCGCAAAATGCGATTCCTTAAATGCTATCGCAATTTGAGAACTCGCAATTAATTGCGAATTCTCAAATTGCGAGTGCCTTGAACCTTGATGCATCGTAAATGCCATTTTTGCGGGCGCAGATGGCCGATTTTTGCGAATCGCACCGTTTGCGCTCGCAAAAATGGTTGATGCATGTGCCTGTAAGTGATTTGCCCAGATTTACAGGATGTTGAGCCACACCGTGACGCGAACCTGGTTCCCCAGCTCTGAAATCGCAGCTCTGGACACTTCGCCATATCCTCTCCCCAAAATAAGTACCAGGGCTCTCGTCAGGAGGCAGCTTACACCAGCCCATTTTTCCTGTTAACTCTGCCTCCTGAGGAGAGCCCCAGCACTTATTTTTTTACAAATGAACCATCATGAATAACAAAGCAGTGTTTGCCTATCATTGTTATACTATGTAGGCAGTGGCGTAGCTAGACCTATGGCCTCTCGTGGCAGCCCCTGCATTTGCCGCCCCACGGCCACGTGTAAGAGCGGGGGGGTGTGCTGGCGATTTCCTCACCGGCCGCCCAGCGACGGACACAGAGTGAGGGGGGAGGCCTCCGCCCCTCGCTTGCTACGCCACTGTATGTAGGCCTCCCTTATGCAATGTGAGAAGAGGGTGAGTCCTGCTGATATCAGCAGATCCCTGACCCTCCGCTATTCTGGGTTATAAAGCGCAAGCACAACATCACAGGTAGGGCCAGTGGAGTTAGGGAGAGGCGGAAGACCAAATAAGGCAGCAGGGTTGACTACATTATGTGCCAAGAAAAGGCAAATTATGCAGCACATTGTGACACATTTTGTGACGGTACCCCTGGGATGGAAAAGACTCCTGCATGGTGAAGGGCGTGCACCACTTCCCTGAGTGCCCTAGCTCCATTGATATCTGGATCCCTGATACCTTTTATTGGTCAAGGACTGTAGGAAAGTGCAATATTATGTGGTATGGCTGGGTGGCCTTTCTATGTAAAATTATCACAATACCCCACAGATGGTCCTTGGATTCACACTAACAAATCCTTAGCTCAGTCCAGGTAGAGTAGCAAAGAGCAGTCAGGCTTTACTAGAAGAACGTGTAAAGTATTTCAGAGTACCAACATGGACGATAAGTAATTGACACAATTTGAGAGAAATCATACACCAATTCATAAAAGTAGAGTGTATTTATATCTTAATTTAGACACCAAAACCAACGGGATATCATACATATAACCGGAGTTATCGTTTTTTGAAGCAATATTAAATCAGTACAGTAAAATATATAGACAAAGGGAAACAGTTGGGACAACGCGGGCAGAGCCATGTGTGTTCCAACTTCGCAAGCGCTACCACGCTTGCCTTAACCACGCGTACGCTTGGTTTAGGCAGTGCGCAGTCTAGTTGCTGGCTAGCAGAAGCAGGAAGAATCGGGAAAGGACACAGTGAGGTAAGTGGGGCTGGGGCCAGGTTTTGGAAGGGGTTAGTTTGTATAGTTTTGGGGGCAAGGTCGGGGTAGTTTTCAGGGCTGGGGCGGTCGGGGTAGTTTTCAGGGCTGGGGGGGTTTAAAGTAGTTTTTAGGCCTGGGGGTAGTTTTCAGGGCTGGGGGGTTCAAGGTAGTTTTTAGGGCTGGGGAGGTTCGGGTAAATTTCAGGACTGGGGAGTTTGGGTAGTTTTCAGGGCTAGGAAGTCGGGGTAGTTTTCAGGGCTGGAGGAGGGGGTTGCTTTTTTACGAGGGTGGGGGTAGTTTTAGATGTAAGGGAGGGGTTTGGAGGGCAGTTTTAGAGCTCAGGGCGAGGTGCAGGGATCGTAATACTTTTTAGGGCTTAGAGGGAGAGGGTAGTTTTTAGAGCTCGGGGGTCAGGTCGTTTTTAGGGCTCAGGGAAGGCAGGGTAGTTTTTAGGACTTGGAGGTTCGAGGTAGTTTTAGGGCTTAGGGGAGGGTGGGGTCATTATTAGGATTGAGGGCAGTGATGTTTTTAGGGGGAGGGGGTTAGTTTTCAGGAGGGAGGGTGTAGTTTTAGGAGTCAGGGCGGGGGCAGGGGTCGTGAAGTTAACACTTACCTGCCAAGTCTTAACCACGGGTATGTCTTTACCATACATGCCTTAACAACTCATAATTCATTGTAAGGGCATGCGTAGTAACTGCATATTCATGGTTAAGACTTGCGTTGTTGATGCGGCGTGGAATCGGCATGTGTGGTAAATGCATACTTTGTTCCATAACGCAACCAAAGCCAAAATAACATTTGGTCAAGGGCAAAATCTTCTAGTGGCAATCACTCACTTACACTCACTTACAAATCGAGTTACTTGGAGCCCATATAGGGGTAAGGCTATGCGGGCCACTGGACCAGGTCACAACAGTCAGATCAATTTTACCTAGCCTGTGGAGCCCGGGTGCAGAGTTGTTCTGTCTGTCCGCGGTGCTGAACGGGAGCCGCGGGTGGTGCTGTTTTTACCGCTTGCACGGTGCTGCAAGAAACAAAATTCAAAAACACAATAGGTACACAGCTGCTGGCATTGGATGATGGTTGCACAATGTTCTCTGTAGCTGCAGGGGTTATTGTGGGGGTCGGTTACCGGACTAGTGACCAACAAGGCTTGGCAGCGGTAAGCACAACGTAAAGCTTTGGGAACTTTGCTTTGTCCACTGGAGTAACTTAGCGGCCAGAGACATCGGGCAGGCAAGACTACAATGCTCACAATGCACTGGACCACCTGGATTTGGGCGATACTTCGGAGGGGCCGATGGCCAGCGATTCTTTAAATCTGGTGAGCGTTTTACCTGCAATTTTCAGGGGACTAGTGGCATTAGTCCAATGGAGACTGAGAGTGCTTCTGGCTTCCACAAGGGGCCCTCTCTTCGGGAGTGTCGAGTTTTAGGCAAGAATGAGGGTCTTTCACTCAGTTTTGCATCAGTTGCCTCAAGAATAAAGTATCCCTCTTTTGCTTTGTGCTGGTGGCAAAGTCCTATTGTCGGTGAAAGGCAGTGTATGTGATTGTGCCCCACATGCTGAGGGCACAGTCGACTTCGAGCAGTTTGCACTGCTCCTGCAGTTTTCAATGGCAGGCTTGCTGTCAGTAGGTTGTATGGGCCACCCAGGGTGGCACAAACTGGTGAAGCAGCCCTGGGGACCCCTTTAGCACCAATGCCCTGGGTACCCCTGGTACCATATACTAAGGACTTATAAGGGAGTAAAGCATTTGCTAATTTAAAATTACCAAGTCAAACATAGCAGTGAGCACAGGCACTGGGATCTGGGCAGCAGACTCCAGTGCACCATCAGAGTCATAGCAATCAGCATTTAGAGAAAAAAGTGGGGAGTGCCCATACAAACAAGCATTTGCAATGCAATTGGTCTCACATTTGTGAAAGTTATTGCTATTGGCATTGTAAATGACTGTATTTTTGGTATGGTTTTTGATTTCCAGGCATTTAACACAGGCGTTCTGTAACGTAAAGTACTGGCAAAGCCAGTAGGTCTGGCCTATCACTTACAGTTTCCATCCATGCTCTCACTCATTCATCTGTACATTGAATTCTCACTGATCATCCATGCAGTCAGTCAATGATACATGTTTGACATATAAGTAAAAGTGCATGACTGTGTCCATGCGCCGTACCAAGGAGCATGAATGCTGACTTTGTGAAAAGAGAATAATTGTACAATCTGTTCTGAGCTATTTATACACTCCAAAATGCTGTTAAGCATTCGTATTTATAGTAACAAAGAATGCTCTGATTATTTGGCTTAGATGAATTATGAGGTCACCGTGGTAACTAGTGTACCCCTTACATGGATAGGAGACCCTGCCCCAACCTGGATTGACATCCGCAGCAATAAACAAACAAATAAGCAGAGCTTCAAATATGCTTTACAGAAACTAGCAATGCATTTTGTGCCTGTAGTCTTAGTAGCACAACTCTAGACTGCAAATCCCAGAATGCAATGCAAGACATAAGTTGTGCCTTATTTGGCAACTTCACCTCTATTGTAGTAAATACAGCCCTGTAAAGCTGCCAGGGTGCTTACTTCTGGATGGAGTCCATATTAAATAAAAAATAAATAGGTACAAACACCCACTGAGCTCGTTGGCATAAGGAGTCAATCAACTGCCAAGTGGCTGAATGCCATGCAGCATCTCCTGTGTTTGCACTGGAAAATCACATAATCAACAAAAGGTAAACACGAAACTATGAATCCCACAATGCAGTGTTCCTAACCAAAAATAATGGGACTGGGTAAATGGAAAAACAGTTTATTTCGTTTCCGACTTAGCATATTTACCTTACAAGGAAACTACATGATAAGATTAGCAAGAGAGAGTTTCGAGCTGCCTGCAGCTGGAGATACCACTGTTTATCTAGATATATGTATTTTCTAATTTACCTTCCAGCCATTGCAGCACTGTGTTTTCGAAAACAACTGACTGACGTAGAAAGGGAAAGATACGCCCTTCCTCCGCTATCTGTGCTTGAGGCTTCAGTGTCTGGTTAATGGGAATGTTCTTTTTATACGCCTCAGCCATTCCTGCCTGTGTGAGGAATGGAGCAGTTACGGAGACTCTCTTAGTTACACCATACCACACAAGGAAAGAAAGTGCTACGGATTGTTTATTTGCTCTAGAAGGAATAAAGGTTGTGTGTTACTGTGATTGGAAGAATCGTTAAACTGTGTTAAAAATGTATACCACCTCAAATGTAAACAACCAACATCTGAAGTTATTTTAATATAGTTTGTATGCAGACAACTAAAAGGGCAATACATGCAACAAAACTGAAAAGGCTGGTAGGGCTGGGACTAAATCAGTTCCTTATCAAAAAGGTAAGCGCATGTAAATTAAAATGGAAAAACATCACGTTGAAAAAGCAAATAATATTGGGGGAGAATTCACAACCGGCAGACATTACAAGGGTGAAAGTTTGCAATGTGGCTCTGAGACAAATGCCCACAAGCGAGACGGCAAAGTAGAGCGCTAGAGAGTTTAGAAGAATGAAAACAAGAAGCAGCGACCTCGGACGGGTGTTGTGGGAGGGCATTCACTGTTGTGGGAGGGGTCAGGTGCTGTGGAGAAGAGCACTGGGAGATTAACATCGGCACAGTGTGCGCAGAAAAATGAGGCATAACGCTTTTTCAGTGTACAAGAGCATTGCCAATATAAAAGCAGCACACATTTCAGATGCTGACTGCTGGTAAGTGGGGCGGTGCAGAGAGGCTGCAGGTTTACTGCTCAAATGCAGCAGTAAAGTAATTGTGGAGGGTCTGTGCTGCCACCAGCAGTGAGCATCTGAAAGCTCACTTAATCTTTTATTCTTCCCGTGCCGTTACCCCACCACCTCATCCCTCCCACAGCTGTGGTGCTGAAAAAATAGTGTGGCCACGTGGGAGCGGTGGTGTGGGGAATGACCCTGTAAGATTAGAAGCAGCACACACAGCAGGCGCCAAAGCTAAAAACACTGCGGTTAATCGGAAACAAGCATTTGCAATGCAATAGATATTGCATTTACACAAGACCTATTGCATTGCAAATGGTAGGCATCACGGACAAAGGGAGGGTGGGGGGAAAGAAGGCACGGACAACGGGAAGGCGGGGGGGAGGAAGAAGGCACAGACAATGGGAGGGAGGGCAGGGGTGTGAAGGCACGGACAACGGGAGGGAGGGTGGGGGGTTGAAGGCACGGACAACGAGAGGGCGGGGGGAGGGGAGAAAGCACGGACAACGGGAGGGCGGGGAGGGGAGAAGGCACGGACAATGGGAGGGTGGGGCAGGGGTGAAGGCACGGACAACGGGAGGGAGGGCGGGGTGGAAAAGAAGGCACCAAAGCACGTCGTGAGAACCTCATTAAAGAAAATAGTGCTCACAGTCTAAATAACACGTATTTTGTAACAGCCAAAGTAAAGGGGCCAGTCGCCATGGGAGGTGACAAAAGAAGAGGAGGCAGTACTAAGGAGGGACTAACAAGCCTGTTGACGAATCAGAAGCCAGCATTTAGGACGGACAATGACACAAGCCAATGACAAATATGGGCAGAGAGTGGGCGGGGCTTCTATTCCCTACTCCACTACAAAACGTCTTGCAGAGCAGTGCATGCGCACTGGCTCTAGGCTCGACCTAAAAAGGGCACTTTTCTACACAGGCTAACATAGATAATACTTGTGCACCACGGCCTAGGCTTGTCTCATTCTAATGCGGCCTTGTTGGATCAGGAGGGGCTCTCGTAATGGCAGAGGGCTACTCTCATACCAGGAGTTAAGTGACATGGGCACGTGGTGGCAGCACACCTGTTTTATTTTTAGTAGTTAAGTAGTGTGAACAGGCCTTTTTACCTGTGTCACCAGAGTGCTGCCTCTGGGACTACTTATGTAAAGTTCCGGTGCTGTGTTCTAAACTCACCCTTGGGCTACATAGTTATTGTGTGTAGTGCCAGAAAGTGTGTGCATGCTGGTACCTATGTGTGCCTGTGCATGGTACATACTATTGAGGATGTGGGTTTCATTTTGGATATCCTGGGCTTGGAAAAGCTAGTAGAGGTTAGGACTGCAATCACCAGACCAGAGATGTGAATTGCTGACATTCCTAAGGGCTAGGGTAGGAACAAACAGACTGGAGGAAGGGGATCAGAGAGATCCTCAGTGCACATCAAAGGTCTCCTTGAGTCCAAGAAGATTTACTGGTCATTGGGGCCTGGGCTCATTTTTAGGGAGATGGTCTGTCTAATAAGGTCAGGACTGTAGAAGTTAAGAGTCATGAAAAAGGGGAAAGCTTAGGCATTTGAACCTTTATGAGGCATATTTCAGTAGAGGCTGACAGCCTGGTATGATCCCCGGTTATTCCCTTGTCCTGAGTTGTGGGTCAACCCCTAACTCCGGTAGCCATGTATATCCAAGTGTATTGTAGCTACCTATAAACAAATGAAGCAAGAAGGAACGACAGTGTGAGAAGTTGGCCTGGTATATGCTGTTCACTAATTAAAGTGGACACCTTGCACCAGAACAATTCGACTCTTATGGTAGATAGGTTTAAGACAACCTTTATAGAAAGCTATCCTAGTGGTAGCTGTGGAGAGCAGCCTTCAGGCTAAGTCTTGAAGGAATGTAAAGCAGCTTGTTTTACCACACAATCTCTTGAATCACCAAATGAAAAGACACCACACAGGTATATATATCAAATATATATGTATTTATTAATAAACACTCTCTACTAATCTCTTTATGAGATTAGAGGTCAGGAACATATGTACAAGTCAAATATTATCAGGATAAGTTTAGCACAATTGAATGTTACAATCTTAGTTTGCTAGACCTAGGTCTAGGGCATCTAGAATCGAGGGACCCCCAAGAACCACCCCATGTAGTTGTAGGAGACCCACAGGGGACGGACGCGGTGACCTGGCACCGATGCGAATCCTGTACGAGTCTATGCACTCAGACGCGATTGAAATATCAATGTTAAAGGTCCCTTGCGTGTTCGAGGCAAACACACCGATCGGTCCTTGTACGAGTCGAAGGACGCGGTTACAGATGGTATTGCAAGGGAGTTGGACGCGGTGTGTCTAACACAGACGCGAACCAGGTACGAGTCAGTGCGATAGTCGTACTGGGAAAGTTAGAGTTTTGGGACACTTCGAGGGAAGCTACAAGCAAGTCACTTACAGGGTAAGTAGTTCTAGGGCCCACACCCACAGGAGCACCGTAGTGCTGAAGTTACCTCACCCAGGGGAGCCGGGTGCATAGGTGTTCTTTGGTGTCGGGTCGCGCGTCGTTTTCAATGGGAGCCAGTGAAGACTTGCTGCTTGCGGCGACAGGAGAAGTGTCCGGAGGAATCCAAGCCTGGATTCGGAAGATGGAAGACCTGCAAGCAGAGGGGACAGTGTTCAAAGCCACTTGGCAGTGACCCGGGTCAAGGAAGATGGATGCCCACAGTTGTCGCAAGATTCAGGTCATCCGCAGTTGCCTTGACTCTTCAGCCACGAGGTCCAGGAGGCGTCGACGATGACCAGGAGCTGGATTCGGCATGTACGACAATGTCTGCAGCTTACTGCAGTGTCGGCAACTCGATCGGAGCCAACAAGCCTTGGTAACAGCAAGTCTTGGGGAAAGTGTGAAGAGACAATGGCGCAGACCAGCAAGGTCTGTGGAACTCACCCAGCGAGGGTAAGTCAGGGCAGGCCTAGAGCAATTAGGGGAGCCCTTTGGTTTCTTTAGAAAGTCTTCTGGGGACCCGCAAGCCAGCAAGCAAGGGATCGCAAAGACGCCTCGGGAGGATTCTCTCACAGGGGCCCACGGTCACTTGGGACGTGGTAGGCCTCTGATCTTAAGAGGGATTCCTGCTGGAGGCTGGGACCACACGTGGTCCAAAGCACAAGTTCGTGAAACGTTGTGAGGGGTTGCACTCGACAATAGTGCACGGTACCCAGGGGTCGTGGTTCCTCATTACTCTTGGGGTCCACTGGCCTCAGCTTCGCTGGGGACTCACGATGGCCTTTGAGAAGTCAGGAAATCTAATTCTTGGGCTGCAGGGACTTCGGACTCCGGCGGGAGCGGTGTAGTTTGCGACCGTCGTTTGTAGTTTTTGGTGCCTGCCAAGCAGGGGAGTCACTCCTTGACTCCAAGGGAGATTCTTCAGTCTTCCAAAGGTAGTGGAACGTCGAAGGTCCGGGATTCTTCTTGTAGAGCGTCGTCCAGGGAAATCTAGGGTGCAATGCACAGGTTCCCCCTCTTATAGCAAAAGAAGGGGAGGGACTAGCTCTATGACCCTACCTATGGGAGGGTCAGGGGAGTGGGTGGCTACACCCACTTCCCTTTGTCCAGTTTCGCGCCAGAGCAGGGACAGGTAGCCCCTGAGCTGGTTTGAACTGGCATATGCACAGAGGAGCCTTCTGCTCCCCCAGTGCAGGACTTCAAAGCACTCTAAGAGTGCACCCACCCAGCCCCAATACACTAAACCCTGTCTGGGAGGTGGTCACACCCCCTTGGGACAGGATATCTATTGTTGGGCTTCCTCCACTGCGAGTGTTGGTCATCAGCAGGAGGGCAGCCCAGTGTCTGTGACTGGTGGCATCCATTTTGTGATGCCAGGGCTCTGCAAGATTCTACCGCGTTTCCACAGTAGGTACATGTCTATCCCTCTAGAAGGGTGGAATGCTACCCCCGCCGCCAGGACTGGCGGGGGGTAGTATTCCAAGATGTTTGACAACAAACACGACATGTTTTGATGCAGCCATTCCAAAGTTAGCATTTTACCGCGAGGATATAATGCACTTAAAAGTATATGGTTTAACCGCATCCACAAACCGCACCAGAGGATGGACTCTGAGAGCTGCAGAGGGGCCCTGCTCAGGCAGAGGCACCCCCTCACATAGAAGCCAAGCACCCTGCCCTCAGGATTGATAGGGCCTGCCTTAGGGGTGACTGATAGGGTTATATGTGTGTGAGGAGAGATATAGGGACCCTATATCTCAGTGAGGGGTGCTAGCACTTCCTCACTCAGGCTGCAGTAGCAGGCCTGTGGTGTCAGATTTAGTCTGCTTCCCAGGGGTGGCATAGTACATGCTGCAGCCCCTGGTAGGCCTGTGAAGCACCTATGCCCTTGGTACCTAAGCTACCATATACTAGGGACTCATAAGGTACCACAGTATCCAATCACTAGTGCACCTAGAGTGCACTCCAAATCGTTTAGAGAGAACAGAGAGGCTGGGGCCCTGATTAGCAGGGTCCCAGCCTGACTATAGCCAGAAACCAGTGTAAACATCAGAAAAAAGGTGGGGGCAACATAAGAGGCAGATCCTACTCTCCTACACAACCCCCCAAACGCAGGGACACTAAACTAACCTTGACCAGTTGAGTCTTCGTGTTCAAAGTGGAAATACCTTGAGAGTCCATCTGCATTGGCATGTTGGGTCCCAGGTCTATGTTCCACTGTATAGTCCATCCCCTGTAGGGAAATGGACCACCTCAAAAGTTTTGGGTTTTCTCCTTTCATTTGTTTAAGCCATAGGAGGGGCTTGTGGTCGGTCTGAACTATGAAGTGAGTACCAAACAAGTATGGCCTCAGCTTCTTCAGGGCCCACACCACAGCAAAGGCCTCCCTCTCTATAGCTGACCAACTTTTCTCTCTAGGGGTCAGCCTTCTGCTAATAAAAGCTACTGGCTGGTCTTGACCTTCATCATTCAGTTGAGACAGTACAGCTCCCACACCCAGCTCAGAAGCATCTGTTTGGACAATGAACTTTTTGGTGTAGTCTGGACTCTGTAAGATGGGGGCAGTGCACATGGCCTGCTTTAGGTCTTCAAATGCCTTTTGACAGCTAGCTGTCCACTGAACCTTTTTTGGCATTTTCTTGGAGGTCAGATCATTCAAGGGGGTCACTATAGATCCATATCCCTTGACAAACCTCCTATAGTACCCAGATAGGCCTAAGAAGGCTCTCACCTGTGTCTGGGTGGTTGGAGCAACCCATTCCATTATGGTCTGGATCTTGCTCTGTAAAGGCTGAACCTGGCCTCCACCTACAAGGTGGCCCAGGTATACAACCTGACTCTGCCCTATCTGGCACTTAGTGGCCTTGATAGTGAGGCCTGCCTTTTTGCAGGGCCTCCAAAACATTCCTGAGGTGGACCAGGTGATCCTGCCAGGAGGAACTAAAGACAGCAATATCATCTAGATAAGCTGAGCAATAAGTTTCCATCCCTGTCAGAACTTTATTCACCAACCTCTGAAAAGTGGCAGGTGCATTTTTCAATCCAAAGGGCATCACCACAAAGTGGTAGTGCCCACCAGGGGTCAAAAATGCTGTCTTGGCTTTTGCATCATCAGCTAATCTGATCTGCCAGTAGCCAGCTGTTAGGTCAAACGTGCTTAGATACTTGGCTGAGGCCAAAGTATCAATCAGCTCATCTGCCCTTGGTATGGGATAGGCATCAGTCCTAGTGACTGCATTGAGGCCTCTGTAGTCTACACAAAACCTCATTTCTTTCTTACCACCCGGGGTATGAGGCTTGGGTACCAGGACTACTGGACTAGCCAAGGGCTATCTGAAGGCTCAATTACACCTAGCTCCAACATTTTCTGGACTTCAGTCCTGATACAGTCCCTGGCATGGTCAGGTTGCCTGTAGATTTTATTCTTGACAGGCAGACTGTCTCCAGTGTCCACCTCGTGGGTGCACCAGGAAGTCTGACTAGGGGTCAGGCTAAACATATGTCTAAACTGCTGCAGAACTTGTCTGCACTCAGTTTGCTGATGGTCGGTGAGGCTGCTTGCCAAAGCAACACCATCTACTGACCCATCATCAGGGTTCTGAGAGAGCAGGTCAGGGAGAGGGTCACTCTCCTCCTCCTGGTCCTCATCAGTTGCCATGAGCAAGCCCATGTCAGCCCTGTCAACATATGGCTTTAATCTGTTGACATGGAGCACCCTCAGGGGGCTCCTGGGAGTTCCAAGAATCACCAGGTAGGTGACTTCTCCCTTCTGTTCAACTATTGTATGGGGGCCACTCCACTTTCCTGGAGGGCTGCTGGGGCCACAGGCTCCAACACCCACACTTTCTGTCCTGGCTGGTATACAGTCAGTACAGCCTTTTGGTCATGCCAAGCTTTTTGTAATTCTTGGCTGGCCTCCAGGTTTTTGGTTGCCTTTTTCATGTACTCTGCCATCCGGGAGCGGAGACCAAGTACATAGTCCATCACATCTTGTTTGGGGGCTTGAGAGGTAACTCCCAGCCCTCTTTTACCAAACACAGTGGACCTCTCACAGGATGCCCAAACAGAAGCTCAAATGGGCTGTAACCAACCCCTTCTGTGGAACCTCTCTGTATGCGAACAACAGGCAAGGAAGAAGAAGGTCCCATTTCCGCCTAAGCTTCTCTGGGAGTCCTTTAATCATTCCTTTCAAGGTTTTGTTGAAGCGTTCAACTAAACCATTGCATTGTGGGTGATAGGGGTGGTGAACTTGTAAGTTACACCACACTCCTTCCACATTGCTTTTAGATATCCTGACATGAAGTTGGTACCTCTGTCAGAAATGACCTCTTTTGGGAAACCCACTCTGGAGAAGACTCCAATGAGGGCTCTTGCCACCACAGGGGCTGTGGTGGTCCTCAGGGGAATTGCTTCCGGGTACCTGGTGGCATGATCCACTACCACCAGGATAAACCTGTGCCCAGATGCAGTTTGAGGGTCAAGGGGACCAACAATGTCAATCTCTACCCTTTCAAAGGGTACCCCCACCACAGGTAGTGGTATCAGGGGGGCCTTTGTTGTGCCACCTGCCTTACCACTGGCTTGGCATGTGACACAGGAGCGACAAAACTCCTTTGTGTCCTCTGACATATGTGGCCAATGAAAATGTGGAACAAGCCTGTCCCAGGTCTTGTTTTGGCCCAAGTGTCCTGCTAAAGGGATGTCGTGTGCTAGGGTCAAGAGGAACCCCTAAACTTCTGAGGTATTACCAACCTCCTGGTGGCTCCAGGGGCTGGGTCTCTACCCTCAGAATATAGGAGTCCCTCATCCCAATAAACTTTATGGGACCCACTAGCACTCCCAGCAGCCTCAGCAGCAGCCTGCTGTCTGAGGGGTTCAAGAGAGGGGCAGCACTGTTGCTCCTTCCTCAGATCTTCCCTAGAAGGGCCCCCTGCCCCCAAGAACTCAACCTGATCAGGCTCAAGTCCCTCTGGGGCAGTTCCTTCTTCAGGATCTGCTTCACCTCCCTCTGGGGGTGAATCTGTGATCTGAGACAGAGGGGAAGGCACTGCCTTTACCCTACTGCTCCTCCTCTTGGGAAGCATCTGGTCCATTGTTCCAGGATCCAGAGCTGGTTCAGTGTCATGCATTCTTGCTTGTGACCTGGTCACAGCAAATACCTCTGCAGGGATGCCCAACATCTCAGCATGAGTCCATAACTCTACTTCAGACCAGGCTGAAGTCTCTAGATCATTGCCCAATAGACATTCGACAGGGAGGTCTGCACTGACTACAACCTTCTTGAGGCCAGTTACCCCTCCCCAGGAGAAATTCACAACTGCCAGACTATGGTTGGTCTTGGCGTTGCTTGCATTGGTCACCTGGTACATTTCGCCCAGGATGATCTGTCCAGGGTCCACAAGATCCTCTGCCACCATGGTGACACTAGCACCTGTGTCCCTAAATGCCAAAGCCTGTTTGCCATTTATTACAGGCTGCTGTTTGTATTTGCCCAGATTACTAGGACTCACTAGGAAGGACATATTAAGGTCTCCCTCACAAATCAGCATTGCCTGAGTGGGCACTCTGACTAGGTCAGAGTCCACTTCAGAACCCAGGGTCAACCCTACTACACCCTTATTCTGAGTACCACCTCCACCAGTAGCTGAACTAGGGGGAACAGTTGCCTTAGGGGCAGGAGTGGTGGTGGTTTGGTCTTTGGACTTGTTACAGTCAGAAGTCCAGTGCCCTTTCTGTTTACAGAATTTGCACCAGGGCTTCTTTGGCCTTTTCCCTTGTTGGATTGTGACTCCCCACCAGATGCAGATTTTTGGGGCCCTTGTGAAGACTTCTGGTCTTTTGACTTATCCCCACCTTTCTCAGAGCCCTTAGGATCTTGCTTCTTGGTGTCACCCCCTTGGTTCTGGGATTTCTGCCTCACCCTGGTTCTGACCCATTTGTCTGCCTTCTTTCCCAATTCTTGGGGAGAGGTCAGATCCGAGTCCACCAGGTACTGATGCAACAACTGGTTCTGGCAATTATTAAGGATCTGTTCTCTCATCATCAGATTATACAATCCCTTGAAATCAGTAACCCTACTGCCAACCAGCCAACCCTCCAGAGCCTTGGTTGCACAATCAACAAAGTCAGTCCAGTCCTGAGTCTGTGCCTTCTGGGTGTCTCTGAACTTTAACCTGTACTGTTCAGTGGTTAAGCCAAACCCATCTATCAGTGCACTCTTCAGGACTTCATAATCATCAGCATCCTCTTCTCTAACAGTGAGGAGCTTGTCTCTACCTTTATCTGAAAAGGAGAGCCACAAGATTGCTGCCCACTGCTTCTGGGGGACCTGCTGTACTCTACAGGCCCTCTCCATAGCAGTTATCCACTTGTGGATATCATCCCCACTCTGGTAGGGTGGAACAACCTTGCTCAGGTTCCTATGGTCTGGAATAGATTCTCTGCCTCTAGGGACACTGTTGCTGCCACCAAGGGGTTCTAACCCTCTCTTCTAGAAGCTCTCTGGATCTCCAGGGCTTCTCTATCCAGTGCCAACTGCTTGGTTCTGAGGGCAACTCTTGCTTCCTCATACTGCAGCAGTTTGCACATTCTTTCAGAGGAGGTCTCTCTTATGGGAAAGTATGAGTTCCTCTGGTGGACAAATTCTCTGCCAGAGTGATAAGAGTGCTCAGATTCCCTGGAAGGGGACCTATGCCTCTCATCCACTCTGTCAGTTCTCTTAGGGAGAATTCCTCTGTCCTTTTCAGGCCCCTTGAGGCCTGGCCCTTCAATCACAGAGTCCTGGTCATTCGGATTTTCATCGTCTGACCCAGATACTGTAATTGACCCACCCACTGATTCAGACCCATTAGCTCCTAGAGCCAATCTAAGATCATCTGCTGTCAGCAGATCTATCAGGTGTAGGGTTGAGGGACTCTGTCCTAGTCTCAGGTGTCTTTCAACACACATGGCTCTCAAGTCAGAGAAAGCCATGTCCTTATACTGAGGCTGAGTGGATCCACTGGTTCCACCCTTTAAGGACATTCTAGTGTTGTGCAGTGTTGTACTACCTACACTAGTTTGTGGCCTACTGATACTAGCTTGAGCTGTAGAAAGGGTGTGCTATCCCTTGGCACACAGCTCTAAGTTCAGTAGAACTTATCGATACTAAGCTTGACTTTATATGTACCTTAAGTACCTATAGTGGTTTTCAGTTAGTAATTCAAATAGAGATTTTCTGGTAAAACAATAGCAAGCTGGAATCCCACACGCTGCCCACCAATGTGATAAGTTGGCCTGGTATATGCTGTCCACTAATTAAAGTGGACACCTTGCACCAGAACAATTCGACTCTTATGGTAGATAGGTTTAAGACAACCTTTATAGAAAGCTATCCTAGTGGTAGCTGTGGAGAGCAGCCTTCAGGCTAAGTCTTGAAGGAATGTAAAGCAGCTTGTTTTACCACACAATCTCTTGAATCACCAAATGAAAAGACACCACACAGGTATATATATCAAATATATATGTATTTATTAATAAACACTCTCTACTAATCTCTTTATGAGATTAGAGGTCAGGAACATATGTACAAGTCAAATATTACCAGGATAAGTTTAGCACAATTGAATGTTACAATCTTAGTTTGCTAGACCTAGGTCTAGGGCATCTAGAATCGAGGGACCCCCAAGAACCACCCCAGGTAGTTGTAGGAGACCCACAGGGGACGGACGCGGTGACCTGGCACCGATGCGAATCCTGTACGAGTCTATGCACTCAGATGCGATTGAAATATCAATGTTAAAGGTCCCTTGCGTGTTCGAGGCGAACCTACCGATCGGTCCTTGTACGAGTCGAAGGACGCGGTTACAGATGGTATTGCAAGGGAGTTGGACGCGGTGTGTCTAACACAGACGCGAATCAGGTACGAGTCAGTGCGATAGTCGTACTGGGAAAGGTAGAGTTTTGGGACACTTCGAGGGAAGCTACAAGCAAGTCACTTACAGGGTAAGTAGTTCTAGGGCCCACACCCACAGGAGCACCGTAGTGCTGAAGTTACCTCACCCAGGGGAGCCGGGTGCATAGGTGTTCTTTGGTGTCGGGTCGCGGCGTCGTTTTCAATGGGAGCCAGTGAAGACTTGCTGCTTGCGGCGACAGGAGAAGTGTCCGGAGGAATCCAAGCCTGGATTCGGAAGATGGAAGACCTGAAAGCAGAGGGGACAGTGTTCAAAGTCACTTGGCAGTGACCCGGGGCAAGGAAGATGGATGCCCACCGTCGTCGCAAGATTCAGGTTGTCCGTCGTTGCCTTGACTCTTCAGCCACAAGGTCCAGGAGGCGTCGACGATGACCAGGAGCTGGATTGGGCGTATCGCACAATGTCTGCAGCTTACTGCGGTGTCGACAACTCAATCAGAGTCAACGAGCCTTGGTAACAGCAAGTCTCGGGGAAAGTGTGAAGAGACAATGGCGCAGACCAGCAAGGTCTGTGGAACTCACCCAGCGAGGGTAAGTCAGGGCAGGCCTGGCGCAACCAGGGGAGCCCTTTGGTTTCTTTAGAAAGTCTTCTGGGGACCCGCAAGCCGGCTGGTAAGGGATCGCAAAGACGCCTCGGGAGGATTCTCTCACAGGGGCCCACGGTCACTCGGGACGTGGTAGGCCTCTGATCTTAGGAGGGATTCCTGCTAGAGGCTGGGACCACACGTGGTCCAAAGCACAAGTTCGTGGAACGTTGTGAGGGGTTGCACTCGACAATAGTGCACGGTACCCAGGGGTCGCGGTTTCTCGTTACTCTTGGGGTCCACTGGCCTCAGCTTCGCTGGGGACTCACGATGGCCTTTGAGAAGTCAGGAAATCTACTTCTTGGGCTGCAGGGACTTCGGACTCCGGCGGGAGCAGCATAGTTTACAACCGTTGTTTGTAGTTTTTGGTGCCTGCCAAGCAGGGGAGTCACTCCTTGACACCAAGGGAGATTCTTCAGTCTTCCAAAGGTAGTGGAACATCGAAGGTCCGGGATTCTTCTTGTAGAGCGTTGTCCAGGGAAATCTAGGGTGCAATGCACAGGTTCCCCCTCTTATACCAAAAGAAGGGGAGGGACTAGCTCTATGACCCTACCTATGGGAGGGTCAGGGGAGTGGGTGGCTACCCCCACTTCCCTTTGTCCAGTTTCGCTCCAGAGCAGGGACAGGTAGCCCCTGAGCTGGTTTGAACTGGCATATGCACAGAGGAGCCTTCTGCTCCCCCAGTGCAGGACTTCAAAGCACTCTAAGAGTGCACCCACCCAGCCCCAATACACTAAACCCTGTCTGGGAGGTGGTCACACCCCCTTGGGACAGGATATCTATTGTTGGGCTTCCTCCACTGCGAGTGTTGGTCATCAGCAGGAGGGCAGCCCAGTGTCTGTGACTGGTGGCATCCATTTTGTGATGCCAGGGCTCTGCAAGATTCTACCGCGTTTCCACAGTAGGTACATGTCTATCCCTCTAGAAGGGTGGAATGCTACCCCCGCCGCCAGGACTGGCGGGGGGGTAGTATTCCAAGATGTTTGACACCAAACACGACATGTTTTGATGCAGCCATTCCAAAGTTAGCATTTTACCGCGAGGATATAATGCACTTAAAAGTATATGGTTTAACCGCATCCACAAACAGCACCAGAGAATGGACTCTGAGAGCTGCAGAGGGGCCCTGCTCAGGCAGAGGCACCCCCTCACATAGAAGCCAAGCACCCTGCCCTCAGGATTGATAGGGCCTGCCTTAGGGGTGACTGATAGGGTTATATGTGTGTGCAGGAGAGATATAGGGACCCTATATCTCAGTGAGGGGTGCTAGCACTTCCTCACTCAGGCTGCAGTAGCAGGCCTGTGGTGTCAGATTTAGTCTGCTTCCCAGGGGTGGCATAGTACATGCTACAGCCCCTGGAAGGCCTGTGAAGCACCTATGCCCTTGATACCTAAGGTACCATATACTAGGGACTCATAAGGTACCACAGTATCCAATCACTAGTGCACCTAGAGTGCACTCCAAATCGTTTAGAGAGAACAGAGAGGCTGGGGCCCTGATTAGCAGGGTCCCAGCCTGACTATAGCCAGAAACCAGTGTAAACATCAGAAAAAAAGTGGGGGCAACATAAGAGGCAGATCCTACTCTCCTACAGACACCTTTCTTTATTTTTAATTGCAATTTTAAAGGGAGAGGTTTTAAAAAGAATCCATATCTTATATTGAAGTGATTGGATTTCATTCTCTTCATCCACGCTTTGAAAATAGAGCTCCAATGTATGTCGAAGAAATGTTCTGCCATAGCGTCCAGCAGAACAAAAGCAATGAATAAATAAAAAAAGAAAAACGATCAAAAGAAAATAAAGTGATGCTTTACATATTTATAACAGGGAGCTATACGAATATGAACAGTCCTTTTGTCTGCCCTGCTTTTGTTTGTAGAGTGTGACTATAGGGAGGTGTTCCCACTCTGACCCCAAGTTTGGAGAAGCAATAATGAGACTCGGGTAAGAATAAGCTACCTTATTTGCAGTTGTTGAATGCTGACGTTTTAAGTGTAAGTGAGTGTCTCACTTTCCACTGGGTGTTGAGTGCTACCAACAAGTGAGATTCTGATAGATTTGAGTTTTCACGTCAGGATTGTGTACAAAGATAAAAATAAAGAAGGGGGTGATTCCTACTGAGGGGAGTATAAGCAAAGCGAAACAAGGGAATATACTATTATGTCTTTTTGTTTCTTTGTAGGTACTCAACTTGAGTGTGTCTACTAACAGGCAAGTAATGTCAAATACCTATCCTTACCATCTGGTTAAGTAAACTCAGAGGGATTAGGATTGGAATGAGAGACCAGTATCCTGAGGAAGGACAAGGACCCTGTAGGGTGTTTGGTAATGGCTGAAACATGTTTGTACAGTCAGATGGGGTAATGGAGACATAGCTCCTCCTATGTACCCGTTCTTTATTTTTAACCCTGTCAAGGGGGGCCATCAATAAATAAATATGTAGGCACCGACTTAGACAGTCTTAAATACAATTCTTTCTGCAATAGGATCCCTCTTTTGAGAATATTCTTTTCTTTTCTACATAAAAAGCATAAGCGCTCCACTCTGAATGTTGGTCTGCACCAGGGTATGTTAGTGGCCCTATGATAAAGCATCTCACTATATAGTGGGTGAGCGCATTCTTAAAAACCCTGTGGGTTTCCCAGTAGGTTTCTTTCTTGTATTTTCTCTACTTTGTTTCCCTCCTTCAATTATGTTTTGATTGGTATACTCCCAGCTCCCTAGCTGGGATTTGTCATTCTCTTATAGTGAGGTCTATCAATCAAAATTGGACCTACTCCTGTTGTGACAGATTGTCCTTTTGACAAAGGACAGGGTAGAGAAGAGAGCACTTCAAAGAAATCAACCCTCACAGAAGAAATATCAAAGGGCCAGACACTGAATCCATGTCTGGATATGGACTATAAAGGAGACAAATGAGCCCCACAAGGTTTTTAACAGCACTGTTCTACAGCTGAGTTAAACTGGAGAGCATCTCACAACAACTTCTAATTGCTGGAACCAGGGCTAGGGGCAAAGGTCTGCTAGTCTGCATTCTTGGTGCATGCCATCAACCAGGATGTCAAGACTACTTGCCAGGAGCCTGGATAACCAGTCTTCTACCTGCCTGCCAAGACCAGCGGATCCTGTGAGGCTTTCCAAAGAGGTAGTTAGCACCAAGTAGTGAATTCAGCTTTTGATTCTGGTTATATTGTTGGTGCAAATTTGAACATGCAGGAAGTAAGTGTACAGGAAAACAGTGTGTTGAATGTTGTTCCACAGGATAGAGATAGAGGTTTTGTGAATACCTCAAATGTAATGAATGCAAACATTAACATGTTGAAACACAGTACCCTTTGCCAATATTGTGTTCACATTGGATACTGGAAGCGAGACTGTTGACAGAATCCTGATCAAATTCAAAATGATTTCATTTCCAAAATGCAGCAGCCTCCAAATCAGATACAGTCAACAGCCCCAGATCAATTTGCTTCTGTGCAAAACATTCAAAATCAGAAGCAGTTAAATACAAATATGCCTTTAGCCCCAGTAATGCATCAAAGCATGTGAAACAAAATGCCCAACTTTCAGGACTTTCTTTTAATGATTAATAATGATTTTCCAAAATTTCAGAAACTGTGACTAATTCCCTATGAAGGTGCCTGAGGGGGGAGGAGGATTATGCAGTCCTAGAGGTAGATCAGAGTGACCCATATGTAGATGGTGAGATGAATGGCCACTCAGTATAATTTTTGTTCTGTAGATGTGCTACCTGCTCCACAGTTCATCCCATGGGGATTCTAAACCTAACCCTTTTGGGAAAACAAGTCCAAGTAATTGGTATCAATAATAAACAAGTATGAAAAGTAACTGTTCAAGCGCACCATCTTACTCTGACAACTTTTAAGATACAGCCATATATAAGGATGACTATAGGCGACTATGATAGATTTCTGTTAACACGCTTCAGATTGGGCATTATCCATAGATCAATTAGCTTTCCTGAATTGAACGATTGGTCGAGACTGCTGAGTAAATGCCCGTGCAATGACATATCTGCACAGTCGACCATGCACGTATTATTCTTCTGCAAATTTTATTCAGTACAGAGAAGGAGGTAGATCCTTCAGGTTTTAAGATCGCTTGGACTGAGACAATGCCGTCCCGCTTTTCTGGTCTTACAATCTCTAGATAAAGAATTTGTTATTGCTTCTGTTACTGTGTTTTCAAAGAATGTTTTTAAATGTAGAAAATCTATTATGATGTGAGCTTACATCGAGTATAATGCAATGATCTGTTCTATTTTTTATAACCATGTTACGATTGTATTTTAATTAATTTTTATGGACTGATAATTACGCAGAGATTTTAATGTGCTTTTTTAATTATCTTAAATAAGTAATCGAATAAAGCTTGTTTGATTTGATTTGAACAAGTATGAAGTCAGGTTGCAGCAAATATCCTATAAAAGTCAGTCCTTTGTATAATGACCACAAATTTATAATTTGAGACATGAGTTCTGTAAACTTACTAGGTAGGGACCATCTCTGCAAAATAAATTGTGTGATTTATTATACACCGGATGGTGTAGCAATTCAGATGCCAATGAAGACTCTGAATTTAAAATAAAACAAAAGCAAAAGTCCATTTGTATCCTGTTCCTACAGAAGATGATTTGCCTCTTCCTTTTAGAATTTAGACAAACAGTAAAAGAGGAGGTTTGGGTCTTCACAGCTAAAGAAACATGGTTAATTAAAAGCACAGAGCCAGTGAAAATTACAATGAATGTAGTTTACCCTTAAACTCCTCAATACAAGCTCCTGCAAGAAGCAGAGGAGGGAATGAAACCTGTAACAGAATAAAATGATAGAACAGAGCATTAACTTGTTTTTTTTTAAATGTGTCAGGTAGTCCTTGTAACTCTCTTTTGATGATAATTAAATAATTAAGCAGAAAATGGAGGTTTATCCAAGGCCTTAGAAAAATAAATAAAGGTGTAGTCTTGTGTTTTCCCGTGGAACCGAATCCTGCTGGGATTTGGTTCAGATTCCTGTGGATGTTGTATGGTACATGGTCATTGACTCTATTCCTCCTCATGAGGATTGCCAACATCTTTTTGCGGTCAGGTTCCTCAATAGATTTTGCATGCGGTATTGTTTCTCACAAGGGTATATGCACTGCCCCTCAAACTTTAACCAAATATTAAAGAAACATTTAGAAAGTCCGCAGCTGCCCTATAATTCAGTGCTGAAGCAACAAATTGACAACCTTATGGTCACATCTAAAACAAAAGAAGATTGCAAGTTGGATACAATGCACTCTTGAACCATCTTGCTGACAATGGTCCTAAAGAGTCTCCTACGAAAATGCAGCACTATATAAAAGAGGTGACCTATCTCGGTCACCATATTATGAAAAAGGGGGCAAGAAAAGTATCTGAAGAACATGTTTATGCCGTCCAGAAACTGAATCCACCATTCACTAAAAGAGAATTGAGCATATTTTTGGGAATGGTTGGCTACTGTAGAGAGTGAATTTCAAACTATTATCTAATTACAAAGTCTTTACAAAGGCTTACAGCAATATTTCGGATCTGGTTCGATTTGATGATGAATGCATGAGTGCCTTCCTTGAGCTCAGAGTTAAACTCAGTAGTGCACCTTTTGTAAAAATGTCAAACTATAAGACATAATTCAATTTGTTCTGTCACAAGAGAGAAGGTTGGGCTTTTTCTGTACTTGCCCAAAACATGTTGAAATCAACAGGGCTGTGGCTTACATTTCTCTCACATTATATCTAATTGCTAAAGCTCTTCCAGGATGCCTAAAATCAGTATAAGCAGTTTGTCTCACAAATCAGCAAAGCAAAGGGATTGTTATAGGTTACTCACTTATTGTGTTAGTCCCTCATTCAGTGAGATCTTGCTGACTTATACAAAAACTAAGCATTTCACAAACAGTTGTCTCATAATACGAGAAAGAGATTTTGGTGGCTGATAATATTTCAATCAGAAGGTGCAATACTCTGAATCCTGCAATGTGTTTGTCAATTGCAGACAGGGAAAGTGATGTTGAGGACTGTGATCATGATTGCATTTATGTAACAGAAATGTGTACCAAACCAAGACCACTTGAAGAGGTTAAACAGATTCTATTTGTGGATGGTTCTTGTCTGAGACACCATTATGGAACATTGAGAGCAGCATTTGCAGTATGCACAATATTAATTGTTGTGGAAGCATTAGACTTGTGCAATGTAAACTCAGAGCAAGTAGCAGAAACAATTGCACTTACAAGAGCATGCTTCTCATCTGATGGATTGCGTGTTACGATCAATACTGACAGCCAGCATGGTTTAGGTGTGGTCCATGATTTTGGCCAATTGTTGTCACAAAGGGGTTTTATGACTGCTTCTAGTACCCCTATATGTAATAAGACATGCATTTCGGATTTGTTGAGTGCATTGCAACAACCTAAAGAGATTTCTGCAGTGAAATGTGCTGCCCATAGATCAGGAGCCATTTGGATACACTTGGTAATCGCTACGCAGATGAAGTAGTAAAATATTGTGCATTTGAATCTGTTACGATAAATTAAAATGAGTAAAAACAATGTAAAACTCAAAATGAAAATTTGAATTGTTTCTGGTTGACTTCAGTTCAGACATTACCTGAGCTAAAAGAAATCCAAGATGAAGCACAAGAAAAAGAGAAAAGAAAATGGGAAATGGCAAGTTGCACAATAGACAAAAACAAGGTGTGGGTAAAACTAAAAAGGAGTACACTCTGCTTGATTCAATGTTGTTTTCTACATGCAGACATATTCATGGCTCTACGCATCTTGGTCAAGATTCCTTGGTTAGGCTTTTTAATAAATATTGGTACAACCCCCATTACAGATCTGTTCCTGAGAATTTGTGTCAATGTTGTGCTACCTGTCTCTAAAATAATCTGGGAAAGAGAGCTTTGGTGAAAATAAGCCACATAGGCAAGTCCAAAGGTCCTTCCAACCTGATGCAGCTGGATTTTGTTGAGATCCCAGTTTATAATGGCCTTAGGTACACTCTTGTTATTGTGTGTCATCTCTCCATGCGGGTGGAAGCCTACGATTACTCTGATGATAGTGAAACTGAACAGCCAGTAGTCAAGAGTGAGGGTGCCTAATAAAAAGTATGCAACACCTGAATGGTTTTATTTTCTAAGCACAGAATCTGAATATAATAATGATGTGGAAGTCCATGATTTAACAGGTTGCCAGTTTATTCTTCAAAAAGAGCCACCATGACCTGCTGCATAATAACAAAGAATAAAATATTTCTTTTTAGAGTTATGATTAATTGTTTCGGCGTATTACTTCATTGTTAGAGCCTGTTTTGTTTTGTAGCTTAGCCATCAAGTGAAGATATTAGGGGCTTCTCTTTTCTGAATTAACATTGCATGAACAGAGTCTATTGAACTGAACTTAAAAAAACGTAAGTTTTTGTTTTTGAGTTTTGATCCTGTACCTTAAAATGTAGTGGTTACATTTTCTGATTTTTTGCTTTTGTTTAGTTTTTTTATAGAAGAGGTATGGCAACTAGCAAGTGAAGATGCTGCTCAAAATTTTGTATGGTTGCATATGTCTTGATAATAATATTTTAGTTGGCTTACTGCTGTGTTTAGTTTCGCCAGCTGGATAATGTTCTCCCACGAATCATAGTAAAGAATCAACCACCACATCATATGGTATTGCAGACACGAAGTTAACAGCTAGTGATAGGTTTCTGTGTCATTTTAAGGTGAATGTGTACTTGAATTTGAATTTTCAGAGTATGCAGATATAATGAGAATTAAAAATGTATATTTGAACCTTTCTTCCAACTTCTGTGCCAGAGAATTTAATCTATTTGCAACTTCCCCTGACGTACTCTCTGTCTTACAATGTTTTGCTAATGTTTTTAATGTATCAAGAATTTATAGCTCCTTATCTGATGGACTACAACGTCTCAACAAAGTCTTCCTCAAACTGAGGCTCTATAGTTTATTTGCAATCCCGTGTGACCTTTTATACATACTAATCTGAGAATTACCAAAATAAAAATTATTTTTTGTGTAGTGATGCAGAAGAGACAAGACAAATTACAATAGAAGAAGAGGCTGAGTAGAAATTCAGGCATTCAAAGAACTATCCTAGACTGAAAATGGAACTAGAAAAAAAGGAATAGTGTGCATGGTGAGCGTGGAGTCTCAAAATGTTGATTCAGGTGAATTTTGGGCAAGAGTGAGTGCAATGTGATATGGATCTGATATGGATCTCAGAAGATCAAAGGTTGGTTATGAAAAAATATTAATGGATGTATTTGGTGGTTTTATTCCTCCTATTGGTGTGGCAATGAATGATGCAAAAATTAGAAGGTTATCTACCTTGGTTGATGGCTTGGCTACTAATACTGCTTGGGATTTAACTAAAATTAATGAGGCGCTTATGCCTATGCATTCGATGATTATGCAGAATAAAAACCTAAAGCAATGGACAGTGGACCATACACAAAATGCAGCACCTGTGCCGTCAATCACCCATACAGTATCAACAATAGACAATAATGTGTGCTAACAAACCCAAAGGGCCCCCTGTCCAGGAGCACCTCCCAACTGAAGGGGATACAACACAAAAAACCACTGGATTGGTTCCGCACCACAATCTGTCATTAGAAAAATCCATAATTGTACATAATTATTAACAGTAAAAGCAAGTCACTGCTAATGCAAGATTGTCTTGTCTCATTCTTCTTTTTTATTCCATTTAATCAAAAAAGTTTTTTCCATCAGCCGACGCGTTTCGTCCTCTTGACTTAGGACTTCTTCAGGGCTGAAATTTAAAAAACATACATATGTACAACCTTACAAGAGACACTACATAGACGCAAATACAACCATATTACATACCACAAAAATATTTACAAAAATATTGTACAAAAGGAAAACACATATATAATATAAAATAAAAAGACAACATAATTATGCGCCATACCCAAAAAAACTGGTATCTATCAGTCACTTATTCACCCAAAACATTTAGAAGTTACAACACAGAATTTAAAAACATGCATGTGTCCATCAAAGAACTGGAGAGAGGAATCAAAAACAGACACAGAGAATTTTCGACAGGAAGGGAGAAGATGGAGAAAGATGACACCCAGGTGATGACTCGAAAAAAAGGAGAGAAGAAAACGGGGAAAAGAGGAGGCAAGGTATGTAGATGAAGACTATCTGTTCTTCAAATCCTTTGTGTAAAAACCAAAGTTGCTAAAAACCCTCACCACCTTGAAAGAAATATGAGTATAGGGTGCATGTCAGCCACCACGTGCAACCCTATCTTGGAAACCAAAAGTGAGCACCAAAATAACCTGTGCAAAGACCAATAAGGAATTCCAAAAGACAACATACCAAAATGGAAGACCAGCCACAGATCAATCAAAAACTGTTATTGTCCAATTGCAACTGGTGCTGTAGCATGCTCAGAGCTATTACTACCAAGTGGTTTCCAAAGGCACAAATTGAAAAGAAAATTTCGTTTAGAATACATACTGCGTTATTCAAAATGTGACATTGTATTATAAATGAGACTGTTGGAATTATGCTGACTGATAAAGAGGATTCTGATCTATTAAAAATATTTTCTAATCGTTATGAACTTTTTTGCACTAAAACTAAAATGCCGCACCTTGAAAAACATATTTTCCTTTGCTTGGCTAAACTAGGTCCGAATTAGGCCTAAACTCCATTTTGATTTCTAACTCAGCCATGATGTGTGTTTTAATTTCTCCCCTCATCACACGTAGAGACATGTGCAATATTATAATGCTCTGTGTTGACCTACTGCTCCTGAAGAACTTCAGAGGACGCCTTCTGTTATTTTTAAGGATTTCATGCTTGTGTTACTGTAGGCCTTTTCATAAAATGACACTGTCATTGTTTTGCGTGAAGCCTAGGTTTGTACTGATACATTCAATTACATTAAGTCGAAAGAGGTTTTTTAATATTCATTTAGCTGTTTCTTGAATAGTGCTTGATGAAGCTATATTACATTTTGTATTCTGCATTGTCAATTTGTGAAATGATGTATGATCACCTTATACTGACACTGAGATTTTCACGATGTATTTTCTATTAAGAAAAGGTCCTTTCTGGTGGTAAACCTGATGTACCACACTTTAGAGAGTGGACCTACATCAGTGTGTCTCTTGCTTAGGACTTAGAAATAGTTTGCTCTAAGACTTGACTTCTGGTCAATCTCTTGGCTGCATTTGATTGTATCTTATGCTAGTTCCCTGTGTTGATTTACCATACATTTGACTATGATTTTCTGCTTTCTATATTGAACTTTTATTATTTAATAAACCTTCATTATTTTGAACTTTTGTTTCAAGTCTATTCTTGTTTCAAAACTTATTTAATTGACTGTGCTGATTTATTTGTTGTTAATCTGTGGGCAGACACTGCCTCACACGATTTCAGGTTAACACCATCTCCAGTCCTAGGTGGGTGCTTTTTTCTAGATTATCAGATAAGATAGCATCATTATAGGCATACATTGATTCACAATTGTTTAATTGTACTCTGCCGAAGGAAACACAATGCAAGGGGTGGGAAGCGAGAGGATCCAAGTATGACTTTCCTTGAGAGTTTGTGAATTTGTGACTGCCTACAGGTTTGTGTGTATTCACAGATTCGTCTCTGACACTGTTAAAGTGTGTTGTGAGGGGAACATCCAAATTAGATCTTGTTGATACAAACTAAAAATCTTCACGAGTGAATGTTCTTGACAATAGAAGCTTATTTTTATTTAAAATATACAGCATAGGTTCAACTAGACTGGTCACTGCGTAGTGGAGTGTTAGCTCTGCTCACTGCCCTGCACTGCGGCCAGAGCAATTCTTTGCACTTTGCTGTAGCATTAATAAAAGCATTCAAGGGGCTGCCTCACAATGTGGGATAAATAGGCTGTTTCTTTAATATTAATGTGGAAGCAATTAATGTGGCAGTGTTGTGAGCGTGTCTCTTTGCGCACAAGATGGAGGACATCAAGCAGCAGCAGACATCAACACCTGCTAATTTCGAAATGTGTGGCTAGGAGTCCTGTTCCTTAAGTGGTCCGAGGTCACAATGACAGTTTATGTCCTGGTAGTGAGTTCATTTCCAGTGGGTTGGGCAGCAGTCCTGGGCACTGCTTCCTCCTACTGCAAAGCATTTTGCTGCTGGAGACAAAGAGGAAGCTGCTGTCATGGCCTTCTACCATTACTTTCCTTTAGGAAGAATTAAAAAACTTGGGGGCATATGTATGAACCGTTTTTCCTGTTCGCAAACGGGCCGATTCTCAGAATCGGCCCGTTTGCGAACGGGAAAAAGCCTTTTGGGATGTATCATCCCAAAAGGCCCTCGCAAAATAGGAAATCGCAAAATTTGCGATTCCCTATTTTGCAAATGCATTTAAGGAATCGCAAATTGCGATTCCTTAAATGCAATTCCGGAAGCACCTTGGTTGTGCGATTTTGCCTTAAGAAATCGGATATTACCACTAACTTCAAGTTGGTGGTAATTTGCGATTTTCCTGAAAAATGCACTTTTTTGCATTTTTCAAAGTGGCATGTGGCACACATACATGCCCTTAGGGCATGTATGTGCACCACATGTGCACCCATGCTTATTTCAGGGGGGCAACAGGATGTCCTTTTGACACCCTTGCACCCTTGAAATTGCATTCGCAATTTGCGAGTACCTAATGGGTACTCGCAAATTGCAAATGTCTTCCCATTCATTCCTATGGGCCTCTAGGCCCATAGGAATGAATGGGAAGGTATTCCTTAATTGCGAATCGCAATTTGCGATTCGCAATTAAGGAATACGTAGGAGTCGCTAATTTATTTGCAAATCCTACATACATCGCGTTTTGCGATTCTCAAATAGCGATTCGCAAAAAATCGCTATTTGAGAATCGCAAATGCCATTTTTCATACATATGCCCCTTGGCTTTTTAATCACTAACTGGGTCTTTTCCACTCATCCTCCTCCCGCTGTTTATGCGCCAGGACACTCTAGCTTGAGCAGCTGTGCGCTCTATCAAATACCCTATTTCATTTCATTTCATTTCATTTCATTTGTGAACGTCTACCACCTGCACTCATTGCCACATTTGCAGCTGGTGGAGCCGCAGCACACCTTTGCTCCCCCAAAGCATCGGGTGTATGCTCCCATTTGTTTTTAGGCCACAAAGTGTTCCAATGGGAGTGCATGTTTTCAATGTGATGCTTAGCACATTGTATTGCAAATATCATTTGTGAATTGTAAACTGGGGTTATAGCTTGTTAAAGCAAGCATTTCTGCGCCGCAAAGAATTGATGCACACATAACTTTATATTCACAAAGGCATTGCGACTCATTTTGTGCATGCAAAGTGTCAATTCACAATGCACAAAAGTGTGTACATAGGGATGCCTTGTGGGCCACAAGGGTATAGGGGTGACCAAGAGGCACTTTATCCCCTTTTACGACTTGCATTTGTGTGCTTTAAGGCTTTGTGACAGTTTTGTGCTTGCAAAGCATTGAAGCGTTAGCACCTGCAGAGGGCAAATAGTAGCCAGTCACAAACCATAAGCTGTGGTTATTTCTCAACTAAAATTTCTTCTGCAGCTTTATGGTATGTCACTTTCATGTTATGTCACTTTATCTGGGATTGTGAGCACTGTTGCTTTATGGGATAAAGGTGACAATACCAGCGGTGGCATAACGCAGAGTGATTGGCTTCCCCGAAGAAGGTAAAGAGGGGCACTGAGTCTCCCGTATCTCACAGTTGTTCATTGGCCCTTGGCAGAATGGCAACTCCTGAAAGGTCCGGTGGCCCTGAGGGTTTGGGGGCCGGGTCCTGTGTTCATCTGGCCCCAGGTAAGGAGAAGTCACCTTTTGCAAGTGACCCACAGACATGTGAATCAAAGCCCTTTACTTACTTTCAAAACAGCCTAAGGCTGACTAGAATAAGAGGAATCCAGCTAGTGGATGCACTGGTTGCACAAGTACTACATTACGGTACGCCATATGCACTCTTGTCACCTGATACTTCGTTACCTTCAAGTCAAGGGTTTCATTTTGCTTCATACCAAGCTGCATTTTAGAAGGTGGTGGGTGGTGAGAGAAGATGGTGTCCGGATCCATACTTTTTTTCATAAGGACTAGCCATAATAATTAACAGACACATGCATCAAGGTAGGATTTTGCGAGTCCTTAATTGCGATTATTAAGGAATTGCAATTAAGGACTCGCAAAAGCCTATGCATGTAGGAATCGCTATAAAAATAGCGATTCCTATGCATTCCTTAATTGCAACTCGCAAATTGCGAGTCGCAATTAAGGAATGGCTTCCCATTCATTCCTATGGGCCTATGGCCCATAGGAATGAATGGGAAATTGCATGCGCAAATTGCGAGTACCAATTGGTACTCGCAAATTGCGCATGCAATTACAAGGGTGCAAGGGTGTCAAAAGGACACACTGTTGCACCCCTGAAATTGTACTGTGCACCCATGTTGCGCACACACATGCCCCAAGGGCATGTGTGTGTGACATGAAACTTTGAAAAATGCACTTTAGTGCATTTTTCAAAGTTTTTGCAAAATACCGTTTTGTTTTATTTTACAGTAAATTGCGCCCCCAAACAGCGAAATCGCTATTTGAAAGTGCTTCTTGCATTGCATTTAAGGAATCGCAAATTGCGATTCCTTAAATGCAATCACAATTTGGGAAATCGCAAAAAATTGCGATTACTGAAATTGCGCATGACAAATTGCTTCATGCATCGCAAAAGCCCATTTTGCGTTCGCAAATGGCCGAATTTTGAGATTCGCACCGTTTGCGATCGCAAAAAGCTTTGATGCATGTGCCCCTAAATGAATGAAAACGAATACTGATTGTGCCAAAACATATGCAAAACATATGCACGAAAAACAGCTCCTAAGCATACAGTTGAGTAAAATCCTCTCACCACATATTGAGAATACATTATTAAGCCGGAACAACGCAAGTGGAAAGAAATTGTTTTCATGTAATACGTCTATAAAGTGTTACCATAATAAAACCTGCTGCCACACACACCCCCTGGGGTAGTTCTGTTTTAGATCCTCAAGCACTGCGTGCATCTTCTAATCTTATTATATAGTACAGAGACCATTAAAGGTTTCTTTCAATCTACCGGGATAACTGAAAAGGACATAACCTGCTTCTCTGAAAAAAAGGTAATTAAAGTATTAGGGGCAGATGTATCAAGCATTTTCCTGTTCGCAAACGGGCCGATTCACAGAAGCGGCCTGTTTGCAAATGGGAAAAAAGCCTTTTGGGATGTATCATCCCAAAAGGCAATCGCAAAATAGGGAATCGCAATTTTTGCGATTACCTATTTTGCGAATGCATTTAAGGAATCGCAATTTGCGATTCCTTAAATGCAATGCAGGAAGCAAAAATAAATTGAGACCTGGCTTTAAGGAATTGCAGATTACCACCAACTTCTAGTTGGTGGTAATTTGCGAATTCCGGGAAAAATTCACTTTTTGCATTTTTCTAGGTGCCATGTGGCATACATACATGCCCTTAGGGCATGTATGTGCGCCACATGTGCACACATGCATATTTCAGGGGTGCAACAGGGTGTCCATTTGACACCCTTGCACCCTTGAAATTGCATGCGCAATTTGCGAGTACCTATTGGGTACTCGCAAATTGCGCATGCAATTCCCATTCATTCCTTTGGGCCTCTAGGCCCATAGGAATGAATGGGAAGCCATTCCTTATTTGCGACTCACAATTTGCGAGTCGTAAATAAGGAATGCGTAGGAATCGCGCTTTTATTTGCGAAACCTACATACATTGCATTTTGCGATTCCATAATAGCGAATCCGTAAAATTCGCTATTATGGAATCGCAAAAGGCAATGTTGATACATCTGGCCCATTATCCCTTACTGGGGAAACTGTCCTCGTCGCCCCAGTTGTCTTTCTTTTAGTAGCTAACTTTACTCTTCAGCAGGTGGGGTCGTGGGGGACCCGATGTGTCGAGCGTTCCTCACACTCTCTTGATCTCTCATGATACATTAACTTCAGAGAGAGTAGGACAATCAACGCCACTTCCTCCCAGGCTTACCTTCCCGAGAGCTAGGCGGGCGGTGTGTACCATCAGTTATGGCATTCACATTAAACAGTTAATATGTTTTGAAAGGTTCCGGGACCTCAACATGACTTCGATTTATTTGTCTTTGGATTTTGTCAAATTGGAACTTAGGGCAATTCACGGATCTCCACTCAACCGGTGCTATAGAAGGATCACTTGAGAAAATATGTTTTTCAATCTCAATTTGAGTGATATTTACCTAAAGGTATAGGGGATTTATTGCATCGAGGACATAACAATCCAAATGCAAGTAGAAGTGGGTTTAGGAGGATTAGTATGGCTAAATACTCATTTAATTTATTCATCTGACATCATGCGGTTCGGCCGCATAGGCAGCTTTGATCACATTTTCAGTGAGTATTTAAAGGGCAAACGTGCTCACCAATATCATAAATGCAGAGAAAATACTATATTATTTCATTCAAACTTATACAAATTGATACTGTGCATGTGTGTTTTGTGATACAATAAAAAAAATCTAATTTGCTGGAGTACTAAAAAGCTTTTCGAAGATGTTAGAAAACAAATTTAGTAAAGATTCCAAAATTAATCAATACTAATATGTCACACCAATGCCCAATGAGCTATGTAACCTCCTAGTGGGCAATGTTTGCACATTACAATGTATAATGACCAAGTACATCCTATCTATACATCTTGCCTGACCAAGTGTAAGACATGTCTTGCTAACCTGGTATCTATACCTCATTAATTTGACCAACCTACATAGCAATGTTTTTTCTGACCACCATTCTAGCCCTAGTGGGCTTGATACCGCATACATATTACCAAACTGAAAAGGCTCCTAATGATAAAAGAAAAATATTGGAACCTATAGGTGTACATGTAGCTCTTCTTCCATATTTAAACCTCCTGTGGTCTTTACATTGAGCTCCAAGATATCATGAGTCCTACCTTTTAAGTTGTTTTTTTCTGTCACCACTTCTATGATCCCTCAATGTAAAATGTTAAAGGCTATAGGATTTATTAGATCACTAGGATAAGCTACGTCTGATTCCATAGGTTTGATCTGCTTATTATGAAAAGGTATAACAAAGGACAAAGTCACTATAAATTACATATTTATCATCAAATGCATGTGTTAAAGGTAATAGTCTTTTGAGGGTGGATTATTTATACCCTTGGCTAAAAAATGTAGGAAGGCGTCTCCTGACAAGGAACCTTACAGATTACCTTTGTAAGCAAGTATTTTGGTGTTTGTGACCCTCTCGAACAAACTGTGGAGATATAAGACTTCCACTATAAAAATCCTTGTAAGGTCCTCTTAGGAGGGATTTTATATTGATTTGAAAACTTTAATTTTTGTACATATCTGTAAGTTTATGTAATTTTATTACTGAGTACCTGATGGTTGCCTTGTAGGAAGGCTTAAGCTCTTTACAGTAGGCCTTAGGTGTTTAGAGTAGCCTGCCTATAATAAAAGCTGCAGGGCTGATTGGTTCATTGGGGAAAACGTAATGTCTGATGTCATAAGATCTGTGTATTATGAATTACCACAACAAAGTCAGTAGGCATGATTTATTAATACGAAAAACGTATGTTATAGCCAACAGGCCCTTAAGGGTGAACTGCATTGCACTGTGTTAAAGCTTGAAGACATGTACTTTGTTACATGTAATCTTAAAGTTTACCCTAGTAGGCAAGATTTTTAATTACTCCTTTTGAACAACCCTGGTGGTAGAAGATTGTCATCTACAACTTATTTCTTACCTAGGGATCATAGAAGCGGTGACAGAAAAAAACAGCTTAAAAGGTAGGACTCATGATATCTTGGAAGCACACAGCACACAGCATCTTCCCAATCTCTAAAGTGCTGTGGCATATGTTGAAATATAAACTTGCAAATATACACTTGTGCCATTGAAAACAGCAATGTAGCTTCATTTATGACTTTTAATTGCATTTTTAGATTTATAATGATTTATTTAACAAACAGGTGCTATATCACTACATCCTTTTGGATGGCCTTCATTAAGAATGAGATGTGACCTAGTGACTAAGATGTCAACTTATCCTTGTCTGATCCTCTTAAAAACAGTTTATTTCTGAAAGCCTCTGCTCTTTCAGAGCCCATCTCTACAAAACTGTGGCAGCCTTAGAAACAGGAATGAGTCCCCTTTTTAGTTCAAAGCCTATCAGCCAAAGCAGCTCTCTGATTTGCTAACAACATCTTGGGGACATTCCGAACGCTTCCCTGGGAATGCATTCTGCCCATTGCTTATCATTGGCTTTGTGTTTTGTAACTCACAATTGCTTGATTTCTATTTGCTGGTTTTATTTGTTTTCATCGGCCCAGCTTGAGTTTGTCCTGCCCATGGAACATAGCCCATTTACTGTATTCTTCCTTGAAAGCTTGCTTTCTGTAAACAGGCCTTTAAATCTGGTTATTACTGTTTCATATTTGCTATGCATTCAAATACAGACATGTTCTGTCTTCTGAGGGAGCTTGGTGTTTACTTTTCTTTCCCTGACTTCTAAGTAAGAGGATTTATGTGACAATCTTTTTGTGGAAAAAAAGATTTTTTCTAGCACACAACAAAATGTAAATGTCTGTCAATGAGCTGTGTAGATATTTTGGAATGTATCAGAATAAGAAAAGAATAAATGAAGCATTTTTCTTGTAATTCTGAAGCCTGGTAGAAATAAATATGTAAAAATGATCAAAATAAATAAATACACTAGTTGAAGGCATTTTCACACATTATTGTTTGTGCGCTGTATGCTTTTATCAGTAAAACTGTATGGCTCCACAAATGCAATGGACATTTCAATTCAAAATGTGTTGTCTTTAATGACAGTGCGCTACCACACCATGCATATTCCACAATACGCCGCTCCAATCTACAACACTCCATTCTACAGCACTCTACTCCACTCTATGCCCCTCCACTCTACATCACTCGATGACACACTACTCCATTATATGATACTCCACTATGTGGCACTCTACTCTCTTACACTCCATTCCACATCACTCCACTCTCCACCACTCCCCTCTTCCCCACCCCACTCTACACCATGTCACCCCACACTACAACACGCCACTCCACTCCACTCCACTCCTCTCCACAACACTCTACACCACTCCACGACACTCTATGCAACTCATTGATACTCCACGACACTACACTCTATCCCCCTCCACTCTATAACCCTCCACCCCACCCCACTCTCCTCTACACCACTAACTTTAAGCCATGCTGAACAGAAGCCGTGCTGGTGTACAACGTGGCTTAAACACATTGGTGAGGCCTATAGCTCTTGCATAGGCGAGACCTATTGGCTTTACCACTCTTTGTTTTCTGAGCCACTCGGCTACCTAAAGATCTGCGGTCATCCAATCCCTGTTCAGCCACACATCCAGTTGTCATTTGATTTCAGCCATCTGCATATGTTCTGCTCTTTGCCATCTGATTTTAGCCATTAAGCTGTCACAGCCTGCGCTCTGTAACAATCCCAACATTGGTC
The DNA here is from genome assembly GCA_963921515.1 of Calotriton arnoldi. NCBI lineage: Eukaryota > Metazoa > Chordata > Amphibia > Caudata > Salamandridae > Calotriton > Calotriton arnoldi. Next base: position 13,130 of record CAWUFW010009482.1, on the reverse strand, counting down.
CTTCCCTATGGTCATCTGATCCTAGCTGCATCCTGTTGCACTCCCAGAGCCAGATCCACTGATGTTGTTCTCCTGCAAACTTCTTGTCCATCTAATCCTAGCTATTAACACTGTCTTTGCTGTATGGCCATCTGATTCCAGTCACTAGGCCAACAACCACCCCTTAGCCATCTGATCCTAGTCACTCACATGTGTCATGCTAAGTAAATTTGTGTGGACCATCAGGTTTGCCTCATAGGCCCCCATATCTTAATCTGTTTGATCTTAATTTCTGGCTTCATTTTTAGCTGCCACCAACCTGCATTGTGAGCCTCTAGCAGAGAAAAAATGGGGAAAAGCAACATAGAGTAATGCAAATCAAGGCACTAGAAGACGAAGAAATTACTTCCAATTTTTAACATTAGATGCTCTGTCTTCTTTACAAGCTGTAGTTGCCCATTTCGTTGTTTTTGTACTACCAGCCAGACTCAACCTTTCCTTAAACGATGGGTCTGCTTTACTGATAGAGGGCCAGATGTATGAACACATTTTCCCATAAACACAGAATGGGTAAAACTGTTTGATACATCTGGCACAGAATTTTTACTAATTTAAATATTGACTCCGAGTAGCCAGTAAAAGGCCACCCTAATTCAATTAGCTAATAGTTCACCTGTTTTTCCTAGTTGACAAAATGTATCATTTTGGCACTTGCTCTAATACCCTCTCCCCAATAAACCTCCAAACCAAGGCAAAACACAATCCTATGAACATGCGAGACATCCAACATACCACATTGCTCATGGGGACACTTGCCTTTTTAGGTCTTGCCTGAGACAGCGCATTCACGTCACTTGCGAGTATATATATATTTTTAAATCTAAAAAGGGCTAAGAGCCCACCCATTACTTACCAGTGTTGGCTTCATTTTCACTCTCATTTCTTCTGTTTTCATTGGTCCGTGATAGCTCACCTCAGCTGGTTTGATATTGCTGGTCGCTGCAAACGGCTTTGGAAGGATTTTGGTTTCACATCTTTAAATTTGACACACATCATGCCTGTTTAATCTACCAATCAATCTTGGATCTGTAAGTTTAAAAAATAGGCTCCAGTTTTTTTAGACATGAATGCGTTGTTAGCATTAACAAAGTCGGTAGGTCCTTATACCAAAACATATTGACTTTGCCAATGTTTGTTTACTCATCTTAGTCTGGTTGTAGAGTGCAGGAATGAAGGGAAAATAACAAGCCTGCGCCTTTAAGTTAAGTTATTTAAGAGTGCCTACTCGGATGATTACATCACATGACTGCCCCATGGCAGCATATATGGAAGCTACTTTTCCCAGCTTCTCAGTTCCACTTCAGTAGAGTCTTGAAGAACAGAATTCAGGGGACAGGTTGGTCAGTGATATTTTTGGGGGAGGGTGAGCTTCCCAGCAATCATGCTAGCATTTAATATTAAAATACATTATACAACACAGAGGACACATGCGAGGGTCCAAAGGGGTAGTGGAGAGCTAGAGAAATGCTGATTGGTAGGGTTACTAAGATAGAGAAAAACACAAGATTTTCAAAAATAACAAACATTTTTGATGACTTTCAAAATAGAGAAAGGCAGACTGTATGTGCATTTTGGCGGTTTATATGTACAAATCTCTGATGAAATCTGACATACACCTCCCCATACCCGACTGAACCCACCTGTACCCAACTATTTATGGAAAAATATATTTATTAGGGAGGTGTAACACCCCAAACCCCTCTCCCTGAATCTATGCCCCTAACAGGGTTTGGGCAGTATGGTTTTGAAACTACTGTATTTGTGGTATATTTGTGTTAACTTATTTGGTTGGCATCTCCGACATGCTTCTAGTTTGCAAGAAAAACGCTAAGCAGCTTACAACTTGGGAGTATGGGGATAGTGATTGAATAGTTAAGTTAGTACAAAGGAACTCAATACATAGGTTGCACTGCAAAACTGCCAGGCTCCCTGCCCCTCTCCCCATCGTTGCTTGCTCCGTACCCCTGACCCTTCTTCCTTGTCGTTGCTATATCCATCCTACCGACCCCTCCCCATTGTTGCTTGCCCCTTACCTCTTCAGAAAAAAAAGCACCATGATGCAGCCAGAACTGGCCTCATCATAGCTCTTTTTTCTCTAAACATTTAAAAGCTAATAGATCTCAATTATGCAAGATTATTGGCTTTGCCAAGGTGTTTTGCCCTGCTGCTATTCTCATAGTTGAAAGTTAAAAAAAAAGTGATGTGTCACGGCCAGCACTGACTGCATCATAGAGTTTTTAAAATACTTTCAGCTATGCTTTCCAGCAGCTGTACTACTGTACAACATGGTTAAAAAAACATTGACAAAGCCAATTGATCTTGCATAGGTGAGACCTATTGTGTTTACCAGTGCTTGTTTAGTCTTTCATTATCTAATGTAGATCTCTGTGTCCCTGCCTAGCCCAGAAGTTGTATGAAATAAAGCTAACATGAATGGGCATACAGGTTCTGGAGCCACTCAATCAGGTGCAAACTTTTTCAGAGGAACTCCATATAGTATCTGAGCTCTCAGGGTATGTAGATCCGCAGAACTGACTAAACCTTTTGCAAGTTTGAACTGTACACATCATAAGTAAATGTATGATGTTACAGCGCATTCCTTTACCATGCGTCCTTTATCACACAATGCCTTTAACACACATTGCCTTTAGCACGCAAGTCTTTACCACACATGCCTTTACAATGAAAATGTAAGAATATATTAGGTAAGTGAAACCCCTGTTTTATATATATATATATAAAACCCCTGACAGATATAGAAATCAATCTCCTGAAACGTGGCCTAAACTTTTGTCCTACCAATACCACGGACTTGGCACAAATTAGAATTGACCTCTACAAATATATCCACAAACTGAAATTAGTAAAGATCTTTTTGGAAAATCAAAAATGGCGGATCATAGGAAAGAAGTGGCAAAACCAACTTTGGACCTAGCGGCAAAAGATTCCAAGGATTTTGTAACACTCATGGAATTAGACAAAGACCCAAACTCTCAAAGTATGGAACTGGATACATATTGCCCACAACTAGGAGCAGGCACAAGTGGTAAAAAAGCAAAATCGAAATTTTACCCCCAGCTACCACATGGCAATAAAATTGATATCTTCCATGAAGCCGTAATCAAAGACTTATATCAATTGAAACAAGCAAAAAGCACAGACAACTTGACCATCAATGAGAGCAAAGCTTTAATGGACGTAAAAAAAGATGACAACACTAAGATAAAAATGGCTGACAAGGGTGGAAATATCATATGTAAAAACAAGGGTACCCCTGACGCCAATTCCTAACTCAGGGAAGTAACTCAAATGTAAATATCACAGTATAGGAATATCATAATTACTCGTGGACCTAAATAATACATGTCCAACCATAAACATGCAAACTCTGTTTACTGATATCAAAAATATTTTTTATTATTTTTATTGTTACACATCATATTTACTCAATATGTACATTAAAAAGGAAATGAGTGAACCTCTGTATACAGTGTTATACTGTGAACGGGCAATAGAATTTAGAAAAATCAGTTGTTATATTGGCCCATTATCAAATATATAGTGCACAGTATCAATAATGCATGTTAATACAATGAAGATATTCACAATGTTTAAATTATTTTCTCTTTTCTTTTTTCGAAACATACAAAATTAATAGATCATCAATTCATTATATACAGAGGACATTAAATGTAGGCATGGCTCTTGGAATTCTGTGTCCACGAGTAATTATGATATTCCTATACTGTGATATTTACATTTAAGGGTGGAAATATCATCATTATGGACAGGGAATTCTACATGCGAGAAGCCCATTCCCAATTGAGGAACAAGGAGTATTACGAGAAACTGAAAGAAAATCCTACACTAAAGTTCAAACAAGACTTAGACAAAAAATTATTATCCTGGATGAAAAACAATCTACTTGATGAGGATGAAATTAAATGCCCCACGACTGAACATCCAAAAACAGCGACAATTTACTTCCTACCAAAAATCCACAAACACCCCACTAGACCACCTGGAAGACCAATTATTTCGGCAAAGGGGACTTTGTTGGAACCAATAGCAAACTATGTGGATGGATATCTACTACCGTATGTAAAAAGCCTGACATTCTATCTGCAAGATACAAGTGATCTCTTGCGACATGTGCAAGAAATCCCATGGCTAGCAACATACAAATTGGTCACAATGGACATAATTTTGCTGTATACGAATATAAAGATCGACATCGGAATAACTGCATGTGAACACTTTCTACAAGAGCGTAACATCCATTATGCCCACCATAATAAGATGCTGGTGGAGATGATCCAGTTATGTCTAACCCAAAATACATTCATGTTTGGTGAAGAAATCTATCGTCAAGTAAAAGGAACTGCGATGGGTTTTTCATTTAGCCCCATTTACGCATGTTTAACCATGGGGTGGTGGGAATGTAATTTGGCCTGGCACCCAAATAATGATAAATATGTGAACAAAATCATTATGTGACTAAGGTATATCGACGACCTTGTTATTATCTGGGATGGCTCCAATGAAGAATTTGATGAATACTTTAAGATTCTCAATAATATTGAAGCAAATTTAAAATTTACCTATACCATTAGTGATGAACGAGTCATTTTCTTAGACACTGAAATCTACATTCATAACAACAAAGTACATACAACGCTACATCGCAAAGCCACAGCAACAAACGCCACCCTTCATGCAGCAGTTTCCACCAGCCTAGTTTGATCAACAATATTCCGTATGGGTAATTTTTGAGGATAAGAAGGATTTGCTCCCAGGAAGAGGAATAGCAAAAAAACAGTCAGCTAACTATGACAAGATTTAAGAAAAGCAATTATAACAAGAAAGTGGTAACCACTTGTTCACAAAAAACCTCCAACCTACCCGATTAGAATTGATTAAGGAAAGAAAAACAAAATCTAACAAAAAAGAAACTGAAAACAAAATTCGCCTAATTACAACATATTCCACAGAATCTAAATAAATCATGAGAATTTTACGCAAAAATTGGAACATATTACATTTAGATTCTACAGTTTCTGAGATCGTAGGGAAGCACCCAAGTTTAACACTTCAGAGAGCAAGGAACCTAAAAGACCAACTAGTTCATAGTCACTTCTTAAACAAGAAGAAACAGGAGACTTGGCTGAAACCCAGAGGCTTCTACAAATGTACCAACTGCAAGATATGTGCAATTGCAAAAAATACCAAGAAAATTCAATGGCCAATAAAAAAAATTGGAAAATCGAACAATTCATCACATGCAAGAGCCAATTTGTAATCTGCATAATTGAATGCCCATGTTCTCTTAAATATGTGGGGAGCACAATATGCGAATTAAAAATTAAAGAAGCGCATTTTGAAACATGTTAGGGCAACAATAAACACAGATCGGAGCAATGCTGTTGCCAAACATATGGAAAAAGCACATGGAGGAAACTGGAAAGAACTTAAATTCCATGCAGTAGAAGCAGTGGAACGCCACGTGAGAGGTGGCGATAGGGAACGGATTTTAAGACAAAAAGAGTCACGTCATATCCTAGCTTTCCGCACACTAACCCCGAATGGATTGAACCAAGACGAAGAAATGCACTCACATCTGTAAATATGGACTCTATATTCCCTATCTATTAGTAAATTCAAGAAAGCGATCTCCCTTGTGTGTATATATATTAACTTTTACTTACTTTTCACCTCGTTTTGTAATTTAATTTTATGACACTTACAGTACTGGGTGTTCCATCTTGTCAGCATCGACCCAGCATGTATATGAATTTGAGCACAAGTCCACAACTGCTCTTATGCTTGTCGAAAGTATAATTTAAGTACCTTTGAACATTATTAACTGTTTGTCCATAGTGTTAGCAGGACAGGCCTATGCAAATACTTCATTCCATCTGCTCACTAGAGGGCCGGTGTCTGGAATAACCGAGAGTGAATTATAAAATATAAATAGGGACTGTCCCAAGAATGTAATCATACAAACTATTCGATGAAGTTGCGTCAATGTATGTGATCAATAGATTCTAATGAGGAACTACTTGATTATGAACTAAAGTAATTGAAAATGTATGCATATTTAGGCAATGTCTAACACATGAAAAACAATTATTATCCAAAAATTGTAATGGACAAGAATCACAGGAAAATAAGAGAGGTTGAAAGCAACAATAACAACTCTATACATGGGGATTGATAAAGATTATCCTAAAATGTAAATATTTCATTCTTGGAACACTTGACTGTTTGAATTGATGTAATTCATGTTTTCAATTAGTTTTATTTGGTTAAATCACTTTATCAATAATTCACCTGCATTGGTGGTGGTCCTTTTTTTAAAAATCAGGTGTTGTTCACAATCACTGCACTACATTGTCCACTATGCAAAGCGGCACAACACAGGAAGTGATGTAAAATTTCGTTAGCCTTATTTAAATATTGAAAAAATGCCACCCGTTGTTGTACCCGTGAGCAGGAATATTTATTCTTGCAAAATGATCATCCAGTAACACCCATTATATACTTTATCCCTAAGATACATAAAGACCCCGCCAAACCGCCGGGAAGACCGATTGTTTCGGCAAGAAACAGCCTCCTGGAGCACACCTCTGTATATGTAGACTATTTCCTTCAAGACTTTGTACAAAACTTACCCTCGTACATCCGGGATACTGGAGATTTTCTATACAAAATCCAGAATTGTGAGTGGAACAATGATTATCTTTTAATAACGTTAGATGTTTCCTCACTCTATACATCTATAAATCATCAGGATGGTATGAGGGCTTTGACACACTACCTTGATCAGAGACCACCTGAGTTTGTACACCATAGTAAAATGCTTAGAGATATGGTCGAATTCTGTTTGAATAATAACACCTTTATATTCCAGAATACTTTATTCCAACAACTACGAGGTGTAGCTATGGGGGCCAGCTTCTCCCCCAGTTATGCATGTCTCCACATGGGATGGTGGGAGGAGCTCATCCTACACAAAGAATACGAGAAAGTAGTCACCAAAAACATCAGGGTTTGGCTAAGATATATCGATGATCTTTTCATCATCCGGCAGGGGACCCAGCCAGAGGCGGAAAGATTCATTGAAAACCTCAATATTAACAACTTAAATCTAGAGTTCACAGCCACCGTAAGCAATCAAGTGGTCAATTTTCTTGATGTACAGGTTTATATCAGGGAAGGGAAAATTGCCACCAGATTACATCGTAAAAAAAACGCTGGAAATGCAGTTTTGCATGCTAGGAGCTCTCACCCGCAACATCTAATACAAAGTATACCGTATGGTGAGATGCTCCGATTAAAACGCATTTGTAGCAATAACGATGATCTACAGATGGCCCAATCAGCAAGTCAAAGAAGGATTCTTGAAAGGGGCTACTCTAAAAAAAACAATTTTAACTGCGATAGCCAAAAGTAATGCTATAAAAAGAGAAGCCCTACTAACACCACAGTTAGGGTCAAATAGAATTAGACCCAACAAATTAAACAATCAGCAAGAAAACTCTGAAAACTCTAAAACCTTCAGATTTATCATTGGCTATGGTAAACAAGCAAGAGCCATCAACAACATCATCAAGAAAAATTGGCCCCTTCTTTTAAGTGATCCAACTATAGGCCATCTATTACCCGCTAGGGCAGCAATTACCTACAGCAAAGCACCTTCAATGAGAGACGAATTAGTCCACAATGATCCGTGGAACTGTACCAAAACCTCGTTGCTTTCCCAACGAAAGGGCTTTTTTAAATGTAGATCATGTAAGGCGTGTCAATATGGGGTTAATAAATCCTCCTACAAAACACCTTTCAGTGACCAGGAGAAACCCATATACAGAAGTCTGACATGCAAGTCAGAATTTGTAGTCTATGTGCTGGAGTGTCCCTGTGGCCTACGATATGTAGGAAGTACCATCCTTCAGGGCCACAAGAGGATACTCCAGCACATTAGGGCTATTAAGAACAGTGATCAGACCTACCCAGTGGCACGTCACTTTGGGGATTCCCATGGTGGAGACCCCAAAGACCTTACATATTTTCTTATTGATTCAGTGCCGCCAAACAAAAGAGGAGGCAATAGGGAAAAGGCACTCAGAAAGCTAGAAACTAGATATATTCTGGAATTGGACAGTAAGCAGCCAGGGGGTCTCAACGGGACGGAGGATCTTTACACCTGCCTCTGATACGTGACAATGAAAATAGCTGTTGGTATTATATTATATATATAACTAAGAGTCATAGCACGGCATTAACAAAACCGCATTTAGCCCCCTTTTATAACCATCAAAGTTAATTTTATAGGTTTTAGCTTTTTTACACAGAGATGAACTACATAAGGCACTTCACTTGTTTACTATTCGCACTTGCACTTTCTTTAAACAACGCAATTGGTTACAGACATTGAACTATTAGCATTGGTATAATGAATGCATAGCCATGGATAATATATATCTAGCAAAGTCAATATTGTCTAATGAATAACAATGCTTTTTGAAGTTTAGCAACAAGATTTAATTTATGAAATCAATGTATCAAACTGGAATATGTTTTCGGACAGCCTCCCATCAACGTCCGGTGCTAAAGAACCAGACGCCAGCTATAGAAATATAAGCAACTTGAACTCCTTGAAAGAAAAATTCAAAATACTAGAAAGAAAGATGAGGAACGAACAGAGTAAATGGTGGGAATCACGGTCATTACAAAAATATATAGATGTGGGCAGAATCCCAAGAGGATTAAGAATCCTAAATGCCCCGAGTTATGAGGACCCAAATCCTGACCTTATGTGCGAGTGGGCAGAAAGCAATCTAGATTCATCCAGAAGACTTGTCCTAATACTAATTAAATATGCTGACATCGATAGAGCCCAACTCCTGAAAGACATTGATGAATTGAATGATGAATTGGGAAAGTTGAAAGAAACAGAGGAAATGGTCAAAATGAGGAAAGAAATGATGATACGCCTGAAAAAAGAAGAAGATAAAATAAAAGAAAGAAAAGCGTATAAATTCCAAAGGGATCGTAATGACTACGAACTCGGACAGATTTTTACTTTTTCAAAAAGTACGACGGCTTCAGAGTGGCCAAAAACAAACCGGCACAGAATGTACATATTGCCAATAGAACCCCTGAAGCAAGACAAGAAACTTCACAGTCAGACATGAGTTCAGCAGGAGGCAGTGAGTCTGAATCAGAAATGAGAAATCCAGATCTCACAAGGAATCGCAAAAAGCCACTACCTGGGGAAGAGCTGATTTTTTTATGTCAACAAAGGAGACAAACTCTCCGTCCAAGGACGCAAAGAATGAATGAAGATCAAACAACAACTTCAGGAACAGGCAGAGGTGCAAAGCAAGCAAATGGCGCACAAAATTACACCAAGAAGAGGGGAAGGGGATATTGGCAGAAGAAGTAAACAAGACAAAAGTACCCTGCCGTACCATAATCAACCTCTCCAACATCACACTGTCAGCCAAAGAAGAAAGCACTTTAAGTTTGGGACTAACATATTCTCCAGGAGCCAATTTTGATAATGCGTCAACAGGGCTAGACGTATACAAAACAGTAAGGAATCTTAAACTTAAGAAATTCCACATATTGACTAAAACGCAAGAGGAGTTAAACAAAGGAACAGAACAAGACCTCCAGAGTTTTTCAAATTTATCGCAATCTGATGTACCATTGTTGAGGGAAATGGAGAGCCTTTGGAATAATACTGAACAGGAATATCGAAAAGGAAACACATCAAATGCTGATATAGATAATTATATACAAGGAATGAGTGACAAGAAAGGACCAATACAGTCAACTCCCTTCAAACAACCCTCTACGTTTAACCCCATTACTCCTCGAGACTCCATAGATGTCTTCCATGAGACGGTAATAACACAATTAAAAAAACTTAATAAAGAAGTTCGGATGACAAAAATGAAGTACAACAATCAACAGCGACAATATCAGAATTTGGTCTCCAAATTGAAAAAAGAGAAAAGTATCATAATAAGGAACAGCGACAAGGGAGGCAATGTGGTCATCTGGCCACAAGTGGATTACCTAAAGGAAGCATTCAAGCAGCTTAATGATAGAGAATGTTATATAAGAAATAGTGCGGCAAATCTAAAAACTGTTTACGCCTCATATTACAACAAACTCTCATCATGGAAATCAAAAGGTCTTATCACTATGAACGAATACAAATTCCTCAAAACAGACAACCCAGTAACACCAACGATTTATTTTATCCCCAAAATACATAAAGACCCTGTAATACCACCTGGGCGTCCAATAATATCGGCTAGGGGTGGCCTCTTGGTACACACATCCATGTACGTGGACTTCTTTTTGCAGGAGTTTGTTAAAAAATTGCCATCATACGTGCGTGATACTGCTGATTTCCTAAGACAAATTAACGAGGTGGAATGGAAGGAAGACTATTGATGACAATGGACGTAACGTCCTTGTATACCAGCATAAAACATGAGGGTGGCATCCAAGCCATAAAACATTACCTGGCACAAAGATCAATATATCACAATGAGCATAACAACATGCTTTTGGAAATGATAGAGTTCTGTTTAACTAATAACAATTTTATGTTTAACAATCTTTTGTTTCAGCAAACTAGAGGAGTGGCCATGGGGGCCAGCTTTTCTCCCAGTTACGCCTGTCTTCATATGGGCTACTGGGAGGAAGTGGTCCTCATGGGTAAGTAGAGCCATCACATTGAGAACCATGTACAGACATGGCTTCGTTATATAGATGATTTATTTGTGATATGGCGTGGCACTCAACAGGAGGCCCTATCCTTTGTTGAAACTTTGAATAACAACCAATTGAACCTACATTTCACAACCAACATAAGCGCAAATACAGTCAACTTCCTTGACACCCAGATATACATCAATCAGAGTAAAATAGAGAGCAGGCTTTATCGTAAAGAAACGGCGGGAAATACCACTCTTCACGCAAGTAGCGCTCACCCGAGACATCTCATTAACAGTATACCATACGGTGAGATGTTGCGGCTACGCCGTATATGTAGTAATGATCAAGATTTAAAAACAGCACAAGCAGATAGCCTCAGGAGATTCAAGGAAAGAGGATATAGCAAACAAATTTATCACTAGAGCTATATCAAAATCTATGCTCCCTAGTAGGGATTCCTTACTTAATGATAAACAAATGGGCACACACATATCAAGTAAAGGTCTTGAAAAAAGAAAAAAAGAAACAGAAAATACATTCAGAATGATCACCAGATATAGCAACCAGCACATTAAGATACAAAAGATCATACAAAAAAACTGGCCGCTAGTACTAAATGATGCCGTGATTGGACCCCTGTTGCCGCAGAGGGTGTCCATCACATACAGCAAATCACCCTCCATGAGGGATGCTCTTGTCAACACCAGTCCAGAGGTAATTGAAAAGACAAGCTGGCTACAAACCAACAATGGTTTTTAAGTGCAGGTCTTGCAAGGCGTGTGCCCATGGTATAAACAAAAATACATATACAACACCGTTCAGTGACAAGGCAATTAGGATACAGAAATTCCTCACATGCAAAACTGAATATGCTGTCTATGTGCTGGAATGTCCATGTGGCCTCCAGTACATAGGCAGCACAAAACTGCAAGTACACAAGCGCATCCTACAACATTTACGTGCCATTAGCAACCAGGATAACACTTATCCGGTGGCACATCACGTCAGAGAGGCCCACAATTCCAAAAATACATATCTCAAGTATTACGTCATTGACAGTGTACCACCTAGCAGACGGGGAGGTGATAGGGAATCAAAATTACGAAGACTAGAAACGAGATATATATTACAACTAAATTCCAAATCACCAGGAGGTCTTAACGCAACTGAGGATATGTATACTTGCCTAGGCTAAAGTACAGTATTAATTGACTAACATGTTTGATTTAAGATATGTTTTAGTTGCATTAGAGGACAACAATTATGATAATCACAGGTGAATAATGATAAAATATCAGACATCAATGTAGTGGCTAAATATTTTTACGTATTTATACACATTGAGTAACAACTGTAATTTTAAATCTCAAAATTAATATAGAATATACATAATGAGAAAACAGAGTTTGTTATTTGCAAAGTACATGTATTTTAAATCTAAGGAATTGTTATTAAGGCAGTTATTTATTTATTAATAGTCTTTTAATAATGTGTATATATATGCATTTATATTTTTGTATATTTATATATTTATATATTTATATATTTATGAAAAAGCATATTTATTGGTGTTATCTGTTTTTACCAAGAACACACATAATTATATTGCCATGTTTTGCACATCTGATATGTCTCCATCAATCGTGATACCAAATCTGCCCTTAACGATGCAAAGTTCAACATATTCCCTCAATCAACAAAGTTCAATACAAAGGTACAGATCCTCAGGCATTAATGATTACTAGACCTATTAAACTTACCCATATGGCCACCACATACTTTGTTCCAAAGTTGATTTAATGTATTGATATCGATTCAGGTACACATATGATTTCTATGAGGAGTTCATCGATTTTAACACACTTAGCCACACCTTTTTTAGTCACACTGGCACTTTAAGGTAACATAGACTCTTTTACAATTAATTTATATATCTCCTAAAGCCATTAAGGTCTATAATTTTAGGCATTCAGGTAGAACGCAACAGATCTACACACAGAGATAAATTTGCAACATTTTATTGATGGAGTGAATTTCAAACTCGCGAAATTGTGATCTTTTAGTAAATTGTATAAAAGTGAGGTATTATACCAAAATAACAACTTAAATGAGAAATCATAGTATGTATACCTTTGGCAAAACAATATACACAAATGAGGAGATAAGATGTATTATTTTTATGTCTATGAATTTTAACTATCACGTGATTGTAGTTTGTTCACGCACCTGTCACTTTAAATTCGTTCACAATGGTTCTCTCTGTGTCATGTGATCAAGGCTCGTAGGAGCCGAAACGTTATGGCGGCACAGCAATAATAAAATAAAGAAACTGACATCCTGGATCCGTGTCCGTGTTT